>CM060707.1:20890525-21490525 GCA_030686995.1 Artemisia argyi
AACAAACCTGAAGCTTGAAGAACAAGCAACGTCGACACCTTTTGAGACTTCAAAACCAAAAATCCGAAAGACGAACCTTGTGTCGACCTTCTGATTTGGACAAACTGCCAAAACTAGAACACACCGTTGCTTGAAAAAAAACCTTGTGTCTTTGCTATCCAAAACCTAGACGAGCAAACCTCTTGCAACGCAAGCTTCTAGCAAATACCAACACTTTTCGAGGTTTAAACTAAAACCTCAAAGACTACCTTGTGTTGAAAGACCAATTTTGAAAGAACCCTCAAAACCTTGCTGCCCAAAACTTGATCGCAAAACAGAACCTCACAACAGTCGACTTAGAATCCAAAGAACCTTCGAACACGGCTCTGATACCACTTGTTGGAAATTCACCAACAAACCTGGAAACTAGAATATGGAATATGCAACCTTCTGACGTACTCAACACAAGCACACAAATATTATATCGACTAGAGAAGTAAAGAAACACACACGACACATAATCTTGCTCCCAAACGATTTATATATTGAGAACGATAGATAAGAAAACGGTACATAGTCCCTCACCCCTCATCTCTATTTAAAGAGAATGAGGAGGAGAACACCGACTCCAATAAGGACTTGGAAACCGACTCAGAAGCTGCTAAAACTAAAGCTCTCCTATTTGACTAAAGAAAGTGTTAACTGACTATATTCATCCTAAGCTAATAATTACATATTAAACCCTTTACTTTACTAATATGGATACTAAAATACCAACATGGAGAAATGAAGATGGTATATTCATGTGATAATGAAGGAATACATCTACTGCTGATAAGACTTTACGAATTTAAATGATTTGTTTAATCTTGTTGCTCTTGGTAACTTAAAATGATGTTATGATTTAGAATGTGGGTTGTTTTGCCACCTCTTTTGTAGACTATTTAATATTCCTTCTGTTTTAAAGTATAAGTTCATTTTGACTTTTTGAAGTCTATTTTCTTCAACTTTGACTTTAATTTTTTTTTTTTTTTTTTTTTTTTTTTTTTGTATTATACAATACTTGATGCAAAATATGTAACTCGATTAAGTTTTAAATGTATTTTCATTGATATAATTTGCATCAATTATTAATAAGACAAACAAAAATATTTAAAGCCAAAGTTTGAGAAAAAAAAATCAAAATTAAAAGTGACTTATATTTTACCACGAAGGGAGTAAAAGATTTGGTGTCAACAAATGCTCTAACTAATTTTTTGATACAAATATTTTTGATGTGTTGGAACTGTTAACCATTTGTTGTTTATCTTCCTTTTAATACCGTTTACTATTTTTTAGTGAAATGAATAGTAATTTAGGTGGATTGGTCTTTTATAACTTAACATAATAATGTTTGTTTTTGTTTAACCATTTTATCACTTATAATATCGTTGTGGTTACTAAATTACTACTTCTGTCTCATAAGATAAGTATATTTTGAATTTTTGAATCTACTTTGACTTTAAATATTTTTTTTATTATATAATATTTGATGCAAAATATATAAATGGATTGTGTTTTAACTATATTTTTATTGGTATAATTTTTAATTAAATATTATTTAATACAAACAAGAATATTTAAGGTTAAAATTAGATTTTAAAAATCAAAATAAAGAGTAGTATATTACAGTAACATTTACCAAATGTTAACCATTGTAGATGAACCGTGTTGCAAGTTGTAAGTTGTAACATTTGGTAGATGTCAATACTTCTTTATGTCACTTTAGTATTATTGCTACCCTTTTTTATTACAGAAATATACTACTGTTAAATTAAATTGTGTATCCAATGATTTTGTATTCGTTACAACGCGCGAGTAAAGATATCTTGTTATTTTATAAAAATTAAGTCAATACAATATAATCTCTTAGTTTTATGCATTAAGTATCGTTACAATGATTTTTTTCCCTTAAACAAATATTGAGCAGACTATTTCCTAATTATCAAATTGTTCAACTCCAAATTTTTTCTTTAAGGGTGTTGGTATCATAGATTGTGTTTGCAAAAGATAATAAGTAAATACATACTTCGTACAAAATGATTTCAAACTTGGATATTTCCTTTCTTGAAATTAAAATTTTCCCTATCAAGCAATGCCTATACTCACACAATTTTCACAAAAAGAAATCCACACACATATGTAACAAGCGACTTGTACCAATAGAATTGTATCAAAACTTGTCTTTCTTGTTCTTACTCTTTATGTTTAAGTGACACATGTGTGTGGATCACTTCTTGTAGAAATTTTGTGAGTGTAACATTTCTTTTTCCCCAAACATTGCATGTTTATTATTCATATTTACACTAAGAACGATTTGATATATATCCAATTCTAAAATACAATTCGCTGAAGATAGTTCCCGATTTTCTTCTATATCTAAGACACATGGCTGTGAATATGGCTCGATGCGCGATATGCCGAAGACTTACTACCAGGAATCATGAGTGTCGTAGAGCTTCTCATAGACGAAAGAAAAATAAACAAGCTAATCAATTTGGTGTTAAAAACAATTGATTTCAAAATCAAAACTCGACTCAAGTTTTGTTTAAAAGAAACTGACTACTTAATTTGATATTGATTTTGGTCACACTTGAAACTAAACAGATATACTTTACCCGGCGGAATACCCTTTACCCAAAAAAAAACTAAACAGATAGATAAAAGGATGTTTCACTCAAAACAAGATATCTTTCTCGATAACTATAATAAAACATGTAAATTTGTAATTTCACGAATAGACCAAATTTTATTTTTAAAATAGGATAAAACATAAATATTTTTTTGATGCAACTCGCGGGCATTATAAGACAGCCCGGCAAGGGCGTTAAAAATGACTAAGTGACCACTTGGTCATGCGCCACCCCATGTCCACCATCCCACCTCATGCGCGACCCACAACAAAAACCCAAATATATGGTGAGCCGGTCTCCTATTTTTTTCGAACAAAAAGTGGGCACCCTTTATAATGTATCCATTGAGTAAAAAAAAAACCCTCAACTCTTCTCACTACCCAATTTTTTATTTATAAATACCTATTAACTTTCACAACTTCACCATTTTACACTAACCATCTTTTTTATCCTATATATATACACACTACATATTCATTTTCAAAACAAACTACTCTCACACGCACAACTTCTTTCAACTCTCCCAACTATCATCTCACATTGGCGAATGAACCAGATGAAGTGAGACGAACTATCTCAGGCGATTATGAAGAGAACTTGAAGCTAAGGTCGCACTGGCGAATATCTCGTTAATCGAGTTGACTCATTATCTTGAGCAAATGCTTAACCATAGTACGGAAATGACGAGGGTGCATTTGCTGCCACAAGACCAAACCCTTATCAGCTACAATTTGCATACTCTCCTAATAACCACTGAAGTAGATATGCATATCATAAACAACTTGAGGGCAGCTAGAGACGAGTTGTTGAGAAACATTGCTTAAAAGGAAGAATTCATTAACAATTACATAGCAAAATAAAAGCTTGAATCATATTTATTTCCATTTAATGTGTTTTAATTTATGTATCGTAGCTTGTATTTTTATTTCACTTGTCTTATAATGTTTAATTTTAGTTTTATTTTTTATTTATCTATGTATTGTTTTTAACTTTCGTACATTTACGTTTATGTTCACATTTATATTTTTAGTTTATAAATATAATTATTTAAATAAATAGAAAATGGGTGTTAAGGTGAGGGTAAAGTGACTATGTCCCGTAAAAGGTGAGAGGGAGTGAGAGGAAATGAGAGAAGCGAAAAAGTTGATGTAGCGTTGATGTGTAAGATGAATGGTAGGTGACCATAGCCATTAGCGTAAACCTTGTTAGTATCAATTACTATAAGTTTGACAAATTTTTTCCCTTTTTTTTATTTGTTTAATAAGTATCTTTAATTTAAATACAAAATCTAACTACATTAAGAGCACTCGTATGCGCCTTTCAAAAAAAAAAAAAAAAGGCACTTGGTATGCACAAGTTATATGGCAAGTTATAGCCCTATCTCAGCCTTATGGCTCCACTTCATACCCCATCTCTCGCCGCAAGGCCTCACGCCAAATTTACCAGCCGAAGTTATATGACATTTTCTTTTTTGTGTTTTATGGGGTTAATTGTGGGCCACGAGATGTTCTATAATTTGAGTGATTGAAGGAGAATGCTTTTTGGGTTATGCTATATGGGTTAACTTATAGTTTCTGAGTTATAAGAGAAAAATGCTGAGGTGATAACACTTTTTACTATAAAAAGTCTTATGGCTCATGTACATCTAGTGCTCTAAGCAAAAAAACACACTTCTACTACGTTGAGAAAGAAAGAAAAAAGGCATCATTCCAGTAGCACGAGTAGATGATGCAGTAGTACAAAGAATCAATATACATGCTAAGCAAAATTCAATGTTGCAGTGAATGATCGTGGCATGTAATGACGTGCATTTACACGGAGTAGATGGCATGGACTTTTTTTTTGTTAAAAATAAATTTTCGACGATAACGGAATAAAATTTGTAAGTGCGTATATGATATTAGTAGTTTTTTAAATTCACGTATGTTATTTGTAAAGTTAAAAAAATACATAGCTATTATATGAAGTTAATAAACAAAATAGAATATATCTGTAAATAGATTCGTTTTGCTTGATATTTAAAACCATGTATGCTGGCATTTTTGTTTCTTTCGAACTTATTATAAAATATTTGTCAGCTCCGGCCTAGTGATGGGTAAAGTAGTTGCAAAATTCAATAATTTATCGTTGACGATGACCCAACTAACACTATCCATTTGCATTATTGGTACAATTAGTAGACGAAGACTTTCATCACTCTTCATTCATGATTCATCCTTTCATGCTTCCATACCTTACCCGTTTTAATGGCGTCCAGTTCTTCAGGAGGGTATGTTGTTAGCAGATATGATGTATTTCTAAGCTTTCGAGGCGAAACTCGTCATGCTTTTACGGATCATCTTTATACGGCATTACGTGCAGCAGGAATTTATACTTTTAGGGACGATGATGCTATCCGTAGAGGTGAGGACTTGAAGCCAGAAATCAAGCGAGGAATAAGAGAATCTCGGGCTTCGATTATCGTATTGTCCGAGTTTTATGCAACTTCTCGATGGTGTCTTGACGAGCTTTATCTGATCCTCAAGCAAAGGAAGACGTGCAATCATTTCGTTCTACCCATTTTTTATCATGTTGATCCCTCACATGTCAGGAAACGAGAGGGGACTTTCAAGATTGAAGCGAAAGCGGGTACAAAGTGGACAGAAGATAAAGTGAAAGAGTGGAATAAAGCACTTAGGAAGGTCGGAAATATGATCGGCGAGGTTGTCTCTGGGTATGCTTCTATAAACCAGCTTATAGTTTAACAATTACTGAAATACTTCTGTACAATTAAATTGACCCCTTGTTGCCCGTTTGCCTTCCACCTCTAAATTATTCCATAATCAATGTCATTGACTCATTTCATCAGGGGCGGCTTAATAGTTTAGCAAGCCAGGCGGAGCCATTCATGTTCCAGGGGTGCCCGGGAACCACCTTAGATGAAAAAATCTTTTAGAAAAAGTATAGAATATTTTTTAGGACCTACCTTAGAAACTACTAATGAACCACCTTGGATTCAAAAATCAAAGAAAAGAAAGAAGAAAAACAAGAGTGTAAGAATTTGGCCGGAGATAGGAAGTTACAAACAAAAGTTGCGAAGAAGATGAAAGACCCAGGGTCAAAGTAGACATAGCATGAATCTTTTCTAAAGATATTATTTTTAAAGAATTGCTAGATTCACAAAAGAACTTCCACAAAATACATCCACAAAATGAATTGTCATTGGTTGATTGGCTTAACAAAAAAGAAGAGAGAGAACTATTGCCAAAGCCACCAATCACAAATAATGACAAGTTATTTTGTGGATGTGTTTTGTGAAAGTTCTTTTTAGGTCTAGCAATTCTCTTATTTTTAACTTGGGCATAGCAATTTTAAAATAGAAGCAACTTTTATTTGGTATGTATTACGTGTACTTTTCTTGTGTCAATTGGTCTAACATTTTCAAATTTTAAGTATGATAACATAATTCTAGTATAATTTTTTTTAATGATATTATCAATTGATAATTAGCAATATGTTCAGTGTGATTTATAAATAATGCCAGTATTCAAAAAATATGTGGTAAACAATATAGCCATTGTATGCAACATGATGCTACACATAATTTGTTTTCGTTCTAATTAATGTGTATAAAGTGCAATTTAACCCGGTTAATCAACTGGTTGACTATTTAACCCGCTTATATTTTCGTTTCACATAAGTAAAGGAACCACCTTAGATTTTATCCTGGGTCCGCCATTGCAGGCTTAAAGCGGCATTTTTATTCGAGGAATTTTAAAAACATATGACGCCTGGGATGTTCTCGCAAATGTTTCTACACTAACCAATTGCTTGTTTAAAGATAAAATTTGGGGCATAATGGGTCAATTGAGTGTAGTGTCCAATGATTCTCAACTAAGATTTAAATAAAAAATAACCTAAATGTAAATGAAGTCTCTGAATGATAAAAAAAATGGAGAGTAGTCTCTAAAGAGTTCTTCAAAGACTAAAGAAAGTCTCACTACTTCTTGAGGCAGAACTTAGCAAGCGAAGTCAAAGAAGATGATGCAGTCAGTGTGTGATGACAATAACTCACTGACACCTCTTGATCCCTTCAACTACAAAGACATGCTGAACTTACATACTTAGAAAAAGTATCTAAGTATCTGCAACAAATACAAATAGGCATGAATTTTATAAAATTGATATGTGAAATCTACTTATCAAAGAAAGTCACTAAAGTACAAGAGTTGGTACAAAAAGGGATGAATTTGTTACCGGTCGACTAAAGTCAATCATTGGTATTGCTTTGTTACTGGTCAACTAAAGTCGATCGTTGATACTGCTTTGTTATTAGTCAACTAAAGTCGATAATTGGTACTCCTTTGTTACATTCGACTAAAGTCGATCATTGGTACTATTTTGTTACCGGTCGAATAAAGTCGATTGTTGGTACTGTTTTGTTACCAGTCGACTAAAGTCGATCGTTTGTACTGTTTTGTCACCAGTCGACTATAACACATGTCGATCGTTGGTTAAGTAATTCTCAAGTGTTTGTGTTTTCTTTTTGGTATGATTATAATTGGGTTTTATTACGTTAATGTTTTTTTCTTTTCTAGTTTACTACTCCAGTCCGAGCTTTCGCGATTTCGCCGCTCCGACTACGTGGGAGTATTAGAGGATAAATAGGCCCAAGCCTGGTTTGTGGATTTAGGGTATCTAGGGTTTTCACCTTTATAAATAATAGTAAATAATAAAATCTTACCTACGAGTTTATTCAATGTCTAACGATAAGAGGTCCCACATTCAAATTAACCTCACTAGGTACACATCTTGGAGGTGGTGAGGGAAAGGGTTGGAAACGATTACGGGTACCCCAATCAGGAAAAACCTCCTCCTATTACGTATATATAACAGGACCGAGGACTAGATAGTCTTGAGATCAGCAATTTGTTAACCTTTCTAATTTTATTAAAGCTAGATGCCTGCCACGCAACTACTATTTTTCTTGTGATACCACCCAAGTGGGTGTAACTAAAAGAGCAGACTCAGATATATTCGAATGTTACTAACGTTACGTGTGGTCTATATGATAAGGAGAAGTTTCATCCCAGATGCAATTTAAACATTATTTTTTTATCAAAATGTTTCCGTACAACCCTTGTGTTAATGTTAATCTGAACGAGTTCCTTTCCTTGTTTTTTATAGGCCCGAAACAGATTTTATCATAGACATTGTTGGAAGCATTAAAGAAAAACTTGATCTTAAGCACGTCTATCGTCAAGGCAATCTAGTAGGGATGGAGACTCGGGATAAAGAGATCAATTCTTGGTTAGAGCAACCTGATTGTGAAATTATAGCAATATCTGGCATTGGAGGATGCGGCAAGACAACACTGGCAAGGCACATTGCGTATTCAAATTGGCACAAATTTGAAGGCGTTAGCATCTTAGAAGACATTGGTAGTAGATCAACTGAAGAGTTGCGTCAGCTACAGGAAAGACTTATAAGCGATATTATACAGGGCAAGGAGAAAACAATCCCCAGTGTTTGGGAGGGTACTTACACAATCAAAAATGCCTTGCAAAGAAAAAAAGTACTTATTGTTCTTGATAACATTGTTACAAAGAAACAAGTGGTTGATTTACTTGGAACTGGAACTAAAACGCACAGCAAGTTTATAATAACAACCAGGGAAAAAGATCCATCTACATGGTTTGAGTCCCATCCTTGGAGGTGTCGTGTACACACAATGAAGTTACTGGACCATGATGATTCATTAAAGCTTTTAAATCTTCATGCCTTTAAACCCAATGCTCCAAAGCAAGATTACCATGAGGAGCTTGCACAAACGGTACTGCAGTACTGTCAAGGAAATCCACTTGCTCTTGAAGTGTTGGGATCTTCTCTAAATCGTGATAGTAGGAAACAGTTTTGGAAAAGTATATTAAATTCGTTAGTTAGGGAGGTTCCTGGTGAAATTCAAAGTGTACTCTTAACGAGTTACAATTCGTTACACCTGGAATCTGAGAAAGAGTTGTTTTTGCATATTGCTTGTTTCTTTATTGGCAAAGACAAGGATTCTGTGGAAAAGATATTGGAGCCTGATTACTCTGCAATATCTGGGATTGTAACCCTGACTAACAGCAGCCTACTTTTCGTGTCACCAGACAATAAACTAATGATGCATCGATTGCTTCAAGAGATGGCGAAAACAATTGTCCTCAAAGAATCACCTAGACGACCTGGAGACCGTAGTAGAGTCTGTCATGATATCGAATCTTATGATGTGTTAATTAATAAGAAGGTGAGATTCCTCTTATGTTTTAAAGCCTAAAGGTTATTTTTACTCTCACACCCTCCTATATATATAATGTATCTAAATATTCAATGGTTTCATGTTCTTTTTATTTAGGGTACAAAAATGGTAGAAGGTCTAGCTCTCAACATGGAGCTACTGAATCAAGAACATGTGAACGGACATCTGCCCGGTATACACGAGGTAATGTAGAAATGTAGACTTAGAAAAAACTAATGCATAGTCTTCATTTACAGGTAACAAAATTCTATAGGTTTGTAGAATCATTGTTGCACATGTTTATCACAGGTTCCACAAACATAAGATTGACAAGATATAACAAGAATTGATTCTATAATTACTAACAACATAAACTATTTACATTGTATTATTGGACACACTAAAAACGTTTACATGTTGCTTCCTATTTATACTAAACGAATGGTTGCGAGTCAACCATTGTGACTATTCGAATGGTTGTAACCCAACCAATGTGTCTGTTCATAAATTCTGTAAATAACTAACTAACTATAACTACCATAACCGTTATTCGGTTATTAACTACCAAACTAACATGTTTAGCCCTTAGGCTTTTGTTTGTTACATATACACCACAAGACTTATGCAATTATTGTGCAACATTTCCTCCCTAATTGTTTAAGTCTTGTTCTTCAAATCTTCATCGCATTCTTCCTTTCCATTGTCTTCGCGTTAGTATCATAAAATGCCCAACTACTGTTGTTGTTGCCTCGTTTTTTTTCAAACCAAAACCTTCGGTTTTCTTTTTTATTTTTGTGTCGAATTTGTTTCAGTCTAACAAACCAAACGAGTTCTCCTTTTTTCTTTTCGGTATTACTAACTTCTCCACGTTGCTATCTCCTTCTTGTGTGTTGCCTTGATTTCGTCTCCACAAACGTCTCCTAGATCTCTTCTTGTTCACGGTATCCTTCCAAGTGATCTACGTTGTGTTTTTTTCTTTTACTTCGAAATCCAAATCTTTCCCTCACATAATCCTTGAATACTTCTTGGCATTCTTTTAAAAAACAAACCCTTAAACCTGACTCCAAACTTTGTTTCTTCCACGTTGCCCTTCAATCTAACAACATCATGTGCAGTCTTGCATCTCTTCCTTGGAGATTCTTCCTGTGCATCCTCTACTTCAGCATCTAACTTTGCACCAACTTGTGGTCCATGAATGTCTGCAGCACCTCTGCCATCCGCCACAACTAGTTTTCCTTGCATTGATCAACATGTGCATCAACCTGTGGTTCCTGAATGTCTGCAGCACCTCTGCCATTCGCCACAACTGGTTTTCCTTGCACCCTCTTTGCCTCCTCGTAGTATATCTTCACCAATGCTATGTACTCCTTATAGCATTCTTTAACTGCATCCTTGTCTTCTTGTTGTCAGGCCTCGTATGTTTGTTTCTTCCAGCAAACGTACTTCATTCTTCAGAATTGTTGTGCCAACAATCCTTGGTGTCATCTTCCCTTCTAATTCGTTTGATCTTCTTGATCGAAAGTTGAATCAAACTTGTAATCTTGCAATCTTCTTTTTTATGCCATTTCCCAGGTTTTGAACCTTTAGCTCTAGATACCAATGTAGAATCATTGTTGCACATGTTTATCACAGGTTCCAAAAACATAAGATTGACAAGATATAACAAGAATTAATTCTATAATTACTAACAACATAAACTATTTACATTGTATTATTGGACACACTAAAAACGTTTACATGTTGCTTCCTATTTATACTAAACGAATGGTTGCGAGTCAACCATTGTGACTATTCGAATGGTTGTAACCCAACCAATGTGTCCGTTCATAAATTCTGCAAATAACTAACTAACTATAACTACCATAACCGTTATTCGGTTATTAACTACCAAACTAACATGTTTAGCCCTTAGTGTTGATAATTCAAAAGACGAAACAAACAAACAAAGTCGAACAAACGAAGCGGAAGCTTTATTCAAATACCAAACCAAATTACAAAACTAAATTCAAAGACAAATTCAAGGGTACCAAACTATTATTCAAACGGTACAAAGAAAACTAATGCTATCAATCCCTATTTATAGGCTAAACTAACCGTCATAGAATAGTTTCCAAATTCTAAACAAACATGCAGGACAAGTCACAAATTACCAAACAACCAGTTTAAGTCACCTTCTAACAATCTCCACCGTGACTTAAACTCCTCCACCTGCTTCAAATCAAACGAATCTTTCGTCTTCAAATTTAAGTTTCCAAATTTCCAAATTCCAAATTTCAAACGCTAGAGATACTAGCCATATTCAAATCAAACGATCGATTCCCAAAAGCAATCCAAAACAAAATCGATCCAAAGCAAATTCTATCTAAAACAAAGCAAACAAATATAGACGCCGATAATCTTCAAAACGAACAATCAAATGTTAACCGACAAATTCAAACTCGGTTAACCAAACAAATAAATCGGCTCAAACGATCTTCAACAAAGACAATCAAACTCGAGCAACCAACTTCAAAAGCCCGACAAACGAAGATCCCAAATTTCAAACTAACAAATTCCAACGATCGAACAAATTCAAATGACCCAATTATAACCAAGTCTTCAAACACCAAATCGATCTTCAAATTCCAACTATCAAATTCAAATTTCAATGGTCCACTTATATAATAAGAATTACGACCCAAATATCAAATTCAAATTCTAATGACCCACTTATCGATAAGTATTACGGTCCAACTTCAAATTTATTATCCAAGTAGCAAACAAATTCAAGTTAATAAATAACTTGACGAACGGGCTCTAATTCAAATGCCCCAAATATAATACTTGATAATAATTCTAATGACCAACTTACTATAATAAGAATTATGGTCCAAATTCCAAATCGAACAAATACGAAGATCAAAAACAACAAATACTAACTTCTTATTGATCAAATATCAAATTCGAGACAAATACCAAGCATTTTTTTTACCGTCTACAAAGAGTGATCCCAAACAAATTACTAATAAAATAATAATATTGCCAAAAGAGCAGGTGCTACAATTATAAAAGCCCAAATATTGATCAATAAACTAAATTGCCATATAGGCCCAAAACTAACAAAACATTCCAACTCCAAATTAAGCAAATGCCAAACTAAAAAACGGTTTTCGTGGTCCCTAGCAATGGAACAGAACACTCAAATCCAAAATCTAACTACAAGTCGATCAACATATTTCAAACTCAGTCGAATGATTTTTCAAACCAAAAACAAATTAAACTCCAATCTAAACGGTTTTTTTTCCTCTTTTTCTTCATGGCTAAACAAACCTAGCTCTGATACCACTTGTTAATAATTCAAAAGACGAAACAAACAAACAAAGTCGAACAAACGAAGCGGAAGTTTTATTCAAATATCAAACCAAATTACAAAACCAAATTCAAAGAAAAATTCAAAGGTACCAAACTATTATTCAAACGGTACAAAGAAAACTAATGCTATCAATCCCTATTTATAGGCTAAACTAACCGTCATAGAATAGTTTCCAAATTCTAAACAAACTTGCAGGACAAGTCACAAATTACCAAACAACCTTAAAGTTTAAGTCACCTTCTAACACTTAGGCTTTTGTTTGTTACATATACACCACAAGACTTATGCAATTATTGTGCAACAAGGTTGTCTTAGCATACCATAATTTATGTTTGTCAACAAGTTCATTTGTGTGTGAGTGGGGTCTATCAAAACTATTTTGTATCCGGTGAGAACCATATGTAATTTGTTGTGATTAATGTACTTTCGAGACGAGTAATTAAATAGAACAATTGCATAATAAATGAAGACAAAATGATTTAAGGTGGTTCAACGAAAAACATACTATACGTCCACGGGCGGAAGTGAGAATGGAGTTTCACTAGCCAATATGGAGTACCAAGGTTACACACTGTATCGTCATCGCTCACAATCTAGAAAGTATTTTAGACCTTCTCCAGATTTCATACACTCCCCTCAAAAGCTCACTCATATAGAATTTTATACAACAATTCTATACCACCCTATATAATCAGTCACTGTTGACGGGGACTCATTTACCAAATAACAAGCTGTGTTGACAGCTTTATCCAAAGTGTGTTTGGTAACCCAACATTTGAAGGCATACACCGTGCTCTCTCGAAGAGAGTATTGTTCATCCACTCTAAAACCCCGTTATGTTGTGGTGTGGATCGTTCTGTGTGGTGTCTCACAATACCTATATTTTTTAAGAACTCGTTGAATTCTCCTTGACAAAATTCCAAACCATTGTCAGTTCTCAAGCATTGACGGACTTTCCTGTCGTTGTTAGTTCTCAAGCATTCGACGGACTTTCCAGTCTGCTTTTCTATCATCATTTTTCACTGCTCGAAATTGACAAAGACTTCATCTTTTGTTTTATGATATACCCCGCATACCCTCCTCGAGAAATCATCGATGAAGGTTAACATGTATCTAGTACCACCTTTGGATGGAACACGAGATGGACCCCAAAGATCTGAATGGAATTAATCCAACGTACCTTTAGTCTAATGGATTGTTGTGCCAAACTTTATCCGATGTTGTTTTCCGAACACGGAGTGCTCGCAGAACTCCAGCTTCCTTATATTCTTACCGCATAGTAAACCTCGTTTACTAAGGTCCATCATCCCTCTCTCACTTATGTGCTCATGTGTCCTAGGCACGTGTACCACAGCTAGGTAGTGTTTAATTTTGTTGACGATGAAGAAATCCCTGCAACACCAGTAATCGTGCTACCTTTCAACAAGTAAAGCCCGTTAGGAATTTTCACCTTTCATCACAACAAGTGCACCTTTTGAGACCTTTAATACAACACCTCGGCCTCAATAGTCGCAGCCGATGGAATCCAGGGTACCCAAGGAAATGAGGTTCTTCTTCAATTCTGGAAACATCTATCAACGTCCTTACCGTGCTATCAAACATCTTGGTTTGAAATGTGCCTATTCCAACAATCTTACAAGGTTTGTCATTTCCCATAAGGACTTTGCCACCATCAATTTCTCGATATGTGAAAAACCGGTCTTTATAACGACACATATAATAGGAACAATCCAATCAAAATTCCACTCATCACTAGAGCAATCATCAGTAACAGTAAGAACGTTTGCACCATCAAAATCTCCTTCTATAACTGCAGCAACTTTTAGTTGTTGCTGCTGCACCCCTTTTGCCTTTTAAATCTAGACAGTCTCTTCGCATGTGCCCTTCCACGTGACAGTTATAACACTTGGATTTTCTAGATCTTATTTTTGATCTAGAACGGCCTCTATGGCTAGACGCTTTGTCATTACGTCTTCCTCTTACTATCAAACCATTTACACTTTCTTCAACATAATCTCTAGATACTTTCTTTCTTAACTCGCTAGAATTTAATGCAGATTTAACATCCTCCATTGAAATGGTTTGTCTACCGTATAGTGTAGTGTTAACCAAATGCTCATATGATTTTGGTAATGAACATCACAAAATCAGCGCCCGTCTTTATCTTAAATTCTCACATCAATGTTATTCAAGTCCAAAATTATCTTATTGAACTCATTGAACCATCTTTCATCCAGAGAGTATATAACCGTCGTTGTTGGAATTATTATATCATGACATTCATATAAATAAACCAAGTACATCAAAGTGAGCATAGCGGAAGCAATTATAATAAGATCGAATAACATGTAATTAATTAATCAATAATTAAATAGTAAACATACCTTTGTGATTCTAGCCCGAACAAGAATCAAAGCAATCATCCGGAACCAAGAACCCTAATTAGGGTTTATAAGGATTATAAGAATTACCCCTTACCTTTTTGTAATTCAATCCAAGAATCAAACAATAGTATGTTTGATTCACGTTCTTGTACACACGTACTACTTCAAGCAAACGCTTATGCAAGTAAGACGAGCACAAAACACTAGAAGAATAGCAAATGTCGACTGCCTAAAACTTTAATGGGTTTGTCGACTTTTTGCTAGAGAAAAGAGAAGAGAAGAAAACACACAAGATTAGGTTTTCAAGTTTTCTCAATAGAATGAAACCTTGTGTGTTTATATAGGGTAGAAACCTTGTGTCAAAAGCTTCACCAAGCGATGTGGGATACCCTTCCCAATCGCCCCTACACCCTCAAAGGGTTTACGAAACCTTCTTGACATTCAAAGTTTCATCTATCATTCTTCCTTTTCATTCGTCTAATAATCGTTATCCATTTCCGTTAAACGTTAACGATCATTACGTGTTTGTGTTCTAATAATTAATATAACATTTATATAATTATTACTCATTTACTTTTCATACGTAAAGTGTGCAATCCCGTGATCTCGAGTCCGATCCTAACACACGACTATTAATTTATGTTCATAAAACTAACAACTCCCACTTGGACATATCTTAATAGTGTGATCACATCGGTTAGCGTCTTGCAACACGCCGATGTCTCTAGTACGATCTCGAGTAAGGCTCCTGGAAAAACCTTTTAATGATTTCTCATTATTATTATCCCTTTGTTTCTAATACCACGTTAATAAGGATATGGATTAAAGTCATTCCTTAATTAACCATTTTGTTTCTCGTTGTTTGTGATTGATTAAGATTACCAAATCTTCTGAACATATTCAGGGAAGATCTTGGGTACGGCCGTACATGCATCTTACCAACCCTACGAGGGGCCCAACAGTATTAAACTCCAAAAAATAAATTTGAAGGAACAAATTCTATCTTGACTACAAGCAAAACCCACAAACTTTGTAACACTTTCGAAAACAACCCTTATGACTACCAGTTACGTATAGCGTTAAGTTGTTCCACAAAAATGTACTACATTCATGACACTTATCTTGCATCTCAAGTCTGAGGATAACTTCTCATGATTTACTTAATAACAAAATCCATAAAGTAACATCATGTAGTTGGGATAAGTCCTATATTCGGTATCATTGAATATCATCTGAAATGGCATGACTACGCATCAATATACTTTAAGTATATTATACCAACCTTCAGATTTGTCTTGATTTAACAATATTCCCATATTATTAACTGACAACGGACAATTTAGAATAACATTTATTCATGGATTTAAACATGTAAAAACAGGATACAATATATTATAAATTAAACATACAATGTATTTAAATTTATAATAATTGTTTAACACACCTTATCCAAATACTAAATAGATCAATGCATGAAAATCTTGTTGATGAATTATGTCTCAAGTAATGACATTCCTACTTGTTGACAAAACATAAATCATCCAACTTGATCTATCGGAATTTTAAGAGTACTTATTTCAAGAATTCAACTAGTGAAGTTCTTGTATGTGCATTCTCAACTATTTTGACAATGCCATATAGTATTTCATAAAATGTGTGACATCCTTAACCACCAATTTATGATAATCAAACTCCAAAACAATTTAAAGTTTAAAGTATTCTTATTCTTTTAATGTATAATGCAACTATGCTTTTAGTAAGCATAACTAGTACATATAGTCAAAGATGAAATCCTTACCATGACTAGTATTGAGTGTCATCTCAATTTCATTAGCATCATTGTATGCAACAACAATATGCTATTAAAACTTTCCGTAAACTATAATATCTATTGTGTAATGTTTGATGCCCTTCAAACTTTCAAGTTTGTTGGCTATTACAATTTTCACAACAATTGAAAATTGTTCATCTATAGAATTTGGAAGCTGTTCCAGATTTAGGATGTAATTCTATAATCAAACATATTCTTTTAAGAATATTACACAAGTTATCTAATAACTTTCAATTAGATATTAATATTGTCAAATCATCTTGTAATCAAGCATGATAAAACAAAACATGATATGCATGAAAAATTTTTTGAGTCATACTTAGATTTTATTCATGTCATACATATCTATTTAGAATTTCTAAATAATATATCATGTTATATTAGATTCATTTACCGCACATGTTTCTTAAATAATAAACATTCATTCCAAGGTTATATGTCTTATTTCCAAATCTTATAAGTGAAATTTCATTCCATTCTAAGACTTAACATTTACTTATATGGAATGTTACTTTTCATATGTTCTACAACATATATGATTTAAGAAATTAAACATAATACTCCCACTAGCTTTTAGGAATACTCAGAAATTATCTTATTTCAATTATAAATCCAAACATGAATTTAATAATTAAATATAAGAGTAATCTTCTAGATGCTTGCATTTATCCATCAATGGATTATTGCACTTTGTACACTTCCAAAGATTTATTTGAATTCATAAACTCCTTTTGATCACTTATCATCCTCGCTCAAGTAATCACTCAAGAAAGAGTTTTGATATTCTATTGTCAATTTCATAAACATGACAATCATAATCTTTATATATTTAATGTGTTTAGAAAAGAATATTCAATCACAGTTAATTGCTCAAGTGTCATTAATAATCTTGTCATAAGACATGCATTAAATATGTGCACAATATTGTCCATATGATTTCTATACAAAGATTTAAACCACAAGGGTTACCTAATCTTTGAAGAAACTCATCTTCATTTTCTAGTCTAATTATTAAGATAAACCACGTTTCTAAAATTGATTATCTCTATGGACAGCATCTTAATCATTCATATCATGTATACTTTACCAAATTTCATATTTGGTGATGTATCATAATGATTATCAGGTTTACAAGAATCCTGTAAATCACAGCCCTCAGCATATTAATCAAATATCTGATATATATTGCTATTCTATGAATGATAATTCCATCATCTTGAGATTTAACATTTAAATGTCAACCTTTATTATGATATTTACTAGTGTATTTTAGAAGATTATGTATCTTATAATTTTATCTTTTAAAGATCAAAACTCACACTTGCTTTTAGTAATTTAAAGACTATCTTTAAATACTTAGCAAATAAAGAAACAATACAATGTTCTCTTTTGGGATATTGCAAATACTTATTGATAGTTCCTGACTTAACTTTGTTAATAACCTCTTCATAAGCAGTTAAACAAATTTAGAACTTCAATTTAAGACTTAATGTGATTCATCACATTCATCACACTCCATCATATGATAATGTCTTATTAATCTTCTATGTTGGAGTTTTATTAAATATGTCCAAGTCATACTCAACATTCTATCCTTGATAACTTTTGGAAGAAAAGAAGTCATAGTTATCTTTAATCAAACAATATAACAAGAGTTTGATTTTCCTAACTGAATATACCATAAACATTTGGTATTTCATTAGTATTAATATTGCAAGACAATCTGACATTATTTAAGATAACCATATTCCTCTTGACTTGTCTATTTACCAACTAATTCATTTTAATGGTATAATAATTTTCAAGCCTATTACATGCCTTATAACACAAGTATTTTTTACAAAGTTACTTCATGTCCATGTCTTTACAAGAAAAACATAAACTGTTATAATCCCACTATACGTTATAAGTCATTTAACAATTTAATAACTTCATGTATATGTCTTAATTAAAAGACACAACAAGATAACGTCTTACTTTATTATAAATCTTGTAACAATTAAAAGACTTTATGTTTATATCTTTTCAATGAAACATAAGCATGTTTAACTAAAGTAATTATGAACACCATCTTTTGGTTTCAATAGTAATTTCAAGTTAATATATTACTTCACAATAATGTAAATAACATTATTTCTTCATTTATTTATGTCATTCCAAGAACACATAAATATTCAGATTGAAGTAGCATTAGATTACTTAATTAATTTATGTCATTCCATGAATTCATAAATCTATAAAAGTAGTCTTGTTATCATATTGACACATGTTCTAATATGTATCTAATTTAGAAACTGCAAATTCTCATAGTTCAATTACATCAGTTGATCTGCTAGTAATGAAATATGAAATTCACCTTGTTGTTGCAATCTAGTTAAGATCTCACATAACATAAATTGTAACACCAAGTGTTTCTTGAATTAATATTAGAACATTATTCTCTTACCTTGTAGTCAAGAGAATCCATTGAATCATATCTTTATGAGTTGTTTCTTTTAAACATTTTGCAGTAATTAGTCTAGCTTCTAATTATAATAACTCATAAAATGTTATACATAATTTTCTGTTAACCAAATATCATATTTGTTACTGAGAATTTAATCATCAAAGGAGGATGATAAAATCCTTATGAAAAAATGTATGCAATTTTCTTAACCATTAAAAATTTGTTATGAGGTATATTAGAATTTAGACATATCTAATATTCCTATTATCTTTTCTCATACATGAAAAGGAATAGGATTGTGTTTCACTCTTCCTTCATAGAAAGGAGACTTCTTTTGTCTTTCAAGTAAATATTTCTTAATCAAACATTTGTTTGAAAATAGAACTAGATCAATTTACCAAAGCCCAAAGTGCGTTTACGGTTTGAACTTTGCATTAATACATTAAAACGAATTACAAAATTCAATTTTAGTATTTTCAATAATTAAGTCTTTAAGAAAATAATATACCCATTGGTAAATATTTATATAAACCATAGTATTTTCTTAAAGCTAGGATCCTAATTGACATAGTACCATTACATCAGTTGATCTGCTAGTAATGATAGTATTCAACAAGGTAATTGTCGAACAATAATTGCCAATATCATATTGCAATTCCTAGATTTATGGGATTTACAATCACAAAACTTTTGTAATGTAAGCATGTTTGATCCCCATCTTAATGCCTTGAGTCCAAGATCTCACTTCCTACTCAATTTAAGTCGTCTAACTTAAAAACTGCAAACTCACAAATCCATCACATCAGTTGATCTGCTAGCAATGAATTTATGAAATTTACCTCTCCATTGCAATATCGCCAAGTTCTCACATGACGTAAATTACAACTTCAAGTGTTCTTAATTAGATGACATTCGACTTAATTTTATAAGGGTATTAAATTTTGATGTGTAATCAAAATAATGTATGAAGAAGCATGCATACAACTTCATAACATTGGTTTTACAAAACATTTTTCTTACCAATTTGCTAAAAGTAAAATAACAAAGTTTTGATTGAGGTATCGGGTTCACCAATTAAAGAATTACCATCAATTATCGTCCACTATATCGTACTTTTGCATAAGCCCGAAAGCTTAGTGTTTTGGATAATCATTGTGGAATTGTGGTTAATTCACCATTAAGATGACAGTGTACATGTAATGGTTGTTCGGTAAGTCTAATTTACACACAAACGAGCGTTAAAACAGAATGTTGTCTCTCTAAGGCCACAATTTAATGCGTTGCCATCCTTATACCCATCTTATAGTGTGTAAACTTCGGTCGAGTCTATTTAACCATTACGTACAAAAACATCAATCAACCAATCCTTTGAAATTTAAACTCTAAAAAACCAAAACAATTTCGCCATTATTTAGTCCGTATTATTTTTCTATTCAAAAAATTACCCTTTTCGTTTATAAACATGTCTAACATAATAATAAACAAAAACAAGTAATATAAAATAAAAAATAAAACAACTAAATAAACAAATATACATAATCATAACAATTAAATATGTATAAAACATGTAGCCACATTCAAATCTTATTCAATAGTCATATTAATAATCAAATCTAGGTGTATAACGTATTAATTCAATTGAGGCTTTCTTCTTCTTGGAAATGAGGTTCTTCTTCAATTCTGGAAACATCTATCAACGTCCTTACCGTGCTATCAAACATCTTGATTTGAAATGTGCCTATTCCAACAATCTTACAAGGTTTGTCATTTCCCATAAGGACTTTGCCACCATCAATTTCTCGATATGTGAAAAACCGGTCTTTATAACGACACATATGATAGGAACAATCCAATCAAAAATCCACTCATCACTAGAGCAATCATCAGTAACAGTAAGAACATTTGCACCATCAAAATCTCCTTCTACAACTGCAGCAACTTTTAGTTGTTGCTGCTGCACCCCTTTTGCCTTTTAAATCTAGACAGTCTCTTCGCATGTGCCCTTCCACGTGACAGTTATAACACTTGGATTTTCCAGATCTTATTTTTGATCTAGAACGGCCTCTATGGCTAGACGCTTTGTCGTTACGTCTTCCTCTTACTATCAAACCATTTACACTTTCTTCAACATAATCTCTAGATACTTTCTTTCTTAACTCGCTAGAATTTAATGCAGATTTAACATCCTCCATTGAAATGGTTTGTCTACCGTATAGTGTAGTGTTAACCAAATGCTCATATGATTTTGGTAATGAACATCACAAAATCAGCGCCCGTCTTTATCTTAAATTCTCACATCAATGTTATTCAAGTCCAAAATTATCTTATTGAACTCATTGAACCATCTTTCATCCAGAGAGTATATAACCGTCGTTGTTGGAATTATTATATCATGACATTCATATAAATAAACCAAGTACATCAAAGTGAGCATAGCGGAAGCAATTATAATAAGATCGAATAACATGTAATTAATTAATCAATAATTAAATAGTAAACATACCTTTGTGATTCTAGCCCGAACAAGAATCAAAGCAATCATCCGGAACCAAGAACCCTAATTAGGGTTTATAAGGATTATAAGAATTACCCCTTACCTTTTTGTAATTCAATCCAAGAATCAAACAATAGTATGTTTGATTCACGTTCTTGTACACACGTACTACTTCAAGCAAACGCTTATGCAAGTAAGACGAGCACAAAACACTAGAAGAATAGCAAATGTCGACTGCCTAAAACTTTAATGGGTTTGTCGACTTTTTGCTAGAGAAAAGAGAAGAGAAGAAAACACACAAGATTAGGTTTTCAAGTTTTCTCAATAGAATGAAACCTTGTGTCAAAAGCTTCACCAAGCGATGTGGGATACCCTTCCCAATCGCCCCTACACCCTCAAAGGGTTTACGAAACCTTCTTGACATTCAAAGTTTCATCTATCATTCTTCCTTTTCATTCGTCTAATAATCGTTATCCATTTCCGTTAAACGTTAACGATCATTACGTGTTTGTGTTCTAATAATTAATATAACATTTATATAATTATTACTCATTTACTTTTCATACGTAAAGTGTGCAATCCCGTGATCTCGAGTTCGATCCTAACACACGACTATTAATTTATGTTCATAAAACTAACAGTCGTTTCATATACAACTGGTTTGTAAGAAACTCTGTCATATAAAGACTTTCGAGCAGTAGCCAAAGTCCATTAGATGTAGTTTCTCATGCTACTTATCGAAGCACGCTATCAGCCAGATTAATATAATCACACCTTGTGCCTTCTCTATAAGCTCATCCTTCTGTTCACGAGTTAACCTTTCAGGCAATCTATATCTGCTATGTAAAGCTGATAAGTATCCTTGCTGGCTCAGTAGGGCCCGCATCTTCATTCACCATAAACCAAAATCTTTCTCACCATTAAATTTATCCATGTTGGATTTAATTACCGTCATCTTAGTAAATTAATCACAACAATGACCCTGATGCCAATTTGTTGTGATTAACATACTTTTGTGACAGGGTAATTAAATAGGACAATTGCGTTATAAATGAAGACACAAGGATTTAACGTGCTTTGGCGAAAAACCTATGTCAAAGGGTGGAAGCTAGAAAAGAATTTCACTAGCCAATATGGAGTACCAAGGTTACCCAATGTATAGCTCAAAATCTAGAAAGTATATTAGACCTTCTCTAGATTTTATACACTTCTCAAAAGCCCATTCTTATAGAATTTTATATGACAATTCTATACCACTCTATTTTTTTTCTCTACAAAACCCTAACATTATTCTTTCAACAACAAGTGTGTTTGTTAATGTTTAGGTCATTTCTATAAGAAAAATCTCATGCAGAAATGAGGAATAAGGTCCAGTCACCTAGCCACTTTCTTTGCCACAATTTTCTTGACTAACTAATGTGTAAATGGAATTGAGTCAACAATGTATAGGGGCTGTCCGTACGAAATCAATTTGTTCAAAGTGGGCTATGCCACCTATGGTGCGGTATGTATTGTTTGTACACATCACCTGTCCAACAAAGGACAACTCATATGAAACATTATTCCTGTTATCTAATATCAAGGTGATGAATGTCACCGACACTTTAACATATTACGATATAGCGACCATATGTTAGTTGAGTGTGTATCATAAATCTTTAACAATATTAACTGTTGGAATATATGAATCATAATACTAATATAAACATATAAACATCAAAGAGTACGCAGCGGAATAGATCAAATACAAATAATAAATTAACCGAATATAAATGGAAGCGTACCTCTTGATCACTAGCAAGAACAAGAACTTATAAACCCTAGGAGAGGGCTTATATGGATCGACTAGGGCAAGTCACAAGGCAAGATCACCGTTAGCAAAAGTATGCTAACACTTCGTTCTCACACACACGTACTAATAGCGTTTCAACGGAAATGCTAGATTCGCTTTACACGAAAAGATTAAACTATTGGTCCTATCAATCAATAGATCGATTAGACACAAAGAAAGAGAAGGAAGAAGAGATTAGGTTGCTATGGAACCAAGGGATGAATGAATGAATGAGAGGAGGTTTCATTATATAGCATTCAAGAAACTTGGATCAAAAGCCAACCCCTAACCCTAAGGAGAGGGTGGCCGGCCATGGGTCACAAAGCCCAACCCGAACCGAACTTTCACTCTTTTCCAAATCTAGTCCTTCATGTTTCGTCTAACGGTCGTTAGTTACCGTTAAGTTTATATTTCGTGTATTTAATAATTATTCGTCACTAAAACAATAATTATTAATTAATTGAAACTCATACGTAAAGTGTGCAATCCCGAAGTCTCGAGTTCGAGTCCGGTCATGATATATTAAATTATTATCCGTAACTTTAACATTAACAATGTTATCCAATGACTTATACTTGTTCTCATAAAAACAAGGCATCCCAGTCATGCATTTACCATCACTCACGTGTTTCCATTTTGTATTACAGCTTGTAAGCCTTGTTGATACAAATTCATTTGAGATAATGAATAACCTCAAATTGCTCCTGCTAAATCAGTTGGAACTGACTGGATCCTACACATATTTCTCAAAAGATTTAAGATTGCTCTGCTTGCGAGGAATCCATTTAGAAGCAATACCCTCAGAATTATACATGGGAAAATTGGTGGCTATAGATATGAGCTGTAGCAAATTAAAACTGTTTCAACCACCATATGTAAGGAACTCAATATCCTTCATAATCGATTGTCCCTTTTACGTATTTTTTTCTTTGGTGTATGTGTGGATGTATGGTTCACAATAAATTATATTACTTTTGCAACAGGTTCTTCCATTACTCAAGATTCTTGATCTTAGAGAATCGGATGATTTAATTGAAATTTGCAATGTCTCCCTAATGCCTAATCTTGAGACCTTGATTCTCTGGAATTGTCGTAAATTAGTTCGTGTTTGTGATACTCTTGGAGACCATAAGTGTGTTACTCTATTAAACATAACAGGGTGTGAAAATCTGTGCAAGAGGGAGCAGCCAATGACATTTGAAAGATTACAACTTCCACTATTTGGTGGACGAAGTACAGACCGACCTTCCTTTCAATTGCCTATTTCGTTAAAGCGATTATTCGCCAAGGACACTAATCTTGAGGATACTGATTATTTTCCTCTTACTTTTGAAGATCAACCATGTTTGGAGTACTTAAATTTGGTCAACAGTCCGTTTAAAAACCTGCCTGATTACATGCATCTTAAAAATCTTCTGGTCCTTGACTTGAGTTTTTGCCGAAAACTTAAAACTCTTTTAAATATCCCCCGTAGACTTGCAGAATTGTATACTTTCTACTGTATCTCCCTGGAGAGAGTGACCTTTGAATCACATAAATATACATTGCAAGAGTTTAGATATGAAGGTTGTGTTAATTTGTCAGAAGTTGAAGACTTTTTCAAAATTGTTCCGGTAGCCACACTTACAGGAGCTGATTTGGGACACATGAATTGGCTAAGAGCATACCAAGATCTTGAGGTGTGCTTGGTTGGAGATGATGACCTTACCAAAGGCAGAACCTTGTGTCTACAGGTTCAATTTTTCAATCTTGAACACATGCATAAACATCCACAAACACGTCGACTTACTAGTCACTACCTCCAAACTAATTATGTATGAAAACTAAAATATGTTTACTTGTATGGGACAGATGTTGTATGAATTCAGTATAATGAGCATATCGCTGCCTGACATAGAGAAGCCAAACATGATTCCTGAGAATGAGTATTCATCAGAAGATCCAATTTTGTCTTTCGACATTCCAGAAAGTCACAGGAATAGAAAGCTCAGGGGATTAAACTTAACTTTCAAATATATGTTGCAAGGTGATGAATGGGTATGGTTTGCTAAAATCAGAACCAACAATGGTGTTGACTTGATCTACAATGCCAAAGTCTTTGGGAAACCTGTAGCCAATGAAGTTGGTATATGGTTAAGCTATTGGCCAATTGGGGAATCATTGCATGATGGAGATGAAGTTAATGTGGCTATCGTTGTGACAAAAGGTTTGGAAATACATGGGTGTGGTGCAAGCCTTGTGTACACTGATGAAGAAGATGAACTTGAATCCTTTGAAGATGAAATTGAATCCATGGTAGATGCTAAGGAAATCTGTGAAGATAATAATGAACCCAAGATAGATGCTAAAGAAATCTTTGAAGATAACGATGAACCCATTGCAGATAACAATGAACATGCAGATATTCTTGGAGCAGACATTTCCAGATATAAACTAAGTACAGGAATGTACTATCTTTGTCGCCGTGATTATTCTCAGTTAATGGAGGTTGGCAGATTGACTCCGGACTGGTTTAAAAATTTAGTAGGTGATACAATTGACTACACAGGTACGTACTTCTTCCCAAGCTAGTTTTATGGTATCTTTATATTCAGTTTAAGTTTTTTAATGAGGAAGTTCATCATGTTACACATTGTTATAGAGATAGGAGGGTGGAGAAAGACCGGTAGACCTGATCAACCGTATCAATCATTTACAGAATTAAAAACTATTGGATGCATCTTCTATGGTCCTCAATTGGTAAATGTGATTTTTTATTTACTTCTTTCATCGACATGGATGTATTAACAGAATATGATGAAGGGCTCAAGTGTAATTTTATTCTTCTTTGTCTATTCAGTACTGTATTAGAGGATAAACTATGTTGGAAGACCTAAACCCCACGGGCTCGGGCCTATCAACATATTCTATCGTCTAATATGCAGTTGATTTACAATGACTATATATGAAGGGTGTATATGCAAGTGTTCTATTAATATTACATGAGTTGACGGTGCCATGGTCGTCTGTTTTTGTCTTACGCATTCTTATTATGTTGATTTTTATTTGTTTTATAATTGATCTCTCGTTTGTATAATCCACACAGGAGGAATTTTATACGATATCAGAGTTTTCCAAATCACCTCTTGTTGATAAAATCATGGAGGTAATTGATCGTTAAGTTTAGTAGAAAAAAGAATTTTAACTCCCTCTGAGTTGACCAAATCACCTTTCAGCGTGTACGATTTTATATCCCTCTGATCATCTCAAATGTTTATGATGAAAAGGATATGGACATTGATAAAACCATGGAGCCTAAATCAAGCTCAAGCATTGAGAAAACAGAATATTTGGAATCTGACTCTAGCAGATTGGCCATTCAGTTAGATAAAAGAAAGGTATAACTGTTAGCGGATAATGTTTTAATTTTTTAGGCTTAGGCCATATTTGTTAATTGGATATGATTAGGATATGGGCCTATTATTATGTTATATATACACTATATTGTAACCCATTATCATTAAGTCAATCATACAAGTTTACAGAGATCAATATATAAGTATCAAAATGCTGATGAGAGTGTTTGAAATTCGCAGGTGGAGAAAAGCAGGATGGTGTTTTCATCAGGTTCTCATTCGTTGTCTCGTATACCTGCAAATGAAGGGAAAACGATAGCAGATAGTAATGCTGGTTATGTTGATAGCTTTGACGGTGGTTCTTGGGATATGTTATATGACGGGTTCATGAAAGAATTTGGAGAGAGTGACAGAATTAGCTCATCTGATAATCAGAATGATGAAGGGTGGATTCATGTTTCCAGTGGTTTGAGTTATCAGTTGGGTTTGCCAACGAGTTCGATCGAGTTGTCTGAAATGGAAAAACTACCGCAGAATCAAGATAGTGTGCCGCTAAGAAGCAGGGCTACTACTCATCCAAGAAGCAGGGCTACCACTCATCCAAGAAGCATTGCTGAAAGGGTAAGACGAACACGAATAATTGAAAGGATGAAGAAACTACAAGATCTTGTTCCAAATATGGACAAGCAAAGAAACACAGCAGACATGTTGGATTTGGCAGTAGCTTATATTAAAGAGCTTCAGAAACAAGTTGAGACACTTTCAGACCATCATGCAAAGTGTAAATGTCCACATAAGCGGAAACTATAACAAAAGTTTAAGCTATATAGGTATGTCTCGCTTCTGTACATGACATATAAGTGGAAGTAGTTGAGACTTGTTTTAGTAACGAGTTAGTTTCAGAATGCAGAATAAACAAACTTCATTTGTTGTTTAACATTGAGCTAATTGTATCTTTTATATAATTGTATCTTTTATATAATTTTATTTTTTATATCAGATAGTTATTTTACATACCAAACTTTTCTTACATACTAAAGGACTATTCTTCACCATTTATCTAAAAAGAAATTAATTGTTGAGATTAAAAGCATTTTAATATTTCATATATTTTTTATAATTTAAATTTCTCTTAAACCGTTAATTGTTAAGCGAAAATAATTACACTATCGCGACGAGCATTTAATTATTTTTCTATAAACAGGCACTTTGATATACTTTCGACCAAAAAAAATAATTTTTTCACATTTTTTTTCTTACTGAAATATGCATAAGAAAATCACATGTGATATATATCATGACCCATATATCATATGTGAATGTGATATGTAATATATCACATGTGATATTGTTGGAAAAGATGGTCAAAATGTTTGAATGATAATTGATAATGTCATTATGTATACTTGTAATCAAAATTAATTATTGATTTATTTTGATTCATGAGACATTAGTGAATGTCATTATGTATACTAATGTGAATTGAAATCAAAATTAATTTGTGGTTTATTTTGATTCATGAGACATTAGTGAATATCATTATGTATACTAATGTGAATTGAAATCAAAATTAATTTATGATTTATTTTGATTCATGAGACATTAGTGAATTAATTGTGTGAATTAATTGTGACCATTTTTTCTCCCTATAAGTTGAGAGTTATCCTCTCATTCTTAACACACCAAGAAATACACTACTCCTTTCCTTTTTGTTATCAATTATATTTCTTGTATATCCGGTTTGTAATAGAGGGAAGGCAAGATTTTGGTTCGCCTTGATAACCCGTTTGTGCTAACGGAGTTATCTGTTGTTGTTGTATCCTGGGAGATAGACGTTCACGATTCTCAAGCATCATGGAGAGGACGAATCTGTCTTAAGGAAAGTGTGAACATCACACGCCTCAACAGTTTTTCCTTATTGTTTTTTGAGTTTCCACGATTAAAAGATTTACGGTATGATTTTCTGCACTTTTATGTTTTCCTGTCATTTTTTATTTGTCTCTTGTAGCAATATACACATATATACCAACAGATATATCATATGTGATATTTAGTATCACATGTGATATTAGTGTTAAATCACGTATGATTTTTTCATGAAAATTTTAGGAAAAAAAAAGGTGAAAAACATGAAAAATAAAATTTTTTGTCGAAAGTATACCAAAGTGCCTATCTATAGAAAAATAATTAAATACACGTCGTAATAGTTTTTTTTTTTTTTTTCGTTTAACGATTAATAGTTTGAAATATAATAATAACTTAAAGAAATAAAAAAGAAGATGAAAGTGGATTTTTTTGTTGTGATTAATCTCATCCATTAGATATCAAATAAAGATGGAAGGTGAAGATTAATCCCTTGTTATGTAAAAAAAAGTTTGATCATCAAACGATCTTAAATATTTATATAATATACTAGAACGGTACCCGCGCAATGCGGCGGCGGGTACATATAACTATATTTTGCGTTATTCGGTTTTTCGGTTATACATTTTGTTAATACAAATATCGCCTAAAAACGTTATTTATATTTTACGATCTTTGCTAAGTTTTGTTAATGACAAAGTATGAAGTTTAGCTATAAGTAAATCATCACTTTAAGTGTTTAAGTCTTGTTTAACTAAGGTTTACATTTCCTTTTAAACAAAACATTGTTTTCATTTTTTAAATTAGAAAGTGTCTTGTCACATCACATTTATTTCTTAAAATAGTAATGTCACATCACATTTAAGGTAAGCTTTGTCCATATACATTTATGGTAAGAAAGAGTGTTTGACTAACCTTATGCTTGCTTGCAAGTCTTGTGTTTGACTAGAAGTAATGTGATGTGACCTTGTTTGGTTTGGAAGATTTATTGCAAAAACCAACTGCAGCCCTGACGGTACCCTGGGGGTACACGGGCGGAACCCATTTGAGGGTTCCGCCTGATCCGCCAGACCTGCAGTATAGTTTGCTATAAATACCAAACCATTTGTTAGTTTTGAGTCAACCCTTTAGGACATATATTCACATACTCTCTCAACTAACTCAGTAACCTTTTGATTTGTGATTCTCTTATGTAGCAAGGGACTTTACAAGATCATTCAAGAAGTTACAAGATTCAACTCTAAAGTTGCAAGTCTTGGTAGCTTGGTCATGTATAAGCTTTGGTAGTTTATACTTCATGTGTGTCTTGTATGTAGAAGTTATAGGTTAGTATTTTAGGCCTCAAAATACAAAGAGTGTTGGGAGTTGTTGTACCCTAGTAAAAGAACTAACGGGAGTGGTTGTACCCTTGGTAAAGAACTCGACATCTAGCTTTGTGTCGGTAAAAGTGTAAGCGACGTACGGGAGTGGTTGAACCCATGTAAAAGAACTCGACATCTAGCTTAGTGTCGGTAAAAGTGTAAGCGACGAATGGGAGTGGTTGTACCCTTGTAAAAGAACTCGACATCTAGCTTAGTGTCGGTAAAAGTGTAAGCGACGTTGTAAAGGTTTTCTCCGCCGGTGAAAGGAGCTTGTTGATTAGTGCTTATAACTCTCGAGTTGGAAACTCGGGGCGTGGATGTAGGGCAAGGAAAAAGAGTCCTTGTAGCCGAACCACGATAAACTATCGTGTTGTGGTTTGATCGTTTCTTTCTTTATCTTTGCTTATTACATGTTGTCTTTTAGTTATAATTGCTAACCACATATAAAGCTTTCCAAAAGAATTAAAACAAGTAAAGTTGAGTTTATATCTTGAAACAAATGTAAAGCTTTCAAAGAACTAAAACAAGCAAAGTTAGGATCATCACAAGTAAAGCTTTTCAAAGCATGATACAAGTAAAGTTAGAATTGTTATTCACATGAAAAGCTTTTCAAATAATCAAACATATAAAGTTGTGTTTATGTCAAGTTTCTAAAAGGATATTTAAGCTAAATAAGAATCGAAAAAGCGGTAAACTATTCAACCCCCCTTCTAGTTTTCCACAATTGGCATCAAGAGCTACGTTACTCAAGATCTTTAAAATAGAATGTATTTTTAAACTTGGATCGATCCATGGATTTTGAAAATCTCAAAGAAGGGCAACCTATTCAAAACCAACAGCTATTTGAAAAAGAAAACTTACTTGAATGGAAAAGTAATTTTGAAAAACTATGTGAAATCAATTGATCAACATCTTTGGCATATTATTTCTTTTAGTAATTTCAAACCAAAGAAAACAAGTTTTTGAAAACCGAGATAACTATCTTAAACTTGATAAAAATACTAAAGCTAAAACAATGTTTTACAAAGCTTTAGTACCAAATATGAAAGAATGTATTTTTATCAAAAGGCTAATGATGTTTGGAAAAATATGGTAAACTTTCATAAAGAAATATGTCAAGTCAAAGATAATCAATTTGATCTTACATATGAATTAGAAGTTTTAGAAAAACTAATGGATAGACACTTAGTAGAAATTAATACATGTGCTACTAGTTTAAATGTTTTAAATGAAGGTACAAGTGAAGATGAGTACGTGCGTTTGGATGTACCTGCTTGCGTATCTTGGTGATTACTCGTGTCAAGCTCGTAGTAGTCTTGCTTGCGACTCATGGAATAACTCGGATGAAGATTTAGTCAATCATCCGGTTTGTGATTCTATATACTAGATAAAACATCAAGCAAGGTACACTTTGAAATCAAACTCTTTTGCTTTGATAAATTTATCCTAGGGTTTTCTAAACTAGAAAATGAGTCTAAACATTTGTACAACATGGACCTAAAAGCTATCTTCAAGAACGAGTCTTCAAAATCTCTTAAGAATGTCTTTGAAAAGGAAATCTTATTAGAAGATAAAATGTCTAAAATTAAGAGTAATGTTGAAATTAATCTAGAATGTAAATTATGTCTAGATTACAAACATGAGATTAAAATGCAAAATGAGAAAGGAAAAATTATTAGTTAAATTTGATGAAAGCTCAAAATCTCTTGAAAGATTGTTGAGGAGTCAAAGGTTGTTTAAAGATAAAACCGGATTAGGATTTAACTCAAAAGCACCATTAACTAATAAAACAAAGCAAGTAAAATTTGTCTAACCTAGAAGAGAGATTTAGAGATAATTCTATCTCTAATAGAAAATCATGATAAAAGAATTAAGATTATCATACTCCTTGCTTTTATATGATTGTCTAACCTTCTTGGATACATGAGTTATTGAGTTTCTATGCATGTCGTCAAACCAAGTTTTTACGCTTAATGCTTATCCGCTTGATAGCATCTCTATGCAATTTAAAAGGTACGCATTACTTAAACTTGACTTTGGTTATATCTTGTCTCTAGCATTATGTGCTCAAATATGTGTTATTTGTAATACTCTAGAGTGTCTACCTGCTATTTGTAAATAACTAAGATTAGATTCTATGCAACGAGGAATTTAGTCTTTAGTACTAGCAGGAGATATAAGGTGTTTTGGTTATTTAACCATCTTGAGATGAACACGAAAAACTCTTGAGTAAGTCTCACTCAACTCTTGCTTACAAGTGAGATAACTAAAAATTTCCTAAGTGTTAAAATGTCTAACACTTTTGTGATGCTTGCAAAACAAACCTTTGTTAAACAATTTTCTCAAACACCATTATTTGAAGTCTTTAATTGTGTTTTTCTTCAATCACTTCTTTATGATAATCTCACATAAAACACACAAGGTGAAATAAATCACATTAGCATATTTTAGGATGTGTGAAAGAAAATGAGTTTTCAAAATCTAGGATTTACTCATCAAATGTGACACAAAGTCTCATGATGTTGTACCTCTTGGACTTTTTCAAAATGAATAGAGTTCATAGTGTCTTAAGTAAGAAAACTCAAAGAGTCGAGGAATCGTTGAATATAACATTTAACGAGTAATCTCCTCCTTCTAAGATATCATCTTTGGTAGATGATGACTTAGTCGAAAGTCCAAATGATGGCAAGACAAGCATGAAGTAAAAGTACAAAATAACATCTTCTCATCATGAGTCAAACATTGAATCAAGTAAAATTGACATAAGTTATAAAACTTGATTTATAGGTCATAGTTGTGTCTAAACAAATTCAACAAAAACGGTTTTTGGAATTTAGAGTAAAACAACTAGTGAAACAAAATAAATGTTTCGAAGTAATCGTGTGATTATAAGTGTCAATATTTGAAAGTCTTTTTGATAATAAAAGCAAGCTCCAAAAGCAAGAGATTTTAACTTAAAGACATTCCTAGTTGCTCTCTTGTTCTCAATGGTTAAGTTATTGATGACTTATCAAGAATGAGATTAGTAAATCCGTAGGTAAAAACTAAACATAGAGAAATGTTTGGAAGACTACTTGTTCTCATAACATTTAGATTCAACATTATGTTTAGCTTTTGTCTATGTGCTCGTGTTAACGAAGATCCTTAAACAACTCGCTAGTTGAGCCTAGCTGGATACATCATAAGGTACTACACAACTAGAATTATGGTCTCCCAAAAGAACGGGAATAGAAACCATAGTGTTTGACTAATGAAATTATGTCGGTAATAAGTTGATGAGAAAAGCACAAGTGGTACTTGCACTTTTATACTTACTTACCCAATGATTCTCCAAAACGCGTAAGATTCTCAAATTTGTATCGGATGGAGAAGCACAATCAACAAGCTCCAAGCAAACTCGTGTCAACAACGGAATTTATCTCATCAACATTGGAAGCATCGACTTCGGCAACAATTCAATCCATTATGTTCTTAGTCGACATATTGAGATCCCTCATCATCGCCTTGATAAGATTGTTCATTGAGGAACGTCTTAACTAAGAAAGTCTTCTACGTCAACTATTCCATCAACGCGTTCACAAAATCTCTTGAATGTGAAGCATTCATAATTCCTAGGCTTAGTCAAAGACTCATAAGACCTAAAACCTTAGTTTTTGAACATTAGGTTAAAACCACAAAAATCAAGACAATTCCTTTTAAGTTTTTCCCTGCAGAACCCACGGAACCTTCAGACCATATGGGCGGAACCCATTTTTTGGTTCCGCCTGGTCCGCCAAAGCCACGAAATGTTTTATTTAAGTTCAAAACCAAACACCTCTTTACTCACAACTCTAACTTACCATCAACCCATAAGATTCACAGAATGAACAAAACCTCAAGCATCTTCCTCATAACCTTTCATCACTCAAACCTCAAACAACCAATGTGAAATGAGAAACCGAGTTATCCTTTGTCCTATCAATATCGAGTCATCCACCATTTCAATATCGAGTTATCCTTTGTCCTATCAATATCGAGTCATCCACTATTTCCATGCCCTCAAAGAAACCAAGAGTCAATATCATCTTCACCAATAACTCCACCTAGTCATCTTCATAAGAAGATTCCACAATGTAACCAAACAAGTGTGTCATCCCCACTATAACCTAACCTATTAAGATTAAACCACCTTTCATGATACATAAACCTATGTTCACCTTTGTGTCGCTCTTTGAAACAAAGGGCAATTGTCATATCTATACTCTCATTAACATATTTGTCTATGTCGTCAAAAGTCAAGTGAATTTCATTATGAAATGCGTCTCTTCCACTTTCTAGCAAGTGAAGAACACAAAGAAGATATCCAAGCTTTAAGTGTTGTCAAACAATCACCACCTCATTTCACATATCCACTCTCGGTCGTCACCCATACTTTACCACCGTTCACCACATTGTTAAAACAAATGAAAAACGTCATTGAAACATCACTTGCATTACAAAACATTTTTTAAGCATCAAAATGAGTCAAGTCAACCGCACCTCCACATTGTTTTCATATAGGCACACACTAGAACATACACATTACAATAGTCATTTACTTAAAAATGTGAAATTTTGATTTTCTAGGAATCATCATGCCTCCTCTAACTCACTACGACCACAAGAACACCATCAAGTACCTACCCAAACTCCACAAAACCAAAGGTCTCACTCAAACTCAAATCGTTGTCTTCAAAGCCTTAGAAAAACGATATGTCCCTAAGGGTAGAACCATTGATCCATCCTTCTTAGAAGGTACAAACCTCTATACGGAATTTGCCACAATCAACTTTAGAGTGTCTCTTAGAAATCGACGAGCCTATTTGTTCTAGGGTCATTTTAGAATTCTATGCATCCGTCACCCTCTCCAAGGATGAGTATGGTCGCATATCTATTAACTTTAGGGCTAGTAGTCATCAATACTCCTTCACTCTCAAGGAGTTTGCTCAAATCCTAGGTGTTCCAAACCGTGGTACTTGCATCTACTCCGACTTGCACTCCCTATCACACTCTTTGACCGCATCCATCCCTATGATACCCCTCTTGTGTCTAAAGATGAACTTCGTAACCACCTCTTCATTAGAACCACCAACACTAGGAGAACTAGAACCGGAAATGAGGTCATCAAGGACCCACATGGAATGGAATTCAATGAACTCAAGCCCCAATTCAAGAAATGGGAAGAACTCCTTAGAACCAATGAAATTAGCACCATAGGAAACCGGGATCACATCAATATTTGCCTTTGCTACATGCTCTACTCCTTTTTCCGTTAGGCAACCCTTCAACCTTGTCTACTTCATGACCAAGAGAATGGCCGACATTCCCGTGTGAGGCACAACGGCTAAGCCGTATGGAATGCTCTTGACCCGTCTCTTTAGGTTCATCAACTCCTAGAGGTCTTCACCTAGATTACTCTATCATTCCACACACCTGTGTCCCAATAAGTGATAGGAGAGTCTATAAAGCCCAAGGAAAACATTTTCCAACTCTAGGCTTTGCCCAACTCTAGGCTCCCACCTCTAGAATACATTTTCCAACTTTCGGATATTCCAAATGAGTCGACGGAGTTCAAGCAAACAAAGGGGATGTTCAAAAACATCGAGAAATTTCTTGAAATGCTCAAGAAGAAGATTGACCATCTATGAGAGCGGGTGTGTAGGAGTGTTTGGCACTAGGTGCTATTTGAACAATTTGGTCGTTTAAACATTATGTGGTATGTATTTGTGTGTTTTTAGGATATTTGGTACTATTTGGTACTTGTAGGAACTAACATTGATGCAGGAATACAACTTTTGGCAAGTTGTCAAATTTTTATGCTTATCAAATTTTCACTAAGTATAGTGAATTTCGTTAGCCCCCGGTCAAAGTCTTATGATATGCGTGTTTACATATCTAATTTTTGCATTTCCTAACCAGGTATGAATTATATTTTTGGTTTTAGGACTTTTCGAAAATCTTAAAAATCGTCTCGCTGGTCAAAAACGCGGACTGTCTACTTTTGCAGCACTGGCGGATCAGGCGGATCCCAAAATTGGGTTCCGCCAGTACAACATCTGGGTAACCCAGATTTGGCCCAACGGACCAGACGGAACCCTCATTTGGGTTCCGCCTATGTATTCTGAGGGTGCCGCCAGTAGCCTGCAGAATTTTTGTTTTTGTTTTCACCATTTCAACATCCAAACACCAAAATCCAATCCTTTTAGATAGAAATCCATTACCTGCAATGTGTTTAGCATAATAGGGTACATCTCATTTCTTATAACTCAACCTAAACCATTTCCCGCCAAAATTCAAAAATAACTATAACCACCCCAAAGCTCCTTCACACATAATGGAAGGAACCCTTCTAACGGATCCTTGAAATCCCTGAGATTTTTCCATCAAACAAACTCACCAAAACCACTAACTATTTAGTGCAAACCTTGTCTTCTTACTTCACCTTTCTCATTGGATTGACTTCCATGACACGACAACCCACAATTAGTTTTCCAAATCATTAGGAACCACCATTTTTGTATTGACTAACATCAAATCCAAACACTCCTTCCCACAATTCTTTTTAAGTTTGATCACTTTAGAATACCCCAAAACTCACACCAACACCATTACCTCTCTCAATCTTAAAACTCTTGCAAACCAAGATTTGAGATGACTTAATCAAAACACCTCATCCGAATCATCAAGATAAAACCACTAGGATTAGTGTTAAACCTTGTTGCTTCAACAAAACCATCAAATCAAGCTCATCACTTGACATCTCTTCACCTATCCAAGACTTCCTTAACCTTACTACCTCAACACCAATGGAACTCTTTCCATACACCACCAACATCACCACATCCACTATTGGAAACTTTTGAAAACCTATCACCTAAACCATCAAGCCCTCCATCATTGTCACTCTTTGACACCATTGCCGAAACGGAAACCCAACAACAACCAATATTTCAACCAAATGAGTCATTGGATGATGCACCTCATCCACCGTCATTGCTTGTGAGTTTGGCTTACCGTTATGCTAGACCCTAAATTTTTCCAAATGATCAAGGTCATACACACCTACAATCATTTGTGTTTCACCCCATTTACAAAAACCTTTATGGTAATCCTTCCGGAAAACCAAGCCTTCGTCACTTTGTTCAACTACCACCACCACATGAACCTTCCCAACACTTTGAATCTTTATTTTCTCCATATAAGAAAATAGAAGCATCTCAATGATCTTCCATCAAGACCAACAAAACCACCACCTTACACAAATGAAAAACCACGGTCATTGCTTGACCAAAATGAGTCTTTTGACCACAACCAAACACCACAACAAGAATATCACCACCCAAAACCATTGTTGTCTCACCTTATCAACAAAGACATCCATGATCCTCTAAACAATGAAATGAGGTTTATCCTAAACCACATTGTGGAACGTCTCAAGTTTAGAGTCTCCAAAATGAAACAAAACCGTTTCTTTTGGAAAATGTTGCTCATTAAAACCATCAAACCAAGTTTAGAGCACCAACACCACCTCAAGTTTAGAGTCTCCAAAATGAAACAAAACCGTTTCTTTTGGAAAATGTTTCACCATTTAAACAAACAAACCAAAACCATGTCACCCCCACAACATTCAAAATGAAACCCGATACATCCTCCACCACCTACTTTTATTCTCAAACAACCTTACCCTTGTTTTGGAAGAATGTTTCTCATTAAGGAAAGTGATGGTTTCCTTTTTATAGATGTAGGATTTTTATATTCTTAGTTTCTTTTTTTTTAGTCCTTCATTTTTAGAAGTAGGATGGTATCATCCAATTTTCTTGTCTTTGACTCTTTGAGAGTCAAAGTTTTACATGGAATGAATTTCATTCTACTACAAGGTGTGCATTGTTTGTTGACCATTTAGGTATAATAAGTGAACTATACCTTGCTATGGTAGCATACATATATCTTGTGTTTTAGAAACTAACCTTTCTTTTTGTAGGATCATTTTCCATGTTTTCCTTCCTTGATACTCCATTTAGGGGAGTAATATTCAAGGGGGAGCATGAGTGTTGCATTATTCCACTTCACAACTCTTAGTTGTGTTCTAGACATGAAATGCTTTCATGACTTGTCTTGTGCGACAACTAACCTTTTTCTTGTAGGTTCAAAATCCATGTCTCCTCTCTTGGCACTCCATTTAGGGGGAGTATCGTCCAAGGGGGAGCAAGTGCTTACTTCCGCTTCGCTACTCTTCTTTTTGTTTCGACAAAAAGGGGGAGAATTTATATAAACTTGTGCTTATCACCTCATCTTTGCAAAAACAAGTTTTTAGTGCTTATCACATCATCTTTGCAAAAACAAGTTTTTAGACTAACTTTATAAGACTTAACACTAAAACTAGTGACTTACTTATAAATGAAGTTTATGTTTTGTCATCAACAAAAAGGGGGAGATTGTTAATACAAATATCGCCTAAAAACGTTATTTATATTTTACGATCTTTGCTAAGTTTTGTTAATGACAAAGTATGAAGTTTAGCTATAAGTAAATCATCACTTTAAGTGTTTAAGTCTTGTTTAACTAAGGTTTACATTTCCTTTTAAACAAAACATTGTTTTCATTTTTTAAATTAGAAAGTGTCTTGTCACATCACATTTATTTCTTAAAATAGTAATGTCACATCACATTTAAGGTAAGCTTTGTCCATATACATTTATGGTAAGAAAGAGTGTTTGACTAACCTTATGCTTGCTTGCAAGTCTTGTGTTTGACTAGAAGTAATGTGATGTGACCTTGTTTGGTTTGGAAGATTTATTGCAAAAACCAACTGCAGCCCTGACGGTACCCTGGGGGTACACGGGCGGAACCCATTTGAGGGTTCCGCCTGATCCGCCAGACCTGCAGTATAGTTTGCTATAAATACCAAACCATTTGTTAGTTTTGAGTCAACCCTTTAGGACATATATTCACATACTCTCTCAACTAACTCAGTAACCTTTTGATTTGTGATTCTCTTATGTAGCAAGGGACTTCACAAGATCATTCAAGAAGTTACAAGATTCAACTCTAAAGTTGCAAGTCTTGGTAGCTTGGTCATGTATAAGCTTTGGTAGTTTATACTTCATGTGTGTCTTGTATGTAGAAGTTATAGGTTAGTATTTTAGGCCTCAAAATACAAAGAGTGTTGGGAGTTGTTGTACCCTAGTAAAAGAACTAACGGGAGTGGTTGTACCCTTGGTAAAGAACTCGACATCTAGCTTTGTGTCGGTAAAAGTGTAAGCGACGTACGAGAGTGGTTGAACCCATGTAAAAGAACTCGACATCTAGCTTAGTGTCGGTAAAAGTGTAAGCGACGAATGGGAGTGGTTGTACCCTTGTAAAAGAACTCGACATCTAGCTTAGTGTCGGTAAAAGTGTAAGCGACGTTGTAAAGGTTTTCTCCGCCGGTGAAAGGAGCTTGTTGATTAGTGCTTATAACTCTCGAGTTGGAAACTCGGGGCGTGGATGTAGGGCAAGGAAAAAGAGTCCTTGTAGCCGAACCACGATAAACTATCGTGTTGTGGTTTGATCGTTTCTTTCTTTATCTTTGCTTATTACATGTTGTCTTTTAGTTATAATTGCTAACCACATATAAAGCTTTCCAAAAGAATTAAAACAAGTAAAGTTGAGTTTATATCTTGAAACAAATGTAAAGCTTTCAAAGAACTAAAACAAGCAAAGTTAGGATCATCACAAGTAAATCTTTTCAAAGCATGATACAAGTAAAGTTAGAATTGTTATTCACATGAAAAGCTTTTCAAATAATCAAACATATAAAGTTGTGTTTATGTCAAGTTTCTAAAAGGATATTTAAGCTAAATAAGAATCGAAAAAGCGGTAAACTATTCAACCCCCCTTCTAGTTTTCCACACATTTAGTTGTCTTTATGCTTTATAAGTAGAGATGATAGAGATGATTAAGACAAATAATTTTAGTTTGAATAACAAACCTGCTTCCTAACAAACTTCCTAACCAACTTGCTTCCTAACTATTGCTTGTTAACCAACCCTTCCTAACCAATTAATTTTGAAATCCTTCAATAATAAGCAAGTAAAATTCTGAATTTTAAGCTTTTCAATTATAGAATAATATCAAATGCATTATATAGTAGTATAGATAATAAAGGAAAACCCAAAGTTTCGTATTTGAGAAGAAAAAAAATGTTTCCTTATTTTTTTAATTATTATTTATTTATTTTAAATATGTTTTATTAGAAAAACCTAAATAATTCCTTATTTTACAAAAGTATTTGTAAATTCGGCTTCTCCTTTTTCTTATTATTGTTATTTTTTAATTTGAGAAAAAAAAATACACGTGTCAAAAGTTAAAAGATGAAAAGCTATGAGAAGACGGGGTAATACAAAAATATTGAAGGGTCTACTATGTAATTTGAATCTAACAAAAAAATACATGTACTTACCACAATTCTCTCCCAAAGCCTATATACACGGTCTTTTTACTCTATACACATAAATTAAATGCCAATTTACAGTAATGCCTACAGAACTCGCATCGGTGGATATTTTTTATCGGAGTTAATGGGAATACGAGTTGGTTAATCTAGACTTGGCCGTCGAAAGTTGGGTATAATAAACTCTCATCGGTGGCAACACACTTTACCGTCCAAAAGGAAAGCTCACTATTTTCCTTGTTTATCTTTCTACTGAGAGCAAAAAACTTGGTCCGGTCACCAAATAAAAATATGAGTTGATTATCTAAAATGAAAATTCAGAAGGTTTACAACACTTCGTTCACACTTATTTTCTAAAGGATTTGAGGGACGAGAGTTCGTCGGAGCTTCTTGGTAGAGTGGTTACCCAACCAATCGGGATACGCCTGGGCCCGAGCCCATGGCCTATTTAGGTCTTAAGGTTTTACCCTACGAATAAATACTCTTGTAATCATTTATTATAATCAATGAATCAAAAGTTTAAGATAAACAAATCTCTAGTTCTTTTCTTCTATTTTATGACGGAGCTTGCACACGCTAAAAGTGGTGCCTTATCCCGATACAACCCCTAACAGGGTTCTATCATTTGATGCTTTTATTGAGAGCTCTCGTTGAGAGGGTTTTGGATTAGGGTTCCAATTTAAAAAAAGTTACTATTCACGACACTATTCATGGTACTGTTCATCGATTACTATTCGCGCCTTGTTCGTCGGAGATACTGTTCATGGGGTACTGTTCATCGAATTTTTTTTTCCGAGTAAATGCTCATGGCATCGAGCGAATGTGATCGGGACGTGGAATATGCACTATTTAAGCTTTTGCAAATGGGTAGGGTGGCCGAATACGAGAATGATTTTAAGATTCTTATAAATTAAGTAACACGGATCTCAAAATCTTTACTTAAATCGATTTATATCTCGGGACTTAAACCGCTTCTACAATGTGCACTCTTAAGGTTAGCGCTTACAACTTTAGGAGAAGCCTGTTCCATAGCCCGTATAATGGATGCTTGTTTTGAGATAATTGCAGGAAAAGGAAAAAGCTGAACATTGAAGAGAAAATAGATATCGTTCTATCATGGCCAAGTGAAGAAGCTCCATATGTGATTAACAAGTCCTTAGATGCTAATGAAGATATTGGTGTTGTTGAGGTTAGTAGCGCGATAAACGATGTTTTTGATATTGGTGAGAGTAATGTGGAAAGCATGGAAGTTCGTAATAAGTTTAGCAAATTTTCAGAAAATAAATAAAGTGTGGAAGACGTTGTTGTGGGTGGTGGTGAAGCGTGTAGGGTTGATGAAGATAAGTCGAATATAGTGATATACCTACTTAAGGATGGAGGTGGTATATCTGATGATAGTATAGATGAAATAAATTTAGGTTTAATCAAGGAGTTTGTGATTAAGATGTTGGAGGGTAGAGATGTTTCCGGCGAGAGTTTGGTTATTTTTTTAAAGTGGGTATATCGCGAGAAGAGTCGTGGGGCAGACGAATTGTGTTGTGTTATGTCCAAGGCAAAAGTATACGAAAGAAGAAAAAGGCGAAGGCTGAACTTCAAAGAAGATTATGGGATCCCGGATTACGCCAATGTTGTAGAAGGACGGACTGCCCAAACGACTCAAGAAGTCCAAACGATGTATGGCATAAAGATTATGTCATATAATCTATATTAATTTACGTGTCTTTGTTTAGGAGTGTTTTCATGTTTATTTAGGAAAGTCAATTAAGAATGTTTTAAGACAACACCTTGAGTGCAATGTGGTTTTGAAGGACTGAGGAATGATATGCCTGGGCCCGAGCCCATAGCCTGTTTAGGTCTTAGGGTTTTACCTTACTTTGTCTTATAAATACTCTTATAATCATTTATTATAATCAATGAATCAAAAGTTTAAGATAAACAAATCTCTAGTTTTTTTTTTTTTTTTTTTTTTTTTTTTTTTTTTTTTTTTTAAATTTTCTGATGGAGCTCGCACACGCTAAAAGTGGTGCCTTATCCCAATACAACCCCTAACAGGGTCGTATCACAATCATGGTTGAGACGGATCAAGTGAAGTTCGGATTAATCTTGGTGTGTAGTGGAAAATACTGGAAAGAAGAAATTTCGGTCGTGATGTGTGCTAATGGAAGAGAGATGGCCGAATGTGAGATGGGCGCCGGTGAAAGTATAGAAAAAGGTTAACGAATCTGGGAGAAAACAAATTTTGACAAGTAAAGTGATGTTGGGGGTATAATTATCAACTCGCACTAAATTTATGTCTATGAATTAAAAGTGTCTATAAATATCTTAGCTGTTTTGATGATGCCTGATAGATTCTTGATCACTGCTTTTTAATATGAAGAGGAAGCAACATTGGAGTAGTTGACTGAGATTTCTTAAAGGAATGTAATCAAAGCTACTTGGGGGATTTTATGGATGAGTGGTGATGCCTTACACAGGATGATGCCATCTTACATAAGTAGTCTATAACTAGATGTGCGGTTGAATCTGCATTGAAAGATATAGCTCTGCTAATGTGGGTATGGAAATGTAGTCTTGTGTGAGTTCATTGCCTTTGGAGCATGGATGGTTTGTTAAGAGGGATGATCAGGCCTTCTGCTGGTGTTGTGTCTAGTTGCTGATGTAGGATGTGAGCTATATCAGTGACTTAGATCAATGGGGAGGAAATGTAGTCCTCTAGTGAATCGGTGAATACATGTTTTTTAGGATCTGTAGTTGTGTGAATGTTCATTGATAAGAATAACTTTGTTGTATTCCTATGCAGTCTAGATGGTAACTATGGACTTGTCATAGTATTAGTAGATTGTAGTGTGGTTGTATATATTGTTCGAAGTTGATATATGGTTCACCAATTCACCCAAAAAAAAAGTTGAAGGCTTTAAGTAGTAGAGTTGTTTGCTCATCTTTAATTACTGTTTCAATCTGTAAATTTGAATCATTATTTTTTGGCGATTGATGTTGTTTCTATAATTTGTGATTCCGGATTGGATTAAGGCATAGTAGAGGTGATCAGTGAATGAGGAGCACGTCATATAGTGGTGATTGTTGTAGATGGTTATTGGTTTAAAAAGGGTGAGAAATTTTGGGTCTTCTGTTTCCGTTGACGGAATTTAACTTGTGAGCTATTATAGTGATATTATTATTTGAACATGGCAACTTCCAAGGTAACATTTAATTTCGATTAAGGGAATAGTTATTCTGTCTCAAATTAAATGTCAATCTTTTTATTTTGATATGTTTCAAAATAAATGTTTACTTTGTTTATCAACCAACCAAAAAAGATTTTAGCAAGTATAAATGATATTTGTTTGGTAAAGAGGATAGTTAGTGAGATTTTTCTAAAACTTTATACAATATGAAAATGAATATTATATTTTGGTATTTATGAGTAAAATTTTAATTAAGAGTAAATTAAATCATTGGTCCTTAAGGTTATCAAAAACAACACATTCAATCCCAATTTCAAAATAAAATCACCATACATCCCTAATGTCTTCATTTTGCTTCCCAAGTGGTCCTGTTGACTAACAAGCATTAGTCAAAGCTCGTTAGACGCCTCATGTGCCTTTCATGTGAGGATATTTTAGTCTTTTCAATGTTGTCTTTTTCTTTAAAAATATTTTCTTCTTTGAATTTTCTTTTAAACGCAACCCCAAAATTTGTCTATCATTCATTTCATCGACAATACACTCACACCCTTGAAACCATTCTTATCATATTTTCAACAACATATCAAATCCCGCCAGGGCGGGGCATTCTACCCTATCATCTTTTATTTAACACAAATACACTTAATAAAAGAAAACAAAAAAACACACACCCACCCACAACATAATCGTCTCACACCCCTGCAACCACTTCCGGCCACCACTGTCCAACAAGCATCAGCACACCTCGAAACCCACTTCAAAGATTCAGATTTGAGTTCTTTTATTCATGTTATGCTCGATTTCAAAGCTGAGTTATTTGTGCTGATATGTGTAATGAAGAGGTGAACTTGATGTTGGTAGAGTGTAGCTCGATTTCATATAAGGTATAGACGAATACATGATTTTTGTTTTGGGTTTAAGGTTAGGATTGATGAAATTAGATTTATTGTATTGAAGATGATGATTCATTCAGGTATTTAATTAAAGATGAATTTAAAAGAGTTATGATGAATGATGATGATTGCTACAAGTTTACACCATTTGGCCGTGGACAATGGTTGTGTCCCAGTTTGGAGTTCTCAAGGCTGGAAATTTGTATTTTCTTCATCATCTGTCACCGCGTATACTTGGGTTGCGGAAGAAGGTCAATTTGTGTATTTTCAGACTGTTAGACTAGACGAAAGTTACCCATCATTGTGACACCAAAATGTAAATGAATCATAAGAAAAGTTATTAATTTGATAAATAGTCAACCATTTTTACAATTTGACTTGGGGTCAACTTTTTTCCTAAACTGATGTTAAATGTCAGATGTTGTGTGCTTTCCCAGTTTCATTTTAAATTGTAAAATGGTCACTACAGCTACCAAACCGAAAATGGGGCACCAAGTTTTATTAAAATTTCAAAATCAAAACCCAACGAAACGAAAATCGGACCTTGTTTGTTGGTCAGATATTTCTTTTTGTTGATAATGATGATTTATTTGTTTATGTTTGTAGTTGTATATCTAGATATTGTTCTTGGTGGGTTTATTTAAAGTGGTAAGGCTAGATGCAGCAGTAAGGAGGGTCAATCATTTCTATTTTTTATGTCACGTCAGCTTTATCTTTTCAGCGACTTACATGCAATTGGGTGCCCCAATAAGGGTGACCTTTAATAATATTAATTGAAAAGTGGGAGTTTTGTTTTTATGTGTGTATTTGAGTCGATCGCATTTGCGACCTTCATCCAAAAAAGGGGGCGATCGATTGAGTGGCAGTAAGGCGACTGGGTTGGGATCGATCGATTCAATTGATCGATTGGTCTTACTGCATGCAGCCTAAGTGGGTTATTATGATTGTAGTGTAATTGTTAATTGGTAGTGACGGTGATGAAAGAGATTTTTTTTTGAAATATTTTGCAAATAAATCTTTTGTATCCTTACAAATATTTTGTCTTTTTTATTTTAACCTTACCCTAAAAGTTGCAACCATGATAACGAGTTGATATCAATATAGATCTCACATTTGCCATATATTTAATAAACCAATTATGCCCATTTATTTTTTGATCGAAACAAAATAAATATACTTTTACTCTTTATTTAAAAAATTAAATATATCGCAAACCGTTAATTGTTATACGAAAAAAATCATATCATCGCGAATAGAATTAAATTATCTTTCTATAGATATGCACTTCTATATACTTTCGACTAATCTTTTTTTTTTCCAAAATTTCCGCAAAAAAAATCACATTTGATTTTTCTCATCAGAAATTTTGAATATATCGAAATGCATTTCTATAAAAAGATAATTTAATTCTCGTCGCGATGGTTTATTTTTCGTAGTTTGAAGATTTACATTTTGTAAAATATGTTTATTTAAATAAAAATAAATAAATAAATAAATAAAGGTATAGTTTGGGTTGAGTAGCTGCCATATCAATTCCTTCCGGTATTTCTAAAAATAATTAACAAGTGTTACATTATATGAATCCCGTAATGATTCACACAATATGATCTTAAAAGTTGAGTGTATTTAAAGTAAAGATAAATGTGACAAGTTGAATGTATTTTCAAACAATTATCCCTGTACAAAACTACCTTTCATATTTGTTTTAGAACGGCAAACTACCTTTCATTATTATTGGGAAACTCGTTCAGGGTTTAATTAGATGATATCCATTTTCAATGTAACGTTAAAATTAAATAGCGACTCTATCAAAGCTGCTTAATTGTAAAACAACAACCTAAACATCTTCCCAGTTAAGATTACAAATTTATGAAATTAATAAAAAAATTTGACACAAACAACATATAAACTCAGATGATCCATCCCTATGGATGACCTTCGTGCCAGCTTGCCAAGTTCACCTGTTCATCTCCGTACTCATTTCCGTGCCTAGTGGTCAAAAATTTATTAGTTGAGAGCAAAGGATTAATTAATAAGTTCACTACAGAAAAATATACACTATCGAGTAATTAGTTGATTACCATGGACAACGCATTGATTGTCAATTTAAATCTGTAAACCGTGAACTTTTATTTGTCTGCTTAGGTCGGCCAGTTATCTTCCATCCTCGTACCTCTGTGAAAATGAATGATAAGAGTAACTTTCTGTATTTGACTATTAGTATATTAAATATGACCATATTTAGCTTGACAAGAGAGACATACCTGTTTCATCAACTGTATCACCAACTAATACCCTTAACCAATCAGGAGTCAATCTACCAACCTCAGATACTTCAAAGAGATCACGCCGACAAAGATAGTAAGCTCCAGTGCTTAGTTGAAATCCAGACAAATCACCACCAAGAGTTTCTACCCATCCTGTCTTATTTTCCAAGGTCTCATTTGCTACATCATAAGTGTACACTAGGCTTGCTCCACACTCGATAACCTCCAAACCGCTCAACACCAAAATAGACACATTAACTTTATCTCCAGTGTCTAATTTGTTTCCAATTGGCCAATAGCTAAACCATAAGCCAACTTCTCCCAATCCAGGTTTACCAAAGACAGATGGGTTGTAAATCAAATCAACACCTTTCGTGTTGATTTTAGCAAACCATACCAAATCATCACCTGATATTCTATATTTGAAAGTTACATTCAATCCTTTGAGTCTCCTGTTTCTGGGATACGTCAGCACATCAAAGCATACAGATGACGATTCTGATACGTAATGTGCCATGTTTGGATCATTTGTGTCTGGCAAAGATGTGCTCATTATGTCAAATTCGTGTAACATCTGTAGCACACAGGCAACAGAATTCAGTCGTTTACTTATAATCAAACTGCAAGCAGTATACAGATATCATGTGTTTGAGTGAAGAATATCAAACCTGGACACAACAACTTCTTGTTATAGAGAGACCATTGTATCCAACGAGGCACACCTCATGATTTTGATATTCTGTTAGCCCCTTCATATGTCTCAAATCACTTTCATCGAGTTCCGAAATTGGCTGCATTTTAATTATGCCTTCGATTTCTAACAAATTGATACAGCCATCATATTCGAACACATGCAATGTGAATCGATGTGATTCAAAAGTTACTTTCTCCAGCAACTCACAGTTATTTATATACAATTCTGCAATGTTGGTCCCATCCGGATCTTCTTTGTTACGAATCAAACATATCTATGAACAAACACATGACACACAAACTCACACTTTGTATATAATGAAATCTGTTATGAACCTTTATAAACGATATTTATTAACTGAAAAGGTTAATGTTTACAATGAATTCTATCCCTATATATACTATATGAAACGACTTGACTTATGAAGCCAAACATTGTGTCGCTTCAAAGATAACTGTTGCAACCCTAACTAAACGTTGCATACTAAATAACCGTTTATACCCATTAAACTAAACGACCCAGCCCATATACAGGTTTCTGGAATTCAAACTTCTAATCTAAATACATACATATACTTTCTAAGTATTTACACCAAGACCCCTAAACATGGATTAATTAATTATCATTCAACATGCAAGTGTACTTGGAAGAGATGCAAGCTGTTTAAGTCTTGAACACAAAGTCAAGTCAAGGACACGGAGATTTATAAGATGATTGTAACTAGGCAGGAGTTCAAACAGATTATTGGCTAAATTCAAGTACTGCAAAAATGATTGATCACTGAAACAAAGAGTTAAGTAGTCATAATTCTCAAGATTGCAGCCATTCAGGAATAGTCGTTCTGGTGAATGTGGCAAAGAAAATGGAGGTTTCGTTGTAGATCTATTCACAATAGAAGCTGTAAACCTTGATAACAGGCCAAGTTTCTTCCCCATGAACAGCTTTTTACACTTTGTCATGTTCAATACAGTAAGATTTGCGAGGTTTATTAGGGTTTCACAAACATGATCCAATATGTGACAGCATGAGAGATTCAAATTCTCAAGATTAGGGAGTAGGAAGATATTGCGGACTTCTTTAAGATTGTGTGAGTCTTCAAGATTCAGGAATCGCAATGAATTTAAAATCTGTCGCAAAAGTAACAAAAATTACTTGTCCTTGTAAAAACACATAAAGATTAATAAAAAGTGAGACAAAGCGATAAAAATAGATAGTGGATTCCCTACCACAGGCGGTTCAAATACTTGCAATTTGCTATAGCTCATATCAAGAGCCACTATGTTTCCCATGTATAAGTCAGAGGGTATGGTTCTTAAATGGAACCCGTGCCAAGAGAGCCATCTTAAATCTTTTGGAAAATTCTTATATGATGACCCATCTAGTTGCACGAAGTTTAGCTGAAGCAGTTGCAGGTTATCAAAATTTCCAAGTACATCTGTACTGAAGTTTGCTGACTGCGATATTATTAACAAGAGGGTTACTAAGTGTGCATCACATCTAGATATAAAGTTATAAAGCCACAAGAGCTTTAATGACAGCAAAGATTATCATGTGATATTTAGCATCAGTAACACTCCACTGAATTGAAACAAGCATATCAAAATCAACACGTATTTATATCTGTATATAATCTCCGCATATGAAGCTATTGATCACTTGTGAAAGGCATGATTTGCGAGAAAACTGTTCAAGATTATCTTCATATATTAAGATCGGAAATAGTTTAATGTTACTATTTTGTTTTACCTGGTTGGAAATCATCCTCATGTCTATTGCTAGACCTAGCATTCTTTCTGAACCCTAATTAAACAGATTGAACGAAACAATAGAAGGTTAGAAGGGTGTGAAAGGGGAAATAATCTTCAACGTACTTATAAACACATAAGAAGCATCTTACCTTTCCTGTTTTTAGAACCTTGTAAGATTCCTTATTACGCCAAACTCTACTACGTCTTAAAGGGTTGCTTGATTCTTGGTCAACTATTGTTCTCCCCATTTCTTGATGCAACCGATGCATCATCAGTTTTTTGTTCGGTGAAACAGAAAGAAGATGTTTGCTAATCAGGGCCTTAATTCCATATAAAGCATTAAATTCATGATCAAATATCTTAACTACATAATCCAAGTCTTTGTCAGTCAAGAAACATGCGATATGCAAAAACAACTCTCTTTCACTGGCATATGACAACGACTCATAGCTCAGACGGAGAACATGAAGTAAATGAGAATCCATCTCTCTTTCCCAACTCGACAATGCAGATTCCCAAAAAGGGATACTTTTGCCAATTAAACAGCAGCCGGATAACTTAAGAGCCAGTGGATGTCCTTCGCAATATCTTACTACCGCTGTTGCAACATCCTTGTATCCTTCCATTAGAATTCTGGATCCAAAGGCATATAGACTTAGAAGCTCTAATGAATCATCATCATTCAGTAATTCCATATTATACACTTGACACCTCCCCAACCTGGAACAAAGCCGTTTATTTATATGATCATCTCTCGTTGTTATTATAATCTTGCTTTGTTCATTTATATTTCCGGTTCCAAGGAGAGCTACCAACTGGTCTTCATCAACAATCTCATCTAGAACAATGAGTGTCTTTGTCCTTTGTAAGACCTCTTCAAGTACATGGATAATACCGTCACGGGGTATGTTTCTCTTTTTATCCCCAAAAATATCTTTGAGAAGATTTTTTTGTAGCTGAGCCAAACCCTGTGGGGCTCTACATCTATGCCCAATGTCTTCAAGTATACTGACGTTTAAAAAATTATGCTGAACTGAATTGACAACGCACTTCGCCAATGTGGTCTTGCCACTTCCTGCCATACCAGAAATGGATAAAACTCTGGCATCAGGTTGCTCAAACCAAGAATTGATCTCTTGAACTTGAGCATCCAACGCTGTTAGATTTTCAGGAATGTAAAGTTGTTTGCGATTGAGCATACTATAAACGGTATCAACCACATTGTGTAAAACATCTGTTTCAGACCTGAACACAAGCAAATTGAGCAAGTTAGCATGTTGATTATTTCTTACATGGATCTGTGGCCACTAACAAGATTAAAATCATGGCCATATAATAAAATAACATCTCTAATTATGAGGCTACTACAGTGGATCAAACCTTGTACTTGGAGTTTCACTGGTGTGACTGTACCTTTCTAGTAACCATATGTCTCAATATTTGCCCCTGGGAGGAAATATTTGAGCTTATGGGGAAAGGAAGGAGGTGTGATTCAGTGAGATGTACCATAATAAAGGTTTGATAACTGTGAAGGGTAAGTAGCTTGGGTGGATGGTGTATAATGGGGGGAATAGAGAGGTGTGAAAGATGAACATTCTTGGTCCCCCCAATACATCATCACAGGAGGAATGGTGGTCATCATTGAGGGTGTGTGTTTTTAAACAGTTGAAGCCTTCCTTGAGAGGGAAATGTAGGTTGTTTGGAAGAGCCCCTCCATGGATAGGTTATGGGTGCCTAGTGAAGCCTCAATCCATCTCTACTTTACTATTGTGGTGGCAGGATGAGTGGTTTAGTAGAGTGGATATGGGGAAATGTAGCTAGATGGTAGGTGCACAAAATGGTGAATTGATGGAGTATGATTGGCAGAAATTGTTGGTTAAGTGGAAGCATGTATCTGTGATACTCTTTTTTGTCAGAGGAAGTATAAGGGCGTGTTTGATTACCGCTTAATGAAATGATTAAGTGCTGATTTGCCAAAAACTTAATCGGTCATATGTTTGATTAAAAAAAAGAGTGCTGAACGATAAATAAAAGCACTGAGCGATTTTGTAGATGCAACATGCAAAATGATTCAGTGAAGGTACATATTCCCCAAATATCCACGTCCTTGGCCTTTCAAAAAAGTACACTGTCAACTTGCACATGGTCTTTTATCCCATTTATTCTTTTTTAAAAACAATAAATAATCATTTTATATAATTAGCATATTGTATACTTTTTATATGTTGTAAATGACATTGAATTAGTACAAATATTAGATCATATATATTGGTTGGTTAAATTTTACGAATTTAATTTGGTATAATGGTCTCTCTTTTATCCGATTAATTCATGAAATTCGAGTCTGTTAGTATATAAATACAAATTGATTTATATTGTTTTATGTATTCGTAATTTATATTGTTTTATGATTTTTCGATAAGACTATTTACATTTTTTTTTGTTTATTCCAACATTACTTTCTTTATATTATATTGTTATTCGAGTTAATAACTTTTTTATCAAACGGTATATTTTGTTCAATACAAAATCAGAAGGTTAAATTGGTAATTTCAGACAACTCAGATTGCTCACTCAGAACAAATATCAAACGGTCATTTTGACTCAGAATCAGGTTCACTCAGCATCTTGGAATCACTCAGCAGCTTTGATTCATTCAGCACTCAATCATATTTTTTTATCAAACAGTCCCTAAGTCTGTTATGATTTAGTGGTATCTGATATCAGATAACAGATGGTTATGTGTTAGTCTCGTTGTATTGTTTACCGTTTGTATTCCAAGATTGGGGATGTCCAATTCTTGTGCTACTCTTATATTTGTAATATTTGTTGAAGATTAATATAATACATTCACCATTTGCACCAAAAAAAAAAAAAAAAAAAAAAAATCTGATTATCCTGCATACAATACTAACATGAGTCACTACTACAAAATGAAGTTAAAGCAACACCGCTAAAATGTTGTATTATGTGTTTAAAATGTTGCATTATGCTTAATGTGACACGTTACCAAGTGCTACGTTATGTAACGTCGCCTTAGGTATAAGTGACACTTTAAATTGGAATATGCAACATTTTTCAAATGTGTTGCCTATGTTTAGCAAATGTGATACACTAAAGTGCAACTTTGTTTACACTCAAATACAACACTTTTTAGTATTTATCGCAACACTTATACAATCAACTGCAACACTTATTACATTAAAATGCAACACATTTTATATCCAAGTGGAACACTTTTTACATAAAAGGTGACACTTTCTATACTTAAGTGCAACACTTTTCAAAATCAAATACAACATTTTTCACACAACCACAACACTTTTTTATGCAAAGTGCAACACTTTTTCGTTTACTGAGATAAGGTATGCAGCACTTTATCATGTGAAGTGCAACACTTGTAGTTGTTTTTTTGTTTGATGCAAATCAATGCAATAAATATGATAATTATATCATACACATTTAAAAAAAGAAATCAAATACATTAATATTTTATGTTCAACGTAGATTACATCGTATTATGTCTTGACAAATTTGGCCGAATGTATGATTACAAACAAAAAATATCGAGATGACAAAGAAAAAAGTTATTAAAAAGCAATCCTAGAAATATTGATTTTCATCTTTGCTAATCTCCACTTGCGGCTTGAAGTACTACAAAATAATGTTACCAGGCACAAATGAAAATGATAAAGAATACGTTATGTTACACGCGTTATATATATTAAGATACAAAGACGACTAAATCTCTACAATAACATTCAAACAAACCTTAAGAAGAATAAATAAATATTTAATAAACTAACGTAAAATATAATTAGACGGCATAGCAACACTTTAAGTGAAAACTTAACAAACTATAATATAAATGAGAGTATGGATTAGTGTTAGGTCACCATTTAGTAAACACAAGTATATTGATATGAGAAATGAGATGAGAATGAGAGTGGGATGATTAAGAGAAATTTGAGAAAGTGAAATGCAAGAGTTTCCTTAATGTTTTCAATTAACCAACCAAGTTTACAAATGGCCTAAGCTTACTATATATAGGGAAGGAGCTAGGGCAACACACCCTCTCCTTCCACTTATCAATTCGTGGGCTTTGGAGGCCCATGGATCACATTCTTAAGCCTAGTAAACTTAATACAAAATGTAAATGAAAGTAAATAATAACTAAGCAACCTAGCATTATTACAAATGACCGAGACTTCATAAAAGAGTAAAACTCTGGTTCCAACAATCTCCCCCTAAGGGTCGGTCATTATGGTTGCTTGACGTCTTCGTCTTAATCTTTGACTTTCATAGCTTCAGACGTCTTAGAAATGATAAGAATAATGATGTATATACTTTGCTCTTTGTCTTTGTTCTTTTGATGATGTTGTAGTGATTGTGTTACGAAGTTGTCTGCCGTTCGTCACTCCTGCGTCTGTGGTGGTTGTCCGCCATTCCAACATACTCATACATCTTTGGACTTAGACTTTCACGTGCAAGAAGTTCCTTATCATACATTGAGATCTTTAGTCTTTAAACTTTGTAGATTCTTCATAACCGTTGTAGAATCTTTCTTTGAACTTTGATTTGCTAAGATCTTTGGGGGAGCTTTCTTTGACTACAAGATGTATGTATGAGCATGTTGGAATCTACTATCATGGAAGTGAGGTACCTGCGAGTAAACAGTTAGCAATAAATCAACCGGTACTTACGGATAAGGAGTTAGAGCTCATCAACAGCATAGTGTGAAGACTCCTTCTAATCCTTATCCAGGCCGTTCCCATATCAGATACTCCCGAGGGAGCTTACTAGACCTACTAAGTAGCTCAATGACTGGGTGAGTCGCTGGGGATCACTCCACGACTGTAGACCGAGATGGAACCACCGTGAACACTAAGCGTAACCCTTGTGAGGTTACCGAAGTGACCTGCTGTCAGGGCTGTTTGATGTTGACCCTGGCAGGATTTCCGTTCAATCATTGAGAAATACCTAAGTAATCCTCTCATAAACGTTCTAGGCAGATTGCTAAGATCTGCGAAGGACTCGATAGTTTACAACTGATGCCCATTGATGTAGAACATCAGTCGTAGAAATACTAAGTGTTCCTAAGAGATCTTTGATGTATCTCAAGGCTCTAGACTCCATAAGTGCACTCCTAGGTTTCCTATACGGAGACTGGGGATGTGTCTCCTGCTTCAATATCAACCTTCTCTAAGAGATAGGTCGATAGATTATGCGGGTTCCCCGTGAGAATGAAACAAGTTCTTTTAAGAGAACTTGAGTGGTTAAGAAGGTTTAGTGCATCGCGTCACTGGGTCCATGACGACTTAATCTTCAATACCGGTGTTGCCTTAGCAACAACCAGTAGCATACGTATTGAACCCGGTGTCTGCCCTAAGGTTGAACATATGGAGGGCTATTTCTTTTCACCCTTTACCTTTGCTTTTATTTTTAATTCTTCAACTCCTTCTTTCCCTTTCATTCATTTCTCCTTTTTTTTCGTATCTTACCTAAGGACTTCTAATTCTAACTATGGGAGATGTCCTTGGGTAGATCCCTCCGGCTCTGGCGGATCATAGGACGGATATTCCTATCTTAATCACCTTATAACTTCGACAGTAGCCAAGAAACCTTTGATAGAAAATCTCTCAAAGTGTTTGTGATAATCAAATAATTTGGTTAACACTTTGAGAGTTTTAAGTACACTTTTGAAGGGCTCCCCCTGCACATGTGCTCATAAGTATTTAATAAATTTGCACATGCGGGAGGAGCAAACACTTTTGAATTGATCCACTTTCTGTGAACAGGACCGATTCGAGACACGCTTACATCACTAGTTAGACTAGCTTGAATTTATTACCCGGCCTGGTCAAGTCCACAGAAGGTTTCTCGAGATGGTACATTTCTATTGAGACAAATCCTTTTCGAGACACGCTTACGTGGTTAGTTAAAGAGATACATTGTCAGCTTTTAGGTGACAACTAGCTCTAGTAACTAACTTGATGTTATTACCCGTCGAGGATAAGTCCTTTCGATATTACTAACTTGTATTATCTCGTCAATTCCTGGGTCAGTGCTGAGTCTAGCTCGCTTGTGATACAACTTTGAAGCCTTTAACTTCGTATATTTTAATCACTTTTACATTTTCTCCCCCTCAAAAATAGCATACCAAATGGTGTTTTTGACAAACTTTAAAATTAAAATATGCCTTTTGAGTTTTTCGGGGAGATTCACCACGAACTTTTGATTTTGAGCAAAGTATTTTGTTTTGACAAGTGCTCCCCCTCAACAAGTGATTAGGTCTTATTGAGGTGAAATACTTGTCCTTTTGAGCAGAATTATGAGAAATCAGAAAAGTTTGATTAATTCTACTCAAAAGTAAGAAGCCTTCGCTCCTTATATTAAGGATTGAAGCACTGACGCGTACCTCAGGGTCCTTTAAATACAAGCACGGGTTGTACACTGTAATGCGTGCACAAGCCATAATACAAAATTATTCAATCAAAATGAACTTAATCAAATGTACCAAGTTATTCTTCGTCCGGTAGAGGAGCATCAAAGTCAGTGAACTTGGGTTCTGGTCTTACGAAGTTTCTGACAGGAAATGATGGTCTGACGCCAATATAACTTTCCAGTCGTCTGATCTGTTCCCGTCGAAATAACCTTTCCTTAATCTTTAAGACAAAATTCCTAACTTATCGTCTGATGCTGGATTTCCATCTTGGTTGTTCCCCCTTAGTTATCCTTCTCCGATCATCATTCAATCTTTTGACCAGCCCATCACGAACAGTTTTGAGGGTAACATCACAGAACTTATGCACCTCATCAAATCTCATGAAACTTTGAAGTTTTCTGCTGTTGATGTAAGTGAAACCAAAAGGGTCTTGGTTTAGAGTAAACTGTGACGTTTGATAAATGCCATCAAACGTGAATTGCGGCTTAGTCAAATTGATCTTCTGTTGATAACTTTCCACACCCAGTTGTAGATCTTCCACTCTTTCTTGAACTATAAGTCGTCGGATGTAGAGAAGTAGTGATGCCATAAAATTGTACTGTACATCTCTGTCAAAACCCCGCATTCTTCCTTGAACCTTTTCGAGATACATATCTTCGATGTCATTCAGATAAAGGTCTGGAAAGTCTGCTTCGGAGAACTTATACTTCTTTTCATCCTGGCGTTTAACCACAATTTCACGCATGAATTTGTAGTTAAAACGTTGTGACTCGTGAATCTCCAAGATGGCGATGATCTTAGATTTCTGCTTCACATCTTCTAAGGATTTCTCTTCCAATCTGCTGGTGTATCCGAGACGGCGACGGTCTGGCCAGTGTTGAATACCATGTAGGGCATCTCTGTCGTAAGCTACGATGGAGTTGCTGAATACACGTGTAGTTTCTTCGATGGCAGGGATCTCATATCTGGCGGCTGGTACGGAGATTGTGAGTGATGAAGCATATTTCTTCTTGTTCTTCTCTTGGGTGAGTTTGATATTCTGAAGATCTTTGTTGAAGAAATAACTGTAGGGTAACTTTGGTTTTTCTGGAAATCCTGTCAGTGGCAACGGTTTTGTCCAGTCGGTGAAGTAAGGTTTTTCATGGTTCTTAGAACTGAAATCAATATTCATTTCAGGATTTAGCCAGTCAAATTCGGCAGACATTGCACTGGCTATATTCTGCAAATGAAATTCGTATTCGACTTTGTTCCCAGATCTTTTCTTGAGGAAATCCTGTGCGTCCTTGTTGATTCTCCTCAGCTCTGTCTTTGTTAGTTTGTTGATTTGAAGATCCTTCATGATAGCTTGGGTAAACTGTAGAGTATTGCCCGGAAGGGGTTCTTCATCTTCTAATGGAGGTTGTGCTTGAACCATTTCTGTCAACCAATCATTAAGAGGAGTATCGTCATTGTCGAGCCATGTGTGACGACTTTTCTTCTTGGATTTCTTGGACTTAGATGGAGCATCTTTGTCTTTAGCCTTGGACGGTGATGATGGTCCAGCACGAGAATCATGAGTAGGTGGAGCACGGTAGTCAGTATCAAGTGGATCCTGGAGGTCATCAGTGTGTTCCATGAACATTTCTTCATCTTCGGTTTGACCTTTACCGGTAGTTGAGGGTTGTTGTTGAGTTTCCGTAGGAGTGGATTCCTTTTGAGGATGTAGAGAGGATGAGGGACCTGTTCCAGACTTGGATTTCTTCCCTTTGGAGTTTGGGTCAGGATCGTCATCTTTTCTTGACCTTTTGCGGGTTCCAGCAGCTTCTTTGCATGACTCTGTTGACATATAAGCCTCCATAGCTTCATGTAATGCCTTTTCTTCAGCTGGCTGTGTAGTTTTGGAGGCAATATTGTCAAACACTTTGACAAGCATGTCGTTGAAGGACATTTCTGGTGCGGTAGGAGCCACGGTAGAAGGTTTAGCGGTGTGAAGCGTGAATGGTGTTGTAGACAACATTTTCCTTGTAACACTTCTGATTCTGTGGTCCAAGTTGTCATTGATAGGATCAAGAAGGTTTGCTACTGTAGGAGTGATCATGTCAACCATATTTTCTGTGAGAAAATCATGTGTTGCAGTTCTGATGAATCCTTCGTAGTCAGAGTTCAAGAACTTATCGATCAGCTGCTTCGACTCCTGGAATTCCTCAACTTGTTTGGTGAGTTTAGTAACAGTGTTGGTGAGTATGTTCACTTGCTCCTGAAGATCTTTTGGTTCATTGATTGAATGTTGTTTTGATTCGGTTTCAGAAGGTGTGGGTGATGAGTGTTCTGGTGATGATTCGGATGATGACTCGTTGTGAGAGTCTGAAGAAGATGCGGGAGGAGTCGGATCCTTTGGTGGAGAGTCTTGTGGAGGTGGAGGTTGTACAGAGGATGTCTGTTGAGAAGATGACTGAAGAAATATGTTGGTGTCGAATGCGTTCTTCTCTTCGTTTTCCTTTCTACGGCGTTCCTCGGCTTCCTCTGCTTCTCGTGCAAGAAACTCTGGAGTGATGAGATATTCATGTTCCTGATCCGCAGCAATGTGTTCTTGTCCGCCAACATTCTCCTCTAAGGTAGCAGTCTCTGTCATGTGGACATCTTCAGCCTTATCAGTGTCCTTGACATTGTCATCAGGTTGTGGAGCTGATTCTGACATTGTGGGAGGTATGATGCTGCTTGTAGTCCCTTCATGTTCTGACTGAGCAATAGGTGGTGGTGTAGGAGGATGTGATAGAAGTCGGCTTTCAAGACTTGCTTTCCTTTGTTCCTTGAGTAGCCGCTTTTCTTCAGCTCTAGTGTCGACAACTATACTCTTGAGTTTTCGTTTATCGACCAACGGTTCAACGATTGGTTCATCTTCTTCATCATTTGGTTCATTGATAGTGACACCTTTTCTTCTCCTAGTCTCTTCTACATATGTCTCAAGACTTTGTTGTACTGCAATCTCAGTAGCAGGGAATCCTTCTTCAGATGCTCTGTATTTCAGTTCATAGTCAGGTTCTTCATCTGATTCCGTATCAAACTCTGACTCGGTGTCAGAAGGTGGAGGTGTTGGTTCATCACGAAGAGTGTATCCTGAAGTTACCTTCTTCTTTGGCTTGGCAGCAGGTTTGGGTTTGGATGTAGGCTTAGGTGTGGAGGTAGTCTTGGGGTTAGCCAATGAAGCAGACTTAGATCTTGTGCGAGGTGATCCAGTGGTGCTTGTTGTACTCCCAGACTTTGCACCTCCTTTGCTGCGAGTCTTAACTGTTTCTTCTTCCTGTACTCCTTTGTAGGCGTTGTCATACAACTTGTAGTTCAGACTCTTCTTCATTTTATCATTCAGTAAGTATTCTGGAAGCCTCATTCCCTTGATCTTTGTTGAGGAGGTGGTCGTTTTGATGAATGAGGTGGTGAAGTCTTCCTCGAAGAGGTGCTTCGGCTCATTAGGATCAGCCATCCTCTTAATGAATTCTGGAGAATTTTTGCAGAGATGTTCAATAATAAGCTTGGTGAATCTTGTGAATGGTATCATAGTCTTCACACGTTCAGTCTGAATACTGTGGACGATATCATTCATGATAGGAACTGCAAAGTCAATTGGTGTCAAAGTCACCATTCCCCAGAATGTTTGCAGGTGTTCGAGCCTAGGATGTTCATGACCACTTTTCCTTCCAGATATAGATCTTACCACCAACAAACAGAATGTTCTCCAAGGCTGAGGAATATGCTTGACATTGAACTTGGAAAGCTTGACAAGAGGTTCATCATCATCAACCTCATAACCTAGTTCAATGAAGAAGTCAAGAAGTTCCAGGTCAGGTAAGATGGGAGCAAATTCAGTGTCAGGTTGTGGCATGAGAAGGGCTGTTCGAAGAACGTCATGATCCACAGAGTATTTATGGTTATCCAGAGTAACAGTGAAGGACTCATCATCCAAGTTGGCCTGAGCGGTAAGCCAGAACTGGTGAAGGTAGAATAGTGGAACTGATGTAGAGCAGGTGAGCAGTGGTTTGCAAGGATGTGCTTGTAGGATGTCTTTCACAATCATGCATGACTTCTCTGTGATTTTCAGCTTGTTGAAATCAACTCGGGGGTTGTTGTTGCCAAGAGTGACATGGTAGTTCTCAGGAGTGATGTCATCCAAGGTGAGTAGTGGAAGAGGTTGTTCAGCAACGTTCTCATTGTGTTCAGCCATGTTAATCTGAAAAGTATCAATATAAACCAAACATCCAAAGTTGTTATGTGTTAGCACAATTTAGAGTTGGGATACATATGAATACATGAAACAGTTAGGCACAAAATGCGTCATTTAGTTAAGAGTTAAACAATGCATATGGCAAATAAACACAACAAGACAATCACAATTCACCATACTATCACACTAATGAATCACACCATAGATATGAGATTACGAAACATGCATCAAGGTCCAATTATTGAAATAACTTGTTTCAAAAAAAACTTGATGTTATCGAGAACAGCATGTCGAGAAAACTGAAGTTATCGAGAAAGTTAGATTTTGAAAGATTTCGATAACTGACATTTCATCGAGAAAGTGATCTCTTCGAGAAACATTATTGAAAACAAACTTTATCGAGAAAGTTATTATCGAGAAAATATTTCTCAAAAAATTGACTTTATCGAGAAGGTAATTATCGAGAAACAATTTATCGAGAAAAAGAAACTTTTATCGAGAAAACTTTTCAATTCATGGAAACATATTATCGAGAAACTATTATCGTTTTATCGAAAAAAACGTTATTGAGAAATATTTTCGAGAAAATTTTGTCGAGAAAACTTAACATTTATCGAAAACTTTTATCGAGAAATCGAAGATTTCGATAACTGAAAAATTTTATCGAGAACAATTTTATTATTATCTCAAAATATCGAGAAACATCAGTATATCGAGAACTTTGAGTTTCTCGATAATTTTCGAGGATTTCGATAAGATTCAATTTTCTCGAAAATATTCTTATACAAGAATATAGTCGAATTCTCGTGAGATTACACCTTCGTATACTTCACAAATCATGTAACCACTTAAATTGGCTTGTCACCAAGTAAGATTAAGCGTATCTTAGGCAAACCCAATGATTTCGATATTAACACATGAACAAGCATTTCGAGATACATGAAGGAACAATGATAAACACCCTAGCTAGATATAATATGCACATTAGAGAACAAAGACACAAATCCCACCAATAAACACAACCAAATAATCACAGATTCATAACAACCCACTTCGACCCAACCTATTTTGAAATCGAGAACCTCTCAAACACGGTAAAATGTGGTTAACTGATGAGGAATCATTAGAAACAAGCAAAGTGATAAAGCCTCATCAAGAATTAACCACCATGTCATGTAATTAACAATTTACGAAGTCCAAGCCCTAGTTCTTGATATCACGAAACCGAGAGATCTAACCGTTGAAATTCAAATTAACCAAGATCCTATGTAAGATATATCCTAGTGAATCCATGGGAACTTACAATTCGAAGATCAAGGAAGTGGTTAGCTTGAATGGTTTAGAACCGTAGGTTTTTTAGAAAAGGTTTAAGGGTTTTAGAAATAGTGATGGTTTGTTTGTACGGTTTGTTTGTTTATATTATTTTGAAATTTTGACTTATGTCCCCTTTTAGTCCTTGAACTTTAAAACAAACCAACAAGTGTACTTAAAGTTTTAATAACCTTAAAGACTTTGACAATTATGGTCCCTTAACTATTAAGTACTTAAACTGGAACTCTAAAGTTACAAGCAAGTCTAAAGATACTGAGATGTGCCTTCGTTAAGGTAACTAATGAAGATTAAAACTATATGAGACAAGGTGTATTGAAATAAACCATCCGTACACACACCGAACCGTAAACATTTGAGAAATATGCAAGTATACCTATTTTAAAAAATTGGTGAAAACAATTTACGCGTGTCTCCCCCTCAACACTTGCATCGTGAGAACAAGATGTTGAATGGAAGCGATATACTTGCATTGTTTTTTTGTTTTTTTTTTTTTTTTTTTTTTTTTTTTTTTTTTTTTTTAAGAAAGTAAAGAAAGAAAACAAAGTATTATACAAAGATAGTTTGTGATGTTTGACGATCAGTGGTATTTTAAAAACTTTTCCAGATCCTCTGGTGTCAAACATCTCATACCAATCTGGTGAACTAGACTCGCAAACCTTGATGGTGCCAAGGATTTGGTAAGGAAGTCCGCCAATTGGTATTCAGTTCCAACGAAATAAAGTTCAACTGTACCCCTTTCCACATGCTCTTTGATGAAATGATAACGGAGATCAATGTGTTTGGATTTGCAATGATGCACCGTGTTGCAGGAGATAGCAATCGCACTCTTTGAATCACAGTAGATAGGAATCTTGTTGAATAGGTAGCCATAGTCTTTAAGTTGTGATCTCATCCAGATGACTTGAGCGCAACAAGCCGACATGGCTACGTATTCAGATTCTGTAGATGACAAAGACGTGCAGTCCTGCTTCTTAGATTGCCATGACACAAGTTTGTCTCTAAGAAACTGTAATCCACCAGATGTGCTTTTGCGTGTGTCTAAACATCCTGCATGATCAGCGTCTGAAAAAGCAATTAGTTCAAAACCAGAATCCTTCGGATAACAGATCCCCAAATTAATGGTTCCCTTTATGTATCGAAGGATTCTTTTGACCTCACTGAGGTGTTTTTCAGTTGGTCTTGACTGATAGCGGGAGCACATAAAGACAGCAAAAACTATATCAGGTCTGCTAGCTGTGAGATACATGAGGGACCCAATCATACTACGGTATTTGGTAGGGTCAACTGGAGTCCCATGTAAATCAGCATCTAGTTTTGTTGTATAGCTCATTGGTGTATTAAAGGTATCACAAGTCATCATTCCATACTTCTTTAAAATTTCCAGAGCATATTTGGACTGATGTACAAAAATTCCACGGGGTGATTGATGAACTTGTAGTCCTAAAAAGAACGTAAGTTCACCCATCATGGACATTTCAAAATTATCTTTCATTAATTTAGCAAAATCATTAGAATAACTTCGTTTTGTTGAGGCAAAAATGATGTCATCGACATATATTTGAACAACAAGTAAGTCCTCCCCGTAGGTTTTTGTAAATAGTGTGGGATCCACGGATCCTTTGAAAAATTTATTGGCCAGTAAGAAAGTAGACAGTTTATCATACCACGCCCTTGGGGCCTGCTTGAGTCCGTAGAGAGCCTTTTTGAGTCGGTAGACGTGATTAGGACGCTCAGGATCAACGAAGCCTTCAGGTTGGCTGACATAAACTTCTTCACGGAGATCTCCATTCAGAAATGCTGTTTTAACATCCATTTGGAAAACCACCATATTCCTATGTGCAGCATAAGCCAAAAAGATCCGAACAGCTTCATGTCGTGCCACTGGAGCAAAGGATTCAGCAAAGTCTAGACCTTCAAGTTGAGAATATCCTTTAGCTACCAGACGTGATTTGTTGCGAATGACTGTCCCTTCTGCATCAAGCTTATTCTTCCAGATCCATTTTAACCCGATGACAAAGACTCCGTCAGGTCGTTCAACTAATTCCCAGACTTCTAATCTGATGAATTGCTGAAATTCCTCTTGCATTGATTCAATCCAGTTGTCGTAAGTCATTGCGTCTTTGATGTTCTTTGGTTCTTCATGACAAACTGTGAGTGCGTAGATGCAAGTTTCTCCATCTGTGTGAAGTCGTTGTCTTGTCATAACAGGTGCATCTGGATGGCCAATGATGTGAACAAGTGGATGGTCACGAGTCCATTTATGTGTTGAAGGGTGTAGTTGATATGTATCTCGCATGTTGGCAGGATCCAAGGTGCGTGTTGACGACTCAGCTATATCAGGAACTGTAGTAGCTGGTGCAAACGGATTAATGAACGCATCAGGATCATGCTCTGCGGTTTGTGGAACTGATAGTTGATGTGGATCTTCAGCTGAAAGGCGGGAAGTAGAACCAGTTTGTTCTTCTCTAGATGGTGATACAACTGGAGGACCGTCGTTCTCAACACTTGTAGAAGTTTGTTGAGGTGAGTCTGGTACTTGAATATGATCAGGTTGAGCAGCGGAATTTGGTGAGACTCCAGTAGGACGGAATTCAATTGTGTCATCAAATAGTGGAGCAAACAAGGTTTCTAACTCTTTGCGGTTAAGTGGCAAAGGTTCAGCTGAAGATGCCGGTGAGTTGAGACGGTTAAATTCGGGTCCTAAGCTGTGTTGCTCAGAAGCCATTTGAGTGAGTTCATCAAAATTAGCGTGAATTGTTTCTTGAATTTCATGAGTACGACGATTCCAGATCCGAAAACCTTTGGAATTTTCACAATATCCAACGAACACCCCAATGTCAGCCTTTGCTTTAAGTTTACCTAAATCATCACGATCATTTTTCGGATAACAGAGTGCTCCAAAAACATGAAAGTAATCGATGTTCGGTTTCCTTTTGTGAACAATTTGATATGGTGTTTTGCGATGACGTTTTGTGATCATACAACGGTTTTGAGTATAGCATGCGGTTGAAACAGCTTCAGCCCATAAGTAATCAGGTAATTGAGCATTGATCAACATTGTTCTAGCAGCTTCCACTAACGTCCTGTTGCGTCTTTCAACCACACCATTCTGTTCTGGGCTTCTAGGAATAGAGGTCTGATGTTCAATTCCCACTTTCTCATAATAAGACCGTAGTGTCTGATTTTTAAATTCAGTTCCATTGTCAGTTCTGACGATTCGTACTGTGTTGTGAAGCTGAACTTGAATTTTGGTGAGAAAGGTGATGATCATTGACGGAGCTTGATCTTTACTTCGAAGAAAATAAACCCAAGTCCATCTGGAGAAGTCATCCACAATTACTAGTATGTAGCGTTTACCATTGATACTTTGAACACGCATTGGTCCGCACAAATCCATATGTAGCAGTTGTAAGACATGATTCGTACTTTGCTCAGGTTTAGACGGAAAATGAGCACGAGTACTTTTGCCTTGTTCACAGGCTGGACATAAGTGATCTTTGGTGAAACGGAATCTTGGAAATCCATCGACAAGTTTAAAACGAGCGAGGTCAGTCATAGTTCTGAAATTCAAGTGCGAAAGACGTTTGTGCCACAACCAAGATTTAGTCGATTCAGCTTTGGAGAGAAGACATATCGGAGCTGTTGCGATCATATCTGACATTGAGATAGTATAAAGATTGGAGCCGCGTGAGCCAGTCATTAGATCGTTGCCTTGTAAGTCACGAACAAAACAAGTTTTCTCACGAAATGCAACTTCGAGATCCCCATCACAGAATTGACCTACAGAGAAAAGGTTGTGTCCAAGGCCTTCCACGTAGTAAACACGACTAATTTCAATGTTCCCGCTGATGTAGTCACCATAACCCATGATTAGAGCGTAATGATCATTCCCGAATCTGACAGTTCCTATAAACTTTGAGACAAAGTTGTGTAGCAGTTTAAGATTGCCTGTCATATGTCGGGTGCATCCGCTATCAACAATCCAGAGAATGATCTGAACTACCTGCATCACAAGAAGAGGACACAGATGGAACAGAAGTAAGGGTGGAACCCTGTTGGTTAGACACACATGTATTCAACAGTTTAGGAATCCATTTAAATTCAGGTTTGGATTGTAACCAACGTTGCCAGTTCCAGGTGGTTTTTGCCTTCTTAATGTTGAATGCATTAGTCGTTGTCTCATTCCTAGAGTTGTTCTGGGCACCTAAGGGGGTAACTACAATATCATCAGAAATCGTAGAGGACGGCTTTCCTAAGTTAGACTTAGAGGCAGTAGTGGGCCTAGGGTAAATGCGTGTCCTACGTTTCTTATGACGAGTGAGAATAGAGTTAGCTATACATTTTGTATGATCACCAGATGAGACACTTTTACGACAAAACACACAAGATGCATTAATATTCAAAACATTTAACGTTTCATCATTTGTTACATTTGGATTTTGATTACAATTTGCCAGACTACAATCTAAATCTGATGCAACATGATTTTTATTCAAATTCCTAAGTTGGTCTTCTACTTCTCGAGCATCTAGTTGTCCTCTCTTACGTTGCAAGATCCTATTCTTCTTTTTACTTTTTCGCTTGGGTCTGCTAACGCGATTAGTGGAGACTAGTCCTGTAGAAGTGGAGTTATCAACATTAGTGGTTTGAACAACGTTCCCTTTTGTTGTTTTGTCTAATTGATACAATCCTGGTGCTATCACCGTGGTGTCAACCATTTTTCCTTTTTGAAATAGCTTAACTTTCTCTTTTAAATCGATGATGATGTGATTTTTGTCTTGTATTTCAGACTCAAGCAAACCATTGCAATATTTGATGTCATCACGGTTTTGTTGCCATTCGGCGTTTTCAATTTTCAAGTCCGCAATTTCTTTCTCGTATTTGAGACACAGACTTTTGAGAGACTCATTTGTTTTGCAAAGCTGACAGGAGTTAGAAAAATTTTGACTTTGAAATTTCAATTCCTTTTTAAGACTCTGAGCTTGACACCATTCAAGCCTTTGTTTGAGTTGACAAATTTCTTTTGAAAATTGTTTTGTCACATCATCATTCTTTTTCCTCAGATTATCATTCTCATGTTTCAGTGTTTCAACTTCCACTTTCAACAAATTGTTATCAACACAGAAATCATCTTTAAGCATAGAAGTACCAGACTTATAGAGATCATTCATGATAACAGACAAAATATCAGCACAGAGAACTTGTTCCAAGAGTCGATCAGCATCATTTTTGAAAACTTTTGTTTGTAGCTTTTGGGCCAAAATCTCATTTTCAGCAGTATCAAAAACGTTAATCATATTTTTGACCTCCTTTTGAAGTTCCTGATCCCAATGTGTAGCACATAGACGGAGGTGTTTAACAATTGGTTTCATTTGTTTTTGAAAAATATCTCTCTTTTCACGCTCGTAAGCGGATTGAAACGTTTCAATTTTTATTTCTGAATTGCGTTCAATTGTTTCCTCCAAAATATCGATGTCTTCCATAAAGGTTTTGAAATAGTTTAAGACACGACATCTTGGTAAACGTAAAAGTTCACCGGATGATGGTAAAGGACCATTTATTTGTGCTACATGTGGGACAGGAGCCGCATTGTGAGATGAAACATATGACTCTTCGATAAACCATGATTTCTCAGGTAATTCCTTTTGAGTGACAAAAGATTTTGAAAGTGGAGGAGCTTTTGAATAGTCATATGGTTTACAATATTGAACTTGACTCATTTTAGATCGACTCTCGTCTTCAAGTTCTTCTTCCTCCTCAGTATCAAAAACAACAGCACGCACAATTGTATTATCAAGAAGATAATCCATACTGTAAATTTTAGGAATATCTTTGAAGGCCGTGTGAAGAAACATTGAATTGTAATCACCAAGTGCATAACCGCAACTGGGTTTCGGTTTTAAAGTAAACTTTTGAATTGTCGTGACAGAGTTCCCGTGTTTGTAAACAATGTGACGAAATTCTTTGAGTTGTGTTTCAAGATCAACAATATCACCGAGTAAGTTATCGATGTACTTCCGTTTCCTTATTTTATGTTCATGAAAATCTTTTTGACAACTTGACAATTTTGTTGCTATTTTTGAAAGTTCAGTTTGAAGACATTCAACTTTTGTGTTCAATTCACGCTTCTCACTTTCAAGTTTCGAAATCAACTTTCCATGTGACTCAATTAAATCGTGCATTTTTCGTTGAAGATCTTGTTCTTTATTGTAAGACTCTTGAAAAGCTTTTTCAAAACTTTTAGTGTGTTTAATCTTTTCTTCTTGATTAGAAAGCTGAATTTTATAACACTCGATATCTCTTGCAAGTGCAGCATTATGTTCTTTTAAAACTTTGTTTTTCTCGTTGCACTTTGCAATTAGCAATTGTTGAGCCTCCAGTTGTTTAGATAACATTATGAGGTCAGGTTCTGTATCAAATGATGGTTCATGTTGTTCTAACTGATCATATTTATCATTCTCAATAGGATCATCAAATGAAACAATTGTGTCATCATCAAATATGACCACTGTGCTTATTTGTTCATCTGTTTGAGAGGATGAAAATGATGTAGATGGAACAACTTGCGCCATATCTGATTCAGAAGCAGAGGGTGAAATAATATCATTAAGAAAGCATGCACTAAGGTCATGTACCTGAGATAAGCCGTCAGTGTCGTACACTGGGCCTGAATCATTGAGCTTAAGTTCCTGCATGTTGGCCATAAGCATCACAACTGCATTAGCTTCAAGATCTTCCATGTCATCATCATTGTGAACATTTGCCATGAAGTTGTTGTCTTGTTCAGGGAAATGTCCATCCTTTTCATCTTGAAGAGCCATGAGTAAGGCCTGCTTGTGAAACTTACTACCCCGAGTATGCGGTTTAGTACATGCAGTTGCAATATGACCCTGTTCATTGCAGTTATAGCACCACACTGCATTTCCTGAGTTGGAGTTTCTAGTTGCAACTTGTTCAGACCTTTGCTGAGAAGATCCTGAGTTGTTCCTGAACCCTCCATTGTTACCAAACCTCTGACTATTCCCATAGTTTCCTGAAGAGCTGCCCGAACCAGATCGACCATAGCTGCGATTCTGAATTTCCACTCGTCCATCATTAACAACTGCTTGATTCCTTGTGTTTGAAGATGAACGTTGACGGTTGTTTGTTTTGTTGGAGAATTTGCTGAAAGCACGAGCAATAAGAGCAAGTCCCTGTTTGTTTTGTTGGAGTAGTACACAGCATCATTGTTGTTAGATGGAATAAGTTGAGTAGAAGAATCGTTTGGAGATGAATCATAAGGGACCATTTGGTTCGAGTTGGAAGTTTGTGGATAACTGAAGTAGTTCTGCTCTTGAACATATGCATGATTGGACATTGGTGGTGGAGCATAGTGAGATTGAGCTACGAGAGCCAAAGAATTTGGAGTTGATGTTGGTGTGTATCCTCCTCGTAAAGCTCTATCTTTTTCCACTTCAGGTTCATGGTGTTTCAGAAAATCATACAACAAGCCATATGGAGCGTCATGAAGATTCTTCGTCTGACGAACAAATGTCACATATTTATGCCAATCAGGGCCAAGACTTCCAACAAATTTTGAGTTCACAGCGATCCTTGGTACAGTGATTTTGTGACGTTCCAGATCATTGACCACATTTGTGAAACGATGATAGTAGGATTCAAGTGACTCTCCAGGTTCAATTGTGATGTCAGTGTATTCCATGTAAAGCTTGGATTCCATGTCATCTTTGTTCAATTGAGTCCCTTCCATGAGGAGATGAACGTGTTCCCACATAGCTTTGGCTGTTTTCTGAGCATCGACACTGCGATAGATCGGATTGGGTATTCCTTGAAGTATATAAGCCATTGCATACTGATCAGCTTCACGATGTAGTTTCTGTTCTTCAGTGAGTGCAGATTCTGGAAGAGGTCTTTCACCAGGAGGAAATGGAGGATCAGCATTTGGATCACCAGCTTCAAATCTTGTTGGCCACTCAAATGGTCCTTCAAGTATCACTTGCTTCAAGAATGGCCCATGAGGTTTCTTAAGTTCAAGAAATCGGAGGAATCGACTTGACCATTGCACATAATTACCAGGTGTAAGCATTGGAGGTGTCTCAAGTGATCCTGCCTCATGTCGGGATTGTTGAGTTGTAATAACTTCACACATTCTGTCAAACCAGTGAGGTTGTTTGGAGGAAAACTGAGTGTTTTGTTGTGGCACTTGATATGGTTGTTGTTGAGGAATGAGCTGTGACTGCATCATCAGGTATTGTTGTTGTGGATTGTATATAGGAGGTTGTTGATTCATAATGTGCGGAAGGTATTGTTGGTGCTGATACTGCTGAGGTTGTTGTTGCTGAGGTGTTTGTTGTTGAACATGAGGAAAGTAGTGATTAGGTTGCTGAGACATCGTAGAACACTTGTGTAGAAATGGATCTTGTAGAAAGTGTAGTATAAACCAGTTATCGAGAAACACAATTTCACTAAAGATTTCGATAATTTGTTTTCGAAAACTTGGCAGATTTCGAAAAATGTTGATATTATCGAGAACCTTGGCAAACAATTATCGAGAAACTTAGGTGAAAGATTATCGAGAACCTTGGCAAAAGTTTATCGAGAACCTTGGTGAAATATTATCGAGAACCTTGGCAAAATTATCGAGAAACTTAGGTGAAAGATTATCGAGAACCTTGGCAAAAGTTTATCGAGAACCTTGGTGAAATATTATCGAGAACCTTGGCAAAATTATCGAGAAAGAAGATTTCGATAAAAAAGCAAGTTTATCGAAAACTTAGATTTCGATACTGAACAATTTTTCTCGATAAATTTCGAAAAAATTGCGAAATGTAGTTTTCGAAATTATACAATTTCGAAAACTTTCCCAAAAGTCGAAGTACTTAACTTTCTTATACAAGAAAGAAAATACCGAGTCCACGCAAACGAAGACGATGGAGTGTACTTGATGAAGATCTCGATAATATGTAGATTTTTGTTTTTCAAAGAAAGCAATCCTTAAATTCGTTTTTCTTTCAAGATACTTGTACTTTTGTGTATAAAATGTGTAAATCTTAAGGAAAGTAGAAAACTTTATGAAAAATTTTATACTTTGAAAAGATCTCGATAAAGGTACAAGTACTTAGAAATCGATTTTTGTGGTAAAAGTTTAGAACTTTATGGTTTGTTTTGATTTTAAACACAAGTTTGTAAGCAAAGATGTGAGAAAAACCAAGAAACAAAGCAAAAGTTTTAAAATTTCACAAGAAAAACACGATATATAACAAAAAAAAAAAAAAAACGAATTTGAGAAAAAAAACAAATCAATGAAAACAAGAACTACACCTTCCTCTAGCGAATGATACCACTTGTTAGGTCACCATTTAGTAAACACAAGTATATTGATATGAGAAATGAGATGAGAATGAGAGTGGGATGATTAAGAGAAATTTGAGAAAGTGAAATGCAAGAGTTTCCTTAATGTTTTCAATTAACCAACCAAGTTTACAAATGGCCTAAGCTTACTATATATAGGGAAGGAGCTAGGGCAACACACCCTCTCCTTCCACTTATCAATTCGTGGGCTTTGGAGGCCCATGGATCACATTCTTAAGCCTAGTAAACTTAATACAAAATGTAAATGAAAGTAAATAATAACTAAGCAACCTAGCATTATTACAAATGACCGAGACTTCATAAAAGAGTAAAACTCTGGTTCCAACAATCTCCCCCTAAGGGTCGGTCATTATGGTTGCTTGACGTCTTCGTCTTAATCTTTGACTTTCATAGCTTCAGACGTCTTAGAAATGATAAGAATAATGATGTATATACTTTGCTCTTTGTCTTTGTTCTTTTGATGATGTTGTAGTGATTGTGTTACGAAGTTGTCTGCCGTTCGTCACTCCTGCGTCTGTGGTGGTTGTCCGCCATTCCAACATACTCATACATCTTTGGACTTAGACTTTCACGTGCAAGAAGTTCCTTATCATACATTGAGATCTTTAGTCTTTAAACTTTGTAGATTCTTCATAACCGTTGTAGAATCTTTCTTTGAACTTTGATTTGCTAAGATCTTTGGGGGAGCTTTCTTTGACTACAAGATGTATGTATGAGCATGTTGGAATCTACTATCATGGAAGTGAGGTACCTGCGAGTAAACAGTTAGCAATAAATCAACCGGTACTTACGGATAAGGAGTTAGAGCTCATCAACAGCATAGTGTGAAGACTCCTTCTAATCCTTATCCAGGCCGTTCCCATATCAGATACTCCCGAGGGAGCTTACTAGACCTACTAAGTAGCTCAATGACTGGGTGAGTCGCTGGGGATCACTCCACGACTGTAGACCGAGATGGAACCACCGTGAACACTAAGCGTAACCCTTGTGAGGTTACCGAAGTGACCTGCTGTCAGGGCTGTTTGATGTTGACCCTGGCAGGATTTCCGTTCAATCATTGAGAAATACCTAAGTAATCCTCTCATAAACGTTCTAGGCAGATTGCTAAGATCTGCGAAGGACTCGATAGTTTACAACTGATGCCCATTGATGTAGAACATCAGTCGTAGAAATACTAAGTGTTCCTAAGAGATCTTTGATGTATCTCAAGGCTCTAGACTCCATAAGTGCACTCCTAGGTTTCCTATACGGAGACTGGGGATGTGTCTCCTGCTTCAATATCAACCTTCTCTAAGAGATAGGTCGATAGATTATGCGGGTTCCCCGTGAGAATGAAACAAGTTCTTTTAAGAGAACTTGAGTGGTTAAGAAGGTTTAGTGCATCGCGTCACTGGGTCCATGACGACTTAATCTTCAATACCGGTGTTGCCTTAGCAACAACCAGTAGCATACGTATTGAACCCGGTGTCTGCCCTAAGGTTGAACATATGGAGGGCTATTTCTTTTCACCCTTTACCTTTGCTTTTATTTTTAATTCTTCAACTCCTTCTTTCCCTTTCATTCATTTCTCCTTTTTTTTCGTATCTTACCTAAGGACTTCTAATTCTAACTATGGGAGATGTCCTTGGGTAGATCCCTCCGGCTCTGGCGGATCATAGGACGGATATTCCTATCTTAATCACCTTATAACTTCGACAGTAGCCAAGAAACCTTTGATAGAAAATCTCTCAAAGTGTTTGTGATAATCAAATAATTTGGTTAACACTTTGAGAGTTTTAAGTACACTTTTGAAGGGCTCCCCCTGCACATGTGCTCATAAGTATTTAATAAATTTGCACATGCGGGAGGAGCAAACACTTTTGAATTGATCCACTTTCTGTGAACAGGACCGATTCGAGACACGCTTACATCACTAGTTAGACTAGCTTGAATTTATTACCCGGCCTGGTCAAGTCCACAGAAGGTTTCTCGAGATGGTACATTTCTATTGAGACAAATCCTTTTCGAGACACGCTTACGTGGTTAGTTAAAGAGATACATTGTCAGCTTTTAGGTGACAACTAGCTCTAGTAACTAACTTGATGTTATTACCCGTCGAGGATAAGTCCTTTCGATATTACTAACTTGTATTATCTCGTCAATTCCTGGGTCAGTGCTGAGTCTAGCTCGCTTGTGATACAACTTTGAAGCCTTTAACTTCGTATATTTTAATCACTTTTACATTTTCTCCCCCTCAAAAATAGCATACCAAATGGTGTTTTTGACAAACTTTAAAATTAAAATATGCCTTTTGAGTTTTTCGGGGAGATTCACCACGAACTTTTGATTTTGAGCAAAGTATTTTGTTTTGACAAGTGCTCCCCCTCAACAAGTGATTAGGTCTTATTGAGGTGAAATACTTGTCCTTTTGAGCAGAATTATGAGAAATCAGAAAAGTTTGATTAATTCTACTCAAAAGTAAGAAGCCTTCGCTCCTTATATTAAGGATTGAAGCACTGACGCGTACCTCAGGGTCCTTTAAATACAAGCACGGGTTGTACACTGTAATGCGTGCACAAGCCATAATACAAAATTATTCAATCAAAATGAACTTAATCAAATGTACCAAGTTATTCTTCGTCCGGTAGAGGAGCATCAAAGTCAGTGAACTTGGGTTCTGGTCTTACGAAGTTTCTGACAGGAAATGATGGTCTGACGCCAATATAACTTTCCAGTCGTCTGATCTGTTCCCGTCGAAATAACCTTTCCTTAATCTTTAAGACAAAATTCCTAACTTATCGTCTGATGCTGGATTTCCATCTTGGTTGTTCCCCCTTAGTTATCCTTCTCCGATCATCATTCAATCTTTTGACCAGCCCATCACGAACAGTTTTGAGGGTAACATCACAGAACTTATGCACCTCATCAAATCTCATGAAACTTTGAAGTTTTCTGCTGTTGATGTAAGTGAAACCAAAAGGGTCTTGGTTTAGAGTAAACTGTGACGTTTGATAAATGCCATCAAACGTGAATTGCGGCTTAGTCAAATTGATCTTCTGTTGATAACTTTCCACACCCAGTTGTAGATCTTCCACTCTTTCTTGAACTATAAGTCGTCGGATGTAGAGAAGTAGTGATGCCATAAAATTGTACTGTACATCTCTGTCAAAACCCCGCATTCTTCCTTGAACCTTTTCGAGATACATATCTTCGATGTCATTCAGATAAAGGTCTGGAAAGTCTGCTTCGGAGAACTTATACTTCTTTTCATCCTGGCGTTTAACCACAATTTCACGCATGAATTTGTAGTTAAAACGTTGTGACTCGTGAATCTCCAAGATGGCGATGATCTTAGATTTCTGCTTCACATCTTCTAAGGATTTCTCTTCCAATCTGCTGGTGTATCCGAGACGGCGACGGTCTGGCCAGTGTTGAATACCATGTAGGGCATCTCTGTCGTAAGCTACGATGGAGTTGCTGAATACACGTGTAGTTTCTTCGATGGCAGGGATCTCATATCTGGCGGCTGGTACGGAGATTGTGAGTGATGAAGCATATTTCTTCTTGTTCTTCTCTTGGGTGAGTTTGATATTCTGAAGATCTTTGTTGAAGAAATAACTGTAGGGTAACTTTGGTTTTTCTGGAAATCCTGTCAGTGGCAACGGTTTTGTCCAGTCGGTGAAGTAAGGTTTTTCATGGTTCTTAGAACTGAAATCAATATTCATTTCAGGATTTAGCCAGTCAAATTCGGCAGACATTGCACTGGCTATATTCTGCAAATGAAATTCGTATTCGACTTTGTTCCCAGATCTTTTCTTGAGGAAATCCTGTGCGTCCTTGTTGATTCTCCTCAGCTCTGTCTTTGTTAGTTTGTTGATTTGAAGATCCTTCATGATAGCTTGGGTAAACTGTAGAGTATTGCCCGGAAGGGGTTCTTCATCTTCTAATGGAGGTTGTGCTTGAACCATTTCTGTCAACCAATCATTAAGAGGAGTATCGTCATTGTCGAGCCATGTGTGACGACTTTTCTTCTTGGATTTCTTGGACTTAGATGGAGCATCTTTGTCTTTAGCCTTGGACGGTGATGATGGTCCAGCACGAGAATCATGAGTAGGTGGAGCACGGTAGTCAGTATCAAGTGGATCCTGGAGGTCATCAGTGTGTTCCATGAACATTTCTTCATCTTCGGTTTGACCTTTACCGGTAGTTGAGGGTTGTTGTTGAGTTTCCGTAGGAGTGGATTCCTTTTGAGGATGTAGAGAGGATGAGGGACCTGTTCCAGACTTGGATTTCTTCCCTTTGGAGTTTGGGTCAGGATCGTCATCTTTTCTTGACCTTTTGCGGGTTCCAGCAGCTTCTTTGCATGACTCTGTTGACATATAAGCCTCCATAGCTTCATGTAATGCCTTTTCTTCAGCTGGCTGTGTAGTTTTGGAGGCAATATTGTCAAACACTTTGACAAGCATGTCGTTGAAGGACATTTCTGGTGCGGTAGGAGCCACGGTAGAAGGTTTAGCGGTGTGAAGCGTGAATGGTGTTGTAGACAACATTTTCCTTGTAACACTTCTGATTCTGTGGTCCAAGTTGTCATTGATAGGATCAAGAAGGTTTGCTACTGTAGGAGTGATCATGTCAACCATATTTTCTGTGAGAAAATCATGTGTTGCAGTTCTGATGAATCCTTCGTAGTCAGAGTTCAAGAACTTATCGATCAGCTGCTTCGACTCCTGGAATTCCTCAACTTGTTTGGTGAGTTTAGTAACAGTGTTGGTGAGTATGTTCACTTGCTCCTGAAGATCTTTTGGTTCATTGATTGAATGTTGTTTTGATTCGGTTTCAGAAGGTGTGGGTGATGAGTGTTCTGGTGATGATTCGGATGATGACTCGTTGTGAGAGTCTGAAGAAGATGCGGGAGGAGTCGGATCCTTTGGTGGAGAGTCTTGTGGAGGTGGAGGTTGTACAGAGGATGTCTGTTGAGAAGATGACTGAAGAAATATGTTGGTGTCGAATGCGTTCTTCTCTTCGTTTTCCTTTCTACGGCGTTCCTCGGCTTCCTCTGCTTCTCGTGCAAGAAACTCTGGAGTGATGAGATATTCATGTTCCTGATCCGCAGCAATGTGTTCTTGTCCGCCAACATTCTCCTCTAAGGTAGCAGTCTCTGTCATGTGGACATCTTCAGCCTTATCAGTGTCCTTGACATTGTCATCAGGTTGTGGAGCTGATTCTGACATTGTGGGAGGTATGATGCTGCTTGTAGTCCCTTCATGTTCTGACTGAGCAATAGGTGGTGGTGTAGGAGGATGTGATAGAAGTCGGCTTTCAAGACTTGCTTTCCTTTGTTCCTTGAGTAGCCGCTTTTCTTCAGCTCTAGTGTCGACAACTATACTCTTGAGTTTTCGTTTATCGACCAACGGTTCAACGATTGGTTCATCTTCTTCATCATTTGGTTCATTGATAGTGACACCTTTTCTTCTCCTAGTCTCTTCTACATATGTCTCAAGACTTTGTTGTACTGCAATCTCAGTAGCAGGGAATCCTTCTTCAGATGCTCTGTATTTCAGTTCATAGTCAGGTTCTTCATCTGATTCCGTATCAAACTCTGACTCGGTGTCAGAAGGTGGAGGTGTTGGTTCATCACGAAGAGTGTATCCTGAAGTTACCTTCTTCTTTGGCTTGGCAGCAGGTTTGGGTTTGGATGTAGGCTTAGGTGTGGAGGTAGTCTTGGGGTTAGCCAATGAAGCAGACTTAGATCTTGTGCGAGGTGATCCAGTGGTGCTTGTTGTACTCCCAGACTTTGCACCTCCTTTGCTGCGAGTCTTAACTGTTTCTTCTTCCTGTACTCCTTTGTAGGCGTTGTCATACAACTTGTAGTTCAGACTCTTCTTCATTTTATCATTCAGTAAGTATTCTGGAAGCCTCATTCCCTTGATCTTTGTTGAGGAGGTGGTCGTTTTGATGAATGAGGTGGTGAAGTCTTCCTCGAAGAGGTGCTTCGGCTCATTAGGATCAGCCATCCTCTTAATGAATTCTGGAGAATTTTTGCAGAGATGTTCAATAATAAGCTTGGTGAATCTTGTGAATGGTATCATAGTCTTCACACGTTCAGTCTGAATACTGTGGACGATATCATTCATGATAGGAACTGCAAAGTCAATTGGTGTCAAAGTCACCATTCCCCAGAATGTTTGCAGGTGTTCGAGCCTAGGATGTTCATGACCACTTTTCCTTCCAGATATAGATCTTACCACCAACAAACAGAATGTTCTCCAAGGCTGAGGAATATGCTTGACATTGAACTTGGAAAGCTTGACAAGAGGTTCATCATCATCAACCTCATAACCTAGTTCAATGAAGAAGTCAAGAAGTTCCAGGTCAGGTAAGATGGGAGCAAATTCAGTGTCAGGTTGTGGCATGAGAAGGGCTGTTCGAAGAACGTCATGATCCACAGAGTATTTATGGTTATCCAGAGTAACAGTGAAGGACTCATCATCCAAGTTGGCCTGAGCGGTAAGCCAGAACTGGTGAAGGTAGAATAGTGGAACTGATGTAGAGCAGGTGAGCAGTGGTTTGCAAGGATGTGCTTGTAGGATGTCTTTCACAATCATGCATGACTTCTCTGTGATTTTCAGCTTGTTGAAATCAACTCGGGGGTTGTTGTTGCCAAGAGTGACATGGTAGTTCTCAGGAGTGATGTCATCCAAGGTGAGTAGTGGAAGAGGTTGTTCAGCAACGTTCTCATTGTGTTCAGCCATGTTAATCTGAAAAGTATCAATATAAACCAAACATCCAAAGTTGTTATGTGTTAGCACAATTTAGAGTTGGGATACATATGAATACATGAAACAGTTAGGCACAAAATGCGTCATTTAGTTAAGAGTTAAACAATGCATATGGCAAATAAACACAACAAGACAATCACAATTCACCATACTATCACACTAATGAATCACACCATAGATATGAGATTACGAAACATGCATCAAGGTCCAATTATTGAAATAACTTGTTTCAAAAAAAACTTGATGTTATCGAGAACAGCATGTCGAGAAAACTGAAGTTATCGAGAAAGTTAGATTTTGAAAGATTTCGATAACTGACATTTCATCGAGAAAGTGATCTCTTCGAGAAACATTATTGAAAACAAACTTTATCGAGAAAGTTATTATCGAGAAAATATTTCTCAAAAAATTGACTTTATCGAGAAGGTAATTATCGAGAAACAATTTATCGAGAAAAAGAAACTTTTATCGAGAAAACTTTTCAATTCATGGAAACATATTATCGAGAAACTATTATCGTTTTATCGAAAAAAACGTTATTGAGAAATATTTTCGAGAAAATTTTGTCGAGAAAACTTAACATTTATCGAAAACTTTTATCGAGAAATCGAAGATTTCGATAACTGAAAAATTTTATCGAGAACAATTTTATTATTATCTCAAAATATCGAGAAACATCAGTATATCGAGAACTTTGAGTTTCTCGATAATTTTCGAGGATTTCGATAAGATTCAATTTTCTCGAAAATATTCTTATACAAGAATATAGTCGAATTCTCGTGAGATTACACCTTCGTATACTTCACAAATCATGTAACCACTTAAATTGGCTTGTCACCAAGTAAGATTAAGCGTATCTTAGGCAAACCCAATGATTTCGATATTAACACATGAACAAGCATTTCGAGATACATGAAGGAACAATGATAAACACCCTAGCTAGATATAATATGCACATTAGAGAACAAAGACACAAATCCCACCAATAAACACAACCAAATAATCACAGATTCATAACAACCCACTTCGACCCAACCTATTTTGAAATCGAGAACCTCTCAAACACGGTAAAATGTGGTTAACTGATGAGGAATCATTAGAAACAAGCAAAGTGATAAAGCCTCATCAAGAATTAACCACCATGTCATGTAATTAACAATTTACGAAGTCCAAGCCCTAGTTCTTGATATCACGAAACCGAGAGATCTAACCGTTGAAATTCAAATTAACCAAGATCCTATGTAAGATATATCCTAGTGAATCCATGGGAACTTACAATTCGAAGATCAAGGAAGTGGTTAGCTTGAATGGTTTAGAACCGTAGGTTTTTTAGAAAAGGTTTAAGGGTTTTAGAAATAGTGATGGTTTGTTTGTACGGTTTGTTTGTTTATATTATTTTGAAATTTTGACTTATGTCCCCTTTTAGTCCTTGAACTTTAAAACAAACCAACAAGTGTACTTAAAGTTTTAATAACCTTAAAGACTTTGACAATTATGGTCCCTTAACTATTAAGTACTTAAACTGGAACTCTAAAGTTACAAGCAAGTCTAAAGATACTGAGATGTGCCTTCGTTAAGGTAACTAATGAAGATTAAAACTATATGAGACAAGGTGTATTGAAATAAACCATCCGTACACACACCGAACCGTAAACATTTGAGAAATATGCAAGTATACCTATTTTAAAAAATTGGTGAAAACAATTTACGCGTGTCTCCCCCTCAACACTTGCATCGTGAGAACAAGATGTTGAATGGAAGCGATATACTTGCATTGTTTTTTTGTTTTTTTTTTTTTTTTTTTTTTTTTTTTTTTTTTTTTTTAAGAAAGTAAAGAAAGAAAACAAAGTATTATACAAAGATAGTTTGTGATGTTTGACGATCAGTGGTATTTTAAAAACTTTTCCAGATCCTCTGGTGTCAAACATCTCATACCAATCTGGTGAACTAGACTCGCAAACCTTGATGGTGCCAAGGATTTGGTAAGGAAGTCCGCCAATTGGTATTCAGTTCCAACGAAATAAAGTTCAACTGTACCCCTTTCCACATGCTCTTTGATGAAATGATAACGGAGATCAATGTGTTTGGATTTGCAATGATGCACCGTGTTGCAGGAGATAGCAATCGCACTCTTTGAATCACAGTAGATAGGAATCTTGTTGAATAGGTAGCCATAGTCTTTAAGTTGTGATCTCATCCAGATGACTTGAGCGCAACAAGCCGACATGGCTACGTATTCAGATTCTGTAGATGACAAAGACGTGCAGTCCTGCTTCTTAGATTGCCATGACACAAGTTTGTCTCTAAGAAACTGTAATCCACCAGATGTGCTTTTGCGTGTGTCTAAACATCCTGCATGATCAGCGTCTGAAAAAGCAATTAGTTCAAAACCAGAATCCTTCGGATAACAGATCCCCAAATTAATGGTTCCCTTTATGTATCGAAGGATTCTTTTGACCTCACTGAGGTGTTTTTCAGTTGGTCTTGACTGATAGCGGGAGCACATAAAGACAGCAAAAACTATATCAGGTCTGCTAGCTGTGAGATACATGAGGGACCCAATCATACTACGGTATTTGGTAGGGTCAACTGGAGTCCCATGTAAATCAGCATCTAGTTTTGTTGTATAGCTCATTGGTGTATTAAAGGTATCACAAGTCATCATTCCATACTTCTTTAAAATTTCCAGAGCATATTTGGACTGATGTACAAAAATTCCACGGGGTGATTGATGAACTTGTAGTCCTAAAAAGAACGTAAGTTCACCCATCATGGACATTTCAAAATTATCTTTCATTAATTTAGCAAAATCATTAGAATAACTTCGTTTTGTTGAGGCAAAAATGATGTCATCGACATATATTTGAACAACAAGTAAGTCCTCCCCGTAGGTTTTTGTAAATAGTGTGGGATCCACGGATCCTTTGAAAAATTTATTGGCCAGTAAGAAAGTAGACAGTTTATCATACCACGCCCTTGGGGCCTGCTTGAGTCCGTAGAGAGCCTTTTTGAGTCGGTAGACGTGATTAGGACGCTCAGGATCAACGAAGCCTTCAGGTTGGCTGACATAAACTTCTTCACGGAGATCTCCATTCAGAAATGCTGTTTTAACATCCATTTGGAAAACCACCATATTCCTATGTGCAGCATAAGCCAAAAAGATCCGAACAGCTTCATGTCGTGCCACTGGAGCAAAGGATTCAGCAAAGTCTAGACCTTCAAGTTGAGAATATCCTTTAGCTACCAGACGTGATTTGTTGCGAATGACTGTCCCTTCTGCATCAAGCTTATTCTTCCAGATCCATTTTAACCCGATGACAAAGACTCCGTCAGGTCGTTCAACTAATTCCCAGACTTCTAATCTGATGAATTGCTGAAATTCCTCTTGCATTGATTCAATCCAGTTGTCGTAAGTCATTGCGTCTTTGATGTTCTTTGGTTCTTCATGACAAACTGTGAGTGCGTAGATGCAAGTTTCTCCATCTGTGTGAAGTCGTTGTCTTGTCATAACAGGTGCATCTGGATGGCCAATGATGTGAACAAGTGGATGGTCACGAGTCCATTTATGTGTTGAAGGGTGTAGTTGATATGTATCTCGCATGTTGGCAGGATCCAAGGTGCGTGTTGACGACTCAGCTATATCAGGAACTGTAGTAGCTGGTGCAAACGGATTAATGAACGCATCAGGATCATGCTCTGCGGTTTGTGGAACTGATAGTTGATGTGGATCTTCAGCTGAAAGGCGGGAAGTAGAACCAGTTTGTTCTTCTCTAGATGGTGATACAACTGGAGGACCGTCGTTCTCAACACTTGTAGAAGTTTGTTGAGGTGAGTCTGGTACTTGAATATGATCAGGTTGAGCAGCGGAATTTGGTGAGACTCCAGTAGGACGGAATTCAATTGTGTCATCAAATAGTGGAGCAAACAAGGTTTCTAACTCTTTGCGGTTAAGTGGCAAAGGTTCAGCTGAAGATGCCGGTGAGTTGAGACGGTTAAATTCGGGTCCTAAGCTGTGTTGCTCAGAAGCCATTTGAGTGAGTTCATCAAAATTAGCGTGAATTGTTTCTTGAATTTCATGAGTACGACGATTCCAGATCCGAAAACCTTTGGAATTTTCACAATATCCAACGAACACCCCAATGTCAGCCTTTGCTTTAAGTTTACCTAAATCATCACGATCATTTTTCGGATAACAGAGTGCTCCAAAAACATGAAAGTAATCGATGTTCGGTTTCCTTTTGTGAACAATTTGATATGGTGTTTTGCGATGACGTTTTGTGATCATACAACGGTTTTGAGTATAGCATGCGGTTGAAACAGCTTCAGCCCATAAGTAATCAGGTAATTGAGCATTGATCAACATTGTTCTAGCAGCTTCCACTAACGTCCTGTTGCGTCTTTCAACCACACCATTCTGTTCTGGGCTTCTAGGAATAGAGGTCTGATGTTCAATTCCCACTTTCTCATAATAAGACCGTAGTGTCTGATTTTTAAATTCAGTTCCATTGTCAGTTCTGACGATTCGTACTGTGTTGTGAAGCTGAACTTGAATTTTGGTGAGAAAGGTGATGATCATTGACGGAGCTTGATCTTTACTTCGAAGAAAATAAACCCAAGTCCATCTGGAGAAGTCATCCACAATTACTAGTATGTAGCGTTTACCATTGATACTTTGAACACGCATTGGTCCGCACAAATCCATATGTAGCAGTTGTAAGACATGATTCGTACTTTGCTCAGGTTTAGACGGAAAATGAGCACGAGTACTTTTGCCTTGTTCACAGGCTGGACATAAGTGATCTTTGGTGAAACGGAATCTTGGAAATCCATCGACAAGTTTAAAACGAGCGAGGTCAGTCATAGTTCTGAAATTCAAGTGCGAAAGACGTTTGTGCCACAACCAAGATTTAGTCGATTCAGCTTTGGAGAGAAGACATATCGGAGCTGTTGCGATCATATCTGACATTGAGATAGTATAAAGATTGGAGCCGCGTGAGCCAGTCATTAGATCGTTGCCTTGTAAGTCACGAACAAAACAAGTTTTCTCACGAAATGCAACTTCGAGATCCCCATCACAGAATTGACCTACAGAGAAAAGGTTGTGTCCAAGGCCTTCCACGTAGTAAACACGACTAATTTCAATGTTCCCGCTGATGTAGTCACCATAACCCATGATTAGAGCGTAATGATCATTCCCGAATCTGACAGTTCCTATAAACTTTGAGACAAAGTTGTGTAGCAGTTTAAGATTGCCTGTCATATGTCGGGTGCATCCGCTATCAACAATCCAGAGAATGATCTGAACTACCTGCATCACAAGAAGAGGACACAGATGGAACAGAAGTAAGGGTGGAACCCTGTTGGTTAGACACACATGTATTCAACAGTTTAGGAATCCATTTAAATTCAGGTTTGGATTGTAACCAACGTTGCCAGTTCCAGGTGGTTTTTGCCTTCTTAATGTTGAATGCATTAGTCGTTGTCTCATTCCTAGAGTTGTTCTGGGCACCTAAGGGGGTAACTACAATATCATCAGAAATCGTAGAGGACGGCTTTCCTAAGTTAGACTTAGAGGCAGTAGTGGGCCTAGGGTAAATGCGTGTCCTACGTTTCTTATGACGAGTGAGAATAGAGTTAGCTATACATTTTGTATGATCACCAGATGAGACACTTTTACGACAAAACACACAAGATGCATTAATATTCAAAACATTTAACGTTTCATCATTTGTTACATTTGGATTTTGATTACAATTTGCCAGACTACAATCTAAATCTGATGCAACATGATTTTTATTCAAATTCCTAAGTTGGTCTTCTACTTCTCGAGCATCTAGTTGTCCTCTCTTACGTTGCAAGATCCTATTCTTCTTTTTACTTTTTCGCTTGGGTCTGCTAACGCGATTAGTGGAGACTAGTCCTGTAGAAGTGGAGTTATCAACATTAGTGGTTTGAACAACGTTCCCTTTTGTTGTTTTGTCTAATTGATACAATCCTGGTGCTATCACCGTGGTGTCAACCATTTTTCCTTTTTGAAATAGCTTAACTTTCTCTTTTAAATCGATGATGATGTGATTTTTGTCTTGTATTTCAGACTCAAGCAAACCATTGCAATATTTGATGTCATCACGGTTTTGTTGCCATTCGGCGTTTTCAATTTTCAAGTCCGCAATTTCTTTCTCGTATTTGAGACACAGACTTTTGAGAGACTCATTTGTTTTGCAAAGCTGACAGGAGTTAGAAAAATTTTGACTTTGAAATTTCAATTCCTTTTTAAGACTCTGAGCTTGACACCATTCAAGCCTTTGTTTGAGTTGACAAATTTCTTTTGAAAATTGTTTTGTCACATCATCATTCTTTTTCCTCAGATTATCATTCTCATGTTTCAGTGTTTCAACTTCCACTTTCAACAAATTGTTATCAACACAGAAATCATCTTTAAGCATAGAAGTACCAGACTTATAGAGATCATTCATGATAACAGACAAAATATCAGCACAGAGAACTTGTTCCAAGAGTCGATCAGCATCATTTTTGAAAACTTTTGTTTGTAGCTTTTGGGCCAAAATCTCATTTTCAGCAGTATCAAAAACGTTAATCATATTTTTGACCTCCTTTTGAAGTTCCTGATCCCAATGTGTAGCACATAGACGGAGGTGTTTAACAATTGGTTTCATTTGTTTTTGAAAAATATCTCTCTTTTCACGCTCGTAAGCGGATTGAAACGTTTCAATTTTTATTTCTGAATTGCGTTCAATTGTTTCCTCCAAAATATCGATGTCTTCCATAAAGGTTTTGAAATAGTTTAAGACACGACATCTTGGTAAACGTAAAAGTTCACCGGATGATGGTAAAGGACCATTTATTTGTGCTACATGTGGGACAGGAGCCGCATTGTGAGATGAAACATATGACTCTTCGATAAACCATGATTTCTCAGGTAATTCCTTTTGAGTGACAAAAGATTTTGAAAGTGGAGGAGCTTTTGAATAGTCATATGGTTTACAATATTGAACTTGACTCATTTTAGATCGACTCTCGTCTTCAAGTTCTTCTTCCTCCTCAGTATCAAAAACAACAGCACGCACAATTGTATTATCAAGAAGATAATCCATACTGTAAATTTTAGGAATATCTTTGAAGGCCGTGTGAAGAAACATTGAATTGTAATCACCAAGTGCATAACCGCAACTGGGTTTCGGTTTTAAAGTAAACTTTTGAATTGTCGTGACAGAGTTCCCGTGTTTGTAAACAATGTGACGAAATTCTTTGAGTTGTGTTTCAAGATCAACAATATCACCGAGTAAGTTATCGATGTACTTCCGTTTCCTTATTTTATGTTCATGAAAATCTTTTTGACAACTTGACAATTTTGTTGCTATTTTTGAAAGTTCAGTTTGAAGACATTCAACTTTTGTGTTCAATTCACGCTTCTCACTTTCAAGTTTCGAAATCAACTTTCCATGTGACTCAATTAAATCGTGCATTTTTCGTTGAAGATCTTGTTCTTTATTGTAAGACTCTTGAAAAGCTTTTTCAAAACTTTTAGTGTGTTTAATCTTTTCTTCTTGATTAGAAAGCTGAATTTTATAACACTCGATATCTCTTGCAAGTGCAGCATTATGTTCTTTTAAAACTTTGTTTTTCTCGTTGCACTTTGCAATTAGCAATTGTTGAGCCTCCAGTTGTTTAGATAACATTATGAGGTCAGGTTCTGTATCAAATGATGGTTCATGTTGTTCTAACTGATCATATTTATCATTCTCAATAGGATCATCAAATGAAACAATTGTGTCATCATCAAATATGACCACTGTGCTTATTTGTTCATCTGTTTGAGAGGATGAAAATGATGTAGATGGAACAACTTGCGCCATATCTGATTCAGAAGCAGAGGGTGAAATAATATCATTAAGAAAGCATGCACTAAGGTCATGTACCTGAGATAAGCCGTCAGTGTCGTACACTGGGCCTGAATCATTGAGCTTAAGTTCCTGCATGTTGGCCATAAGCATCACAACTGCATTAGCTTCAAGATCTTCCATGTCATCATCATTGTGAACATTTGCCATGAAGTTGTTGTCTTGTTCAGGGAAATGTCCATCCTTTTCATCTTGAAGAGCCATGAGTAAGGCCTGCTTGTGAAACTTACTACCCCGAGTATGCGGTTTAGTACATGCAGTTGCAATATGACCCTGTTCATTGCAGTTATAGCACCACACTGCATTTCCTGAGTTGGAGTTTCTAGTTGCAACTTGTTCAGACCTTTGCTGAGAAGATCCTGAGTTGTTCCTGAACCCTCCATTGTTACCAAACCTCTGACTATTCCCATAGTTTCCTGAAGAGCTGCCCGAACCAGATCGACCATAGCTGCGATTCTGAATTTCCACTCGTCCATCATTAACAACTGCTTGATTCCTTGTGTTTGAAGATGAACGTTGACGGTTGTTTGTTTTGTTGGAGAATTTGCTGAAAGCACGAGCAATAAGAGCAAGTCCCTGTTTGTTTTGTTGGAGTAGTACACAGCATCATTGTTGTTAGATGGAATAAGTTGAGTAGAAGAATCGTTTGGAGATGAATCATAAGGGACCATTTGGTTCGAGTTGGAAGTTTGTGGATAACTGAAGTAGTTCTGCTCTTGAACATATGCATGATTGGACATTGGTGGTGGAGCATAGTGAGATTGAGCTACGAGAGCCAAAGAATTTGGAGTTGATGTTGGTGTGTATCCTCCTCGTAAAGCTCTATCTTTTTCCACTTCAGGTTCATGGTGTTTCAGAAAATCATACAACAAGCCATATGGAGCGTCATGAAGATTCTTCGTCTGACGAACAAATGTCACATATTTATGCCAATCAGGGCCAAGACTTCCAACAAATTTTGAGTTCACAGCGATCCTTGGTACAGTGATTTTGTGACGTTCCAGATCATTGACCACATTTGTGAAACGATGATAGTAGGATTCAAGTGACTCTCCAGGTTCAATTGTGATGTCAGTGTATTCCATGTAAAGCTTGGATTCCATGTCATCTTTGTTCAATTGAGTCCCTTCCATGAGGAGATGAACGTGTTCCCACATAGCTTTGGCTGTTTTCTGAGCATCGACACTGCGATAGATCGGATTGGGTATTCCTTGAAGTATATAAGCCATTGCATACTGATCAGCTTCACGATGTAATTTTGTACATCTTAAGCCTAGTAAACTTAATACAAAATGTAAATGAAAGTAAATAATAACTAAGCAACCTAGCATTATTACAAATGACCGAGACTTCATAAAAGAGTAAAACTCTGGTTCCAACAATTAGGAATTTTTGATTTTATATTAATGAGACCCAAAAAAGAAAAAGATCCAAAATCTAGGATCAAGCACCTCACAAACCACACAAACATAGATTCTAACTTAAGTCCCATATCCTACCAAATAGTTATGAAATGAAGTTTATAAAGTTTGAGAACTCAATAATTAATATATGAAATTTTATATTCGTAAGCAACCTGTACAAACAACCCCTTATTCAAATTCATTCAACAATGGGGTCAACTGATATATAGTAGTAAATGAAATACAGTGGTTGTTATCACGCTTAAACCGTGTATTTTAATTTAAATGCATCACACAAAATAAAATTAATTTAAAGACAACACATGTACCATGAGATCGAAAGTCGTCCTCTATGTCTTCATTCTCATCATCTTCACTAGTTACCTCCTCCCTCTCACTTTCATTCACATCTAGATGCATAGAAGATTGATTATGAAAGAAAAAAAGGTTTACAAATTCCCTAATATCTTGCCGTGTAATGTTTTATTTGAAGTTTTTGATTGACATATCAAATACGTACCTTGAGATCTTACGTCAACCTCATCCTCTTCGTCCGCGAGGAAAAGTTGTTTTTCTTGATCCACTAGAGATGCATGTTGTTGTAGAATTAGGCTTAGCTGCATTCTGACCCGAATGTTTTTGTGACCCTTTTTTATTTAATACAAGTTCACCCATGGTGACTTTTGCTATTGAATGATTCTTGTTTGTTGCACTTCTATCAGTGAATTGTTCATTTCACTGATTAGCTTCTTTACCTTGTTGTAACCTACTCTTTTTTGCTGCATTAGAATCAGCAAAAGTTTCCAGTCCATCACAACCTCCCACGGATGGTAACACATGAGAGACATTTGGAGCAACAATGCGGTGCTTTGTTAAGTTAGCATATTTGTTCATGGACAATGGTGCAATATACTGTGTACGATGTTGCTGTAACAAATAAAATTTCCATAAGAGAAACATTGTATACAAATAAATTTAAAAAAAATGTAACTGTTGTCATATTGCAGGTACTTATTGGAGCTTAATTAAAGTAGGTCAATTGGGGCTTAGCATGGGAATGAAGTATACTTTTTTTCCATTCCCATGCTTGTGATCACCCTGTAGTGGTCACAATGAGTTTTTAGGTAATCATGGATGAACAGGCAAATTACATGTGTATGAGCATCATTTTTATGCTCATGCACATGTAGAGAGTAGATTATCTGAGGTATAGGATGGGTGGGGCTCGGGTTATGTTTCTGGTCTCATAATATAAAGGAGTGTCGGGTAAAATTGTCAACGGTTAAGGTGTTCATGCATAGGTTTTTATCTGTATGTTCAACTCCCAGTTTGTTCTTATTCCTTGCGGTAAGTTACCTGTTTATTTTACTTGTGTAAAAAAATAAAAAATTAAATTGTAATGTTATTCAAATCTAGTTACCTTTTTGGGTGCTCCAACACTTGCAGAAACTTCTTGAGGGTAATATTCCCCAGTTTCACCATTATGATCATGAGAAGGTCTGTTGCTGAACCATAATGTAGAGAAGAACCATAATATAAAGAAGATTGCATATTCGAAATTTTATTGTTTCTATTATTGGTTTTTTAAACTAGACACATACAACATATTTATACTAAATCAAAATATAGACCTTACATTTCAATATCATACATCTCACCTTTGTTGATGCTAAAAGTCATAGGTTGATAATGGGCACGTCGGGTTTGGACATGTCATAGGTTTATGCTGAGTTCAAAATGGTCTAAATAGTTTCGGGGTTAGGCGGGATGGTTTATCCGCCAACTTCTAATGTATTCTTTCCAGTTTCGTAATAATAAATAGTCTGATATAACAAAATTCATTCGGAGTATGTAACTAGTTTCAACATATAGTGGAATAAGTAGATTAACTAATAGTGCCACATCTGATCTTCAGGGACAAACTAACTTTGCATATTCAAGTTACTTAAACTGTTGCAAAGTGTAGCATTAAAAGAATAACCCTCACCATGTACCAAGCACATTTTAAAAACTCTCTAGCAACTTGATGAGTTAAATTGTACGGAGCTTAGAATCTTCAACTAACTTATTGCGCTGGTCGTCAATTGTTTTGCGCATTGCTTCTAGTTCAGTCACATATTTTTCATGTTCCTGCGCTAGCTCAAGCTTTTTCCCTGCATGATGCTCTTCATTATACATTATCGTCAGTGATAAATCATCAAAGTTATCAAGCATGTTTGCCTGACTAACATCTACAATACTATCAAAATTATTAGATCCTACTAGAGATGGTACTTAACCATGAAAAAAACATAATTGATAGTTATCCATAAATCCTCGTCTTTTTATATGATTGAATATTTCATCTATATGAAACCAGTAACAGTTTTTACATCCTTTGTAAGGAAAACAAAATTGACTTCCTTTATAAGGCTGTCTTAGCAAACGAATCATTAAGGAAGTCAATAATTCTAGTTTCAAAACTCAGGCAACCATCTAATGACTTTCAAACAATGTCTCTAACGATTTTAATGTCCTGAAGTTAATAGATAAATGTAATGGTTTACCTTTGTTTTCATGGCCATAGTTTTGGATTTATTAAAATGATGCACGTAAATAATTTATGGACAAAGTAGATGATCAACTTATGACAATTTAGTTCACATTTGAAAGCAGAAGTATAATACTAAAGTGAATTTGACTTGGCTTCTGTGGAGAGTTATGAATTGCTACAACCTTATCAAACATGTCAGAAATAGAATACTAAAGTGACTTTGTAAACAGTTTGTTAACATTAGTATTCTACTAAATGTTAATTTTTATGATGGATAAGACTATTTTGAGTTTTATCCTAAACAAATGCGTATATACACACAAAAGAATTTAAGGAAAAAAGTGTACTGCCATCTATATATGATTCCATTAAAGAACAAGACGATGATTGACTTATAGAAGTCAAAGTCATAGGAAACTTGGGCGATGCAGAGAAGAAACAAAATTCTGCCACATTTTCAAATTCAATATAATTCGTTTCCATATAATTAGGAGTACAACCAATTTCCTTAAGCATACTAAACTTCTAGTTCATATTTCCAATCACCCATTTCCCAAAAACAATACATAATAGTACCCAAAAATGTTGTCACATTCGAAGAAAATGCTTAAAGTAAGATACTAATGAAACCATGGGATGGTGGCGGAACCCGAACAAAATTTTAACCGGGTGCACAAAACCTTTGAACTAAAATATAAAAGAAAAAATTTACAAAAAAGTACGATCTGATAGAAACTATTGAATTTAACAAATTTGAGTTTTTGTTTCACATATTAATAAACTAACCAAACACGAACTATAAACACAATTCTTTTGTACTTGGGTGCATTTAGGAAACCCGTGAATTTCTATAAAAACTAGCACTACAGAGCAAAGTTCCGTCGGTCCCGTGACACCGCGGGACACCCCTAATTCCGCCCATTAGGCGACCAAGCCAACAATTGTATGTTAAGTACATGAACTGCCCAAACTAAATATCGTGATATTGATGAAAACTACTTATAAGTTATAACAGCACAAAAGTAAAATATCATACAGTACACAAGTACATATCCATCATTAAATTAAAATTTCCAATTTGCCTAGATTGATAGAAGTTTTGTGGTTTTACCTGTGATGCCGACAAAGATGATGCTTGAATGTCTCGGTTAAATTGAAGGCTTGTGCCTTGAAAGTTTTGTAGTTGAGTAAACGATCATTAGGAACTTCTGCTAGTTATGGTTTTCTTGGGGAGTGGACGAATTTAGGGGGAAGAGGGTTAGAGGGGTTGACTAGATAAAGGTACCAAAGCGCTATGACAAAATTTAATTATTTTTTGAAACTTAGAGCAAATGTTTTTAATTGACCCGGTTGAGTCACGGGGTTACCGGCGATCGACAGGTCAACCCGATTTTTTAAGAAAATATAAAAAAAATAACTATTTTTTTAACAATATGAAAAAGAAATATATATAAATCATGACAAAATCCATATATTAAGCCTAGAAAAATATTTAATAACAAATATAAAGTTTACAAATAAAATTACGTCGCAAATGTATATAATTAACCTGTTTTATTTTATAAAAAACATGAAAGAAATCAAACCTAGTCGAGTTGCGAGACCCAGGTCACTCTAAACTCGGCGGGTCTTATCGCGTTTTGAGAATTAAAAACCTGGTTTAATATGACTTTTTTTTGCCGGAATCGGTTCAATCGATTGACCCGCCCGGGTCGAACAAGGTTTTAAAACATTACTTAGAGCAACAATGAGTAGTTTTGTATATTCAAAATACCCTTCTAATATTATTTTCTTAATATTGCTATCGGGCACAATTAATCTTAGCGGAATTGCATATATATTCCTCCAATACTCATAATTGCATATATATTCGACCAAAACTCATAAGGATTGAGAAAGCTTCATTTGAAATATAATATACGGATCTTGTTTTATTGAGAATGATTTAAATTATATAAGGATTGAGAAAGCTTCAAATAATTTTTTATTTGATTCACTAGTATACAATAATTAACAGTGAATCAAATCTCTAAACAACAAATTTGATACACAAATCTTTCTAAAAATCAAGTTATGGTAATGATTCACTAAACTTCTACGTATGATTCACAATTGTATTTATATCGCAGAAATCGTGAAATTTTTAATATTGATTCAAATACACATTTTGGAATTGAAAAAGCGGTTCCATGACCATTAACCGGTTCAGTTTAAACTGATTGATATCTAAACATGCAAACCGGTTTTCAAATCGCTGGATCGGTTATACTAAAACTGGTTTTGGAAAATCGGTTTCAGTTTTTTTTCGGTTCGGTTAAAAAACAAGTTAATTTGTGCACCTCTATGTACATGCCTTTATGTATGAAGCATGCAACAGTCGATATTCTCAAGACAATATACGGTCTAAAACAAAATTACCAAAGTCTACACCTAGCCACTAAAATAATCAAAATCGACACAAAAATCTCCTGTAACTAAAATCTACACCGCACGCAAAGCCTTCTGCGCGCGTGGGCGTTGTGACACATGTACAAGCTCTAGCGTTGACACGTTACCCTTTATCTAGTTTAAAAAATAAAAGTAAATTAGAGCGCACAGGGTACTTTTGTTGTTTGCACGCACGTATGGGTAAAAACAATCGCTTTATAGGGAAGTGAAAGTGTATAGTCACGAGGTCTTCAATTTTCCCGTTTGAGATCTAGCTAACCACAAAGTTTCATCTTCAATCTCTCAAAAATTCCCATAAACCTTCACCTTTAAATGAAAATCGTGTATTATTTATATACGGCATTTAGTTTGCAACGAAAATCACGCATTGCTTGTGACTGAGCTACTTGGACTATCCATTTAGTCCTCATCCGAAAATCAAGTGTTTTTGTTGGAGGGTTTTGGTCCCATCTTGCGCGCGCATCTCGGTTGACTCTCGGTTTGGTCCCCATCCGAAAATCAATTGTTTTGTTGGAGGGTTTTGATCCCTCGGAAAATCAATAGTTGTTTCAGATTTAGTGGATAAGTTGGGGTTAGTTTAGAGGTTATCAATTATTTAGGAGTATTTTATTTCGTAATTGGTTGAATGTTTCTTACATTGAACACGAGCCATGTTTAATTCACAATTTTTATTCACGGGTTGAATTTAAATTAAATAAAGAGTGCTCGCAAGGTGGTATGCGTGGAAGATGGTTTGGACACTCTATGCCACGTGAAAGAATATGTAGAAACCAAAAACAAAAAAAATATCAGAGGTCGGTGCGCGCAAGGAAGGAGCGCGCAAGGGGGTTGCATGTGCTATGCCACTTGTCACCTTCATATTTAACTTTAGTAATAAAATAGGTACACATGTAGAGCAACGAATTGGTGCGCGCAAGGGTTTGTGTGTGCTCTATCTGCGTGCGCTCTTGCTATTTTCATGTGACTCATTTTGATTTTTGTTGCGCGTTGTATCGTCTTTGGTAATACACTCTCAAACTGTCATCTTTCGTCAATATGTACATCCCGAAAATTTTCATCAGGGTTCTAAAAGGTGCGCCGTGACGGCACTAAGGCAATACTAAGGCGCGAGACGTGATACTTACATTACGAAATAGATCAAGGCGTCGGATTTATTTACGGATTGAATTTAAATTAAATAAAGAGTGCTCGCAAGTTGGTATGCGTGGAAGATGGTTTGGACACTCTATGCCACGTGGAAGAATATGTAGAAACCAAAACAAAAAAAATATCGGAGGTCGGTGCGTGCAAGGAAGGAACGCGCAAGGGGTTTGCATGTGCTATGCCACTTGTCACCTTCATATATAACTTTAATAATAAAATAGGAACACGTGTAGAGCAACGAACTGGTGCGCGCAAGGGTTTGCGTGTGCTCTATCTGCATGCGCTCTAGCTATTTTCATGTGACTCATTTTGATTTTTGTTGCGCGCTGTATCGTCTTTGGTAATACACTCTCAAACTGTAATCTTTCGTCAATATGTACATCCCGGAAATTTTCATCAGGGTTCTAAAAGGTGCGCCGTGATGGCACTAAGGCACCACAAAGGCGCGAGACGTGAGATTTACGTTACGAAATAGAGCAAGGCGTCGGATTTAGGCGCGACGTGAGATAATGCGTGGAAACTGGAAAGGCGCGAGGCGTGAAGCAATTTTTGAATTCAACTTCGTTGAAAAAGTTTTTTTTTTTTTTTTTTTTTTTTTTTTTTTTGTTTTTTTTATAGAAAAAAAATTAAGAAGATTAAATGCAATGATAGTTTATTGACTTAATTCCTTACGTATAACATTTTTGTAAACTCGAGATATAAGAAAATAAAAATCTATAAATATTTTGATATTTTTGTACCGCTTTAAGTAACGCTTTAAAAAATGCTATAATTTCGCCATGACTCATAAGGTGTGAGGCTTGGTCATGCCACTAAGGCACATTGATTTTCACTAAATCTAATCTATATTATTATATCGGTAAGTGTTTCCACAAAAGTTCAAATAGATTTAATAGTGTTTGATGAGAATTAATCTTCCATCATTTTGGGGGGAATAATGGCATTTTCATTACCCGCTAATTTTCCCCGCAAATGTAAATTTTCCCGCTGAATACTTGCAAACAATTTGACATCACATTTATTATTTTACCTCCTTACCCACACATACAAAACACCCAAACAACTTTGTAGGCTTTACCATGACCATAACGTAGCACCACCACCGTTCTATGTGCATCACTATTATCACCATCCCGTCGGCTTAATCACCATAAAACCTCGTTCGTCACCACTTAGTACCATAATCAGTCAATCAGCTGCCAGAGGTCATCTAAAGGTCTCAATTGCATGGTGTTTATTAACCAAACTATTGATATACAAGGGTCTTAGATTTTTTTTATTTACATGTGAGTTTTATTAACGCTCAGTTGTGTCAAGTTGTTGATTTAGTTTATGGTAGCAGGTGTTCACAGTTGTGATTTGGTCTTGTGACTTGATGATATTGGGTGGTATATATAGTTGACTTCTTCCCAGGTAAATACATTAAGTGACCTACAAACCAAACCATATGTACATGTCTTTTAAGTAAATAAACTTTGAATTTTTTATGCTATATGTACACATATTGGACACATTCACACGTTTTTCAAACATACTTTTTTACGCTTCAATGAATTTCTCTATCTTAATATTAAATGAATGACGTGATCGTAAATTTTAGGACTAAATGCATGTGTCGCACCATGTAACACCTAGAAATACCGATGTGCTTTAAAAATGGCAACATCAAGTGTTGCAATAATCTACAAAATGTGCGACACTTTATATTGCTTGTTGCCTTTAAGCATTAACAATTGCAACATTCTTTAAAGGAGGTTTCACAAAGCCTAGTGTGGGAAAGAAGGTACAATATAGACCCAAAGCGCCTCCTTCTGAACCCAAGAATGTGGATGTCAATAGGAAGAAGAATGTTGATGTGCCTAGTACTAGTGGAACGAAGATTGTTACATCTAATCAGTTTGATGCTCTTAAGATGACTCATACTGATGAGTATGGTATTCCTACTAAGGAAGTGACTTTGGATGTGACGTCTGTAAGAACTGAGGAAGCTGAACAGGATGAGTCTGTTAAGACTGCTAATACAACACAAGAACCTCTTGTGCGTGATCTGAATGAAAAGGAAAAGGTTGGGACTTCTAAGCCTAGTTCATTTTCTTCTCCATCTACTTCTTCTACTAAGAGGGTTAACTCATTTTCTAAAGTGGGAGATGTCATTGTGTCTGATGATGAGGATGTTATTAACACGTTTGATGAGTCCGCTAATCTATTTGGTGGGGGTCACGAGCGTGAATATGACTATGATGGATATGATTACGATGACTATGCGCAGCAGGTTTGTGATCTTCCGGGGAATTTGGATGTTTTTAATGCCATGTACGGCACTAAGCTTCAAGGTCTTAGGAAGTAATTTATTTTGTCATTGTCTTTTGTTATCATTTGAGTAGTGGTTTGTTTTCCTTTTGGAAAATAGGTAGTATCTTGTTATGTAAGCTGTCGCCTATGTAACGGGCTGAGATATGGGACTCACCCATATCCTTTGTACTAAAATGTTTTTTGGAGTAATATATTTACCGGGTCTTTTGAGACCTTTTACCCAAAAAAAAAATTGCAACATTCTTTAAAAGTATTGCAATATACTAAAAGTTTTGCAACACTTACAATAAAGTGTTGGTTTAGATCTCAATATGCAACAGTTATTTTGAAAATGTTGCTTTATTACCATTTTGATCAAAATAGCAACACATTTTACAAGTGTTGCTTGTAAAATGTTGCCTTAGCCTCATTTTGTTGTAGTGAGTTAATGCATGTTTTTACAGAAATAGATACAACTTTCCCAAAATATCATGGGTAGGGATCCAATAAGAAGAATAATTAAAATGAGAAGGGTAAGAAATAATTCTAGCCACATATTTTTATATGAGAGGGAAAATTTGAATAAAGATACATCCATTTTTGTAGGTGCATATAGAATGTGTGGTTGTAGTTACTTCTTATCCTTCCTATTTTAATTATTCTTCCTATTTGATCCTAACTCAAATATCATTAAAAAAAACAATTAACTGTAACATTATGGTTGCTTTGAGAATGAGATGGATGTAAAAAAGTATCAAGGGTAAAACTATCTTCCTCCAAATTTATTGTCCATATATCTGTTCATAACCCTTGATAGTCAACATGCTGGTTTCACGCTGATTAATGAATTCTAGCCTAGTGGTATCCATGTTGTGCAACATGCTCCCTACCAAGTGGTTGTGGGATCAAATCCCATAAGTGACAAGTGTGCGTGGTGTATTTTGCAGTGTGTTAGTTTTGCTTTCTAACAAAAAAATAAATGCAATTCATCCTGACCGAAATTTTATGCAGCAACCAAAAATCTGAACAGAAAAACATAGATTGCTGATTGCATGCATGACAGCAGCATCAGATGCAATACAGTTCATTTTGGGTAATGATAAAAATATGAACTTTAACATTTTTTTGGGGGTAAAAAAAATAATAATAAAATTAAATTAAAAAAAAAGAAAAAAAAAAGAAAAAAAGAAAAAGAGAGAGAGAGAGAGAGAGAGAGAGAGAGAGAGAGAGAGAGAGAGAGAGAGAGAGAGAGAGAGAGAGAGAGAGAGAAAACATACCCTTTAACAATCATGCCAGTCAAATTGGCAACCTCTCTTAGAGCTAATTTCCACTGGTTCACTTTATAGTCTGTCCACCATTTAGATGTTTTAACTTCCATCTTGAAAGTGTTATTTTGATTTCCAACATCAGAGGGCTCAACATGATAAAAAAGTGGTAGAACAAAATGATTGTGCTTCTTCCTTTGCTCCAGGATCAACAAGAGCTCATCAAGGCACCAGGATGAAGTTGCATAGTTCTCAGACACTACAATTATTGAAGCCCTAGATGCTATAATTGCTGTCTTAATTTCTTCCCCCAATTCTTCACCTCTGTTAATTTCACCATTATCCCTAAAAGTGTAAATTCCTGATCTTACTAATGCAGCATAGAGATGATCCGTGACAGAGCTACGAGTATCTTCCCCTCTGAAGCTTAAATATACGTCATAGGTGGTAGCATTAGCCCTACCAGGAGTCTTTTTCTCCTACTCATAAAAAAACAATCAAGCGAACAGGAGTAAAAAAAAAAATGAAACACGTAGTAAACTTAGAATATTATATTGCCGACTTGACTTTATCCATGACTAATTACGTACTGAACGACTCGATAAAACAGGCTATAAGCTTTGGACTTTATTGTAAATTGTATTGGCCAATCAGAATAAAACATGATTTTACTTTTTAACTCCAAAAGTTTTATAAATTACGCTTTTTTTTTTTTTTTTTGGCTGAACAAACACAAGTGTGTTTGTAGTTTTTTGTCATTTTATTTGCAAAGCGAATTTGAGACAATTTTGATCAATTAAGTGTTAATTTGATTTTTATTGGCCAATCAGGTGGCTCATTGGAGCTTTCAGATTGATACAATTAAGTTTTTGTCAAACATTTATTTTTCATAAATGGTTTTGAAATAATGTTTTCTTTTATTATGTTCTTTTATTACATAACAGATTGCCCTTAGGCTTCAATCTTATACCAAGTTCCCAAATGCATAGGAGCTATAAAAGTATAATATCTAGCCCTTCGCTGATTCATCTCACATACCAAAGAGAGACTAGACATAGTAGATTTACCGATTGAGGACCATCGATGACGCATTTAACAGTTTTCAACTGTGTAGGTGAAGAATTTGTTTGCATAAGTTTACCAGTCTTTCTCCATCCTCGTACCTCTGAAACAATATGCGATATAAATAACTTTCATAGCAAACAGCATATATTTAGTTTTAAATAAAGATAATTAGCATGATTAAAGAAATTAATATACCTGCATGATCAATGTTACCACTAACTAAAGTCCTAAACCAACCAGGACTGGGTCTGCCGACCTCCATTAACTCAAAGAAATCACGTCGACAAAGATAGTATGCTTCTGTGCTTAGTTGAAATGCAGACAAATCCCCAGCAAGAGTTTCTACCCATCCGAAGCAATTTTCCAAGGTTTCATCGGCTACTTCATCATCAGTGTACACAAGTCCTGCATCACACTCGCATACCTCCAATCCACTCACCACAAAAATAGACACATTAACGTTATCTCTATCATATAACATGTTCCCAATTGGCCAATAGCTTAACCATGTACCCACTTCACCACATCTTGTTCTGCCGAAAACTGTGGGGTTGTATATAAAATTAGCACCATTGGCCGTACTAATTTTAGCAAACCATACCCATTCATCACCCGATATTGTATATTTGAAAGTCACATTTATTCCTTTCACCCTCCGGTTCTTCAGATACTCAGGAATCTTAAAGGACACAGATGTTGATGTTTTTTCTGATTCAGACTCGGGCATAATCATTGGAATCTTTATGTCCGGCAGCGATGTTCTCATGATACCAAATTCGTACAGCACCTGCGACACACAAACAACATACTTCAGCCATTCATGTTTAATTATATGTCAAGTTGCACATCAACGTGCCCATGCATGCTTAAGCATGTGATTTTGAAAGAAATAGAGAACCTGGACTTGCTGGGCTCTGCTTTCAGTGAGCTCATCATAACCAACCACGCTCATCTCAAGATTTTGAAATTCTTTTAGCCATTTCATGTGTCCCAAATCACTCTCATTAAGTGTGGCTATAGGGACCAATTTGATAAAGCCTTCAATTTCTGACAAATTAGTGCAACCTTCACAAACAAGCTCTTGCAATGCGAATCGATGTGATTCAAAAGTTACTTTCTCCATTGACCCACAGTGATTTATATCCAATTTTTCAAGTGTACTAGGGAGATATAAAAGACTTTTTGACCTTGGACAGGAACTCAATTTAAGGACCCGGAGATTTTTAAGATGATTGTAATTAGGTAAGATTTCAAAAAGATTATTTCCTAAATCCAAGTATTGCATGGATAATTGATCACTGAAATTTAGAGGAGAGAAGTTAGTATACTCAAGTTCACAATCGTTGAGGAATAGCCGCTCTAATGAACATGGCATAGGAAAGGAAGGCTTTTGTGTACTTCCGTTGTTAGAAGTTGAAGTTGTTGACATTTTTAGCGGGTTTATAAGCATCCTATCCGATGAGCTTTTGCACAAGCTTTTACATCCTGTCATGTTCAAGAAAACAAGACTCTTAAGGCCCCCAATGGTTTCACAAACATGAACCAACTTGTGACAGTTACACAGAATCAACGTCTCAAGATTAGGGATCATGTTGAAGTTGCGGATTTTTTCAAGACTGAGCGAGTCTTTAAGATCTAGAATCTTGAGGGCTTGCAGAGCCTGTTTCAAAAGTAACAAGAGCTATTTAGAACTGGACATCTACAAAACTGAGAAGCTAGAAGGCCAAGATGTAAAAAGAGGATATTATGAAGGCCCTACCATTGATATTTCAAAAACTACCAAGCAGCTATTGCTCATATCTAAAGCAACCAAGTTTCTCATGGATAAGCCAGGAGGTATGGTTTTTTCATGAAATCCGATCCAACACAACCAACTTAACTTGTTTGAAAAATTGCTGTAGGATCCACTGACTTTCACATGTTTGAGGGAAAGCAACTTGAGCTGATACATAATTTTAAATGAACCTGTATGAAGGCTAGGCTCCTGAAAATTTAAGATGTGAGTTACCATGCTAATCTTCTTATAGAGTTAAGTGCACCAATACTCGCATAAAATCATTATGCCTAAAATAAGAAAGTATATCACGACCATGACATATATCTAATTCCTAATGGTATATAAAGACAGAAAATTATGATAGTGGTTCGGGGATATATCAAATCAGAAAACTAACTATTTTCTTATTAGCACATTCACAGAAAAATATATCAAATCTCCAGAACAAAGCAAATGTCGCCCAAGTTAACAAATCTCACAAATGTGCGAGAAATTTGGTTATATCGCTGAATACGTGATAATTTAGGTATTTTGTGAAAGATGTGGCGACGTCTGAGCATAGTTGTTATTTACCCATTTATATTTATGTATACAAGACAATTACCAACGCATAGTGCTGATGGTGTATAGTAACGTTAGTTTGTGTGTCTATTTTTTTATTTTTTATTTTTATGTATATATAAGTTTAGATAGAGTAAGTGAGAGTGAAAAAAGTTAATGGTGTATTGTATTTAAATATTTTATAAATTGCAGTTTCTTTTATAAGTAAGGGCATATAATTCTAATTTAATTCAAATTTTGAGTTTGTTATACATTCTAAACTAATTTTTATGATATATTCAAATCGATTGAGCTCGCAATCTCACATAACTCAGGGTTATAGGTACATCGGTGCCCACAGTTTTTTCAATTATTTCACTTTTAAAATAAATTTTCACACTTAAAACAAATTTGCATTACACTTCAAAACAAGTTTTATACATTTTAGGGACTAATTATGAAATATATATACATCCCAAGGGACTAACAAAGGAAACCCAAAGACTAATAGTGTAACAAAACTAACCACCATGACTAATATTGTTATTTACTTTTCATTATATGGGACTAACGGTATAAGAAAACTAACCATAAGGGACTAATATTGTTATTTAATATTAATTATATACTAGTAAATAACATTTTATCAAAAGTTATACATAGAAATAGAAATTAGACATCACTTTGTACTTCTATTTTACCTCGGATGCATACTTGTTGTCTATTAACATTTGCATGTCAAGAGCTAGACCTTCCACTTTTTCTGAAGCCTAGACAGAAAGAAGACCAAAAGGTATATCTTAGTCAACATACAAGGGTTTTATATAGCAAAAATAGGCTTCAAGTTACACCTATTTAGGAGTAATTTACAAGCCTCTTACCATTCCATTAATCAACATATCATAAGATTCTGAACTCAACCAAACTCTACTACGTTGTGCAGGGTTCTTGGGAGATTCTTCAGTTACTATGGATCTACCCATATTTTGAAGCAATTGATGCATCATGATTTTTTGGTTTGGTGAAATAGAAAGAAGGTTCCTATTAGTTAGAGTTTGTAAGGAAGACACTGCATGGCAGTCCTTCTCGAATATCTTTACCAAGTAATCCAGGTCTGTACCATTAAAGAAACAGGCAATATGTAAAAACAGCTCTTTTTCATAGTCATATGGTAAGGAATCGTAACTCGTTTTGAGTACATGAGAAATTCTAGTGTGAAGACCTTTATCTTTATCTTCATCTAGTCTACCCAATGCACTTTCCCAAGATGAGATACTTATGTCCTTTGAAAGAGTAGAACCCAATACCTCAAGAGCCAGTGGATTTCCATCACAATACTTCACCACTTGTTTTGCAAGATTCAAGTACTCTTCCGAAGGATTTTTTAAACCAAAGGCATGAAGACTTAAGAGCTCTAATGATTCATTGGGGTCCAGTAATCTCATTTTGTACTCTCGGCATCTCCCATATCTGGATTCAATCCATCCACCTATACTAGCCCTGGTTGTAACTATGACCTTGCTTTCTTGATTAATTTTCCCGGTTCCAAGTAAATCGGGCAACTGGTCTTCATTAACAATGTCATCAAGAACAATAAGCGACTTCTTCATTTCTAAAGCCTGTTCAATCTTTACTCTACCTTGACTATAACTGGATACTTTACTTTTATCACCACCTAAAATACCTCCAAGGAGTGTTTCCTGTAGCTCACGCAGATGTTGTGGTTCTTTCCATATACTGCCAATGTGTTCAACGATACTAATGTTATCAAATTTACCACAATTTGAATAGACGATATAACGGGCCAATGTAGTCTTGCCACTTCCTCCCATGCCCGAAATTACTAAGAATTTGGCATCGGATTGCTTTATCCAGTCATTGATATCTTCATATCGAGTATCCATCCTAACAAGATTGAGAGGAAGGTGAAACTTTTTGGCAGATACTTTGTTGTAAATAAAATCGACAATATCCTTCACAAATTTTGTTTCAGACCTGTAACAAGGTTAAAGGATAAACATTTAGCATCATTCAATAAATAATTAATACGAAGGCAGAATATATAATAATGTACAAAGGGTTAATAAAACCACTCGACTTGACTAGATGAATCTGTATTTATTTAGCTGCATCATAATGTATTTTATATCTCAAAATTATATGGGTATAAATATGTAAGATGTATTTCATCAAATTAGGTGAATCATATGTATTTTTCGACCCTACATGTGAAAAGTGTATTTAGTACTACTTTGCAATATTTTCACTTAGAAAAATACTTTTGAAACTAAATGTGATGATTAATTTAATTCAAGGAGCATCTCCACCATGTGATTATATTTATTACTCATCTTTCTCATTCTAAGTTTTCTTTACACTTATCTCCCTCTTCCACATATCATTTTATATATTTTCAAATTACTTATTCATTTTAAGTTTTCTTCTCACCGTATATCTTCATCCTCCATGTTTCCTTTTGTATATGCTTCTAACTAAAAATTAAAACACAAAACTAAATCAAAATAATAAATAATTACTTACAAGCAAAATTGTCTTTCTAAAAAAGTAATTTGTATTAAAAACTGATTAATTTTCTGTCTTTTATTTTAGGACCACTATTATAGTCTGTAACTTGAAAATACTTTGCCTACCTGGTCTTTGCTTTCAAGGGCGGAGCTACATTAGGACAAGGAAGGGTTGCCCCCCCCCCCCCCCCCCCCCCTTCCCCCTTTTTAAAATTACTTATTCATTTTAAGCTATCTTCTTACCGTATATCCTCATCCTCCACGTTTCCTTTTATATATGCTTCTAACTAAAAATTAAAACACCAAACTCAATCAAAATAATAGATAATTACTTAAAAGCAAAATTGTCTTTCTAGAAAAGAATTTTTTATTAAAAACATATTAACTTTCTGTCTTTTATTTCGGGACCACTATTAAAGTCTGTAACTTGCAAATACTTTGCCTACGTTTGTTTGCTCTCAAGGGCGAAGCTACATTTGGACAGGGAAGGGCAAAACCCTCCTACAACACGCAAATTACTCTTGGCCCTCCCACAAAAATTTGTCTAGCTCCACCACTGTTTGCTCTATTGCCCATCAACTTTTCTAGTAAAGTTCCTTATCTAACTTGCACACGAGAGACGAATTATCTTTTGTCTTTAACCTTAAACCTCATAAACATACACATCATTGTTCCATCACAAAACAATTTATTATTCACTAAATATAACCATTTTCATCTTCAAAATATAGTATTAATTTTGTGTTTAATATAAGCATTCTTTACAAATGTTTATTATTCGATAAATGGTACACCTTTTGTCTTTTTTACGCTTACAAAATGTGATAAATAAGTTTTTCTTACCCGTACTTGTGACAAATACACTCCAACTTGTGAATTTAATAAAAACATTCTTTACTATTAGAATTTAAAAATACGCTCCAACTTGTGACAAAATGAAGGAAACACAGAATATATATATATATATATATATATATATATATATATATATATATATATATATATATATATATATATATATATATCAAATTTGATAGACATAGGGATTGAACCATGGTCGCAACCAAGGAACCAAGAAGAACCTTTATACATTGAAATTTAACCACTGAACTAAGACACATCGTGTTCAAACCTTCAAACCCAACACCACTAAACTAAGACACATCGTGTTCAAAACTGTTGGTGCAACACTGATCAGATCTCCCTTATATTTTAATGATGACAAATAAACCTTCACAACACATACAATCACAAACATTAGCCAAAAACTGGGTCTGGCGCGCTGCCGGCGCTCCAGCGCGTGGCCGACGCGCCAACCTCGCAATTTTGGGCGTCTTAGTTTTTGAAAATCGGCTTTTCCCTTACGAGACAAATGCGGATCTATCATTAAAGGTATGTTTATGATAATAGAGTCATTAGGAACACTTGAAACAGGTTTTAGACTTAGAGAGACTTAAAATCACAACCTCGTGTTTTTAACTAAACGCCAACTCAATTATTTTATCAAACGCCCCTAGCTAAGGATTTTTCTAAATCTAGGAGACTCATAATTTTCATATAACATCAAGCGAAAGTATTCGTAAGACCATAATCCGTATTTATGTCTTTTCTAATCATGTAACGGATTTACTCCCTTATTGGTCAAACAAAGTCAAATGACTCTTTGCGTAGACGCATCATTTCTCGTTATGGGATATGCTTTACTTGTGATGCAAAACACTTATGTGACAACCGGTAATTTAGGGACCCTTTATAAATTTACCGCATTACATTTTCATAAACGAGAATTTTAAACTATCGATGATTTTATCGAGTCTCATGAATTTTTGAGGAAACAAGAAGTTTTTGAAATGTATTTATCACTCTGCGTACTATTTAGTTTACCCATATACCTTAAATTAGGCAATATGTGACTTTGGCACTAGAAATCCTAATCAAATACGAGATAAACAACTTATGAATTTATTTCTTTGATAAACGTATTGATTATCACCTTTTTACGTAAAAACGTATTTAAACCCAACGGTAACGTTTAAAAACACAAAAGGTGACATCTAATATTTTCCAGGAATAAAAATAAGTTAAACCGAGTGAGATAATATTAATTTCATCACTAGTCCTTAACTCGAACCCTTACTTTGCAAATAACTAAGAAAACTAGGGACCAAAGTGCAATTTATGCAAACTACCACTAATAACCTTCAACCCTAACCCTTACACACCATTTTCATCATCACCTTCATCTCATCTCCCTCCCTCTCTTCTTTGTGTGCCGGCCACCCCACAAACACCACCACCATCCATTTTTTTTTTACAATCTAACTTCACCAAATTAATCTCCATCACATTTCCTTCATATCTATATAACTTTTATAAATTCAAACAACCTCTAACACCATTTTCTTGTGAAATTCGACCCATATATCACCACCTACACCATCCTTGTTGATTAAATCTTGATAAACTTGCAAGAAAAGGTGAGCTAGTTAACTCTTTTTGTGGGTTTGACTTTAACCCGAGTCAAACTTATAAGAACTTGTAAATTTGGGATTAAAATAAGTGGGTTTTTATGTTTTAAAGATTTTTGGTTAATAAAAACATGAAACAAACAAGTTTGGTATCATATAGGGTGTGTTTGGTTTTAGATTTATAGTGGGTCGAGGGGTAACCCTCGACCTTGTGATGATTTTTGTTGTTTTTGACCCATTTTGTGGCTTATGGTTGATTCATGGTACATATTGGATGATTTGGTATTGATTTGGTTGTGTTTGGTACAAGATTGAAACCCTTTGTGTACGTTTGGAGGCTTGGCCGAAACCCACAAGGTCTCATGACCTTGGGTATGGCTCGTTCCATTCTAAACCAAGACCCTATAGTCGCGGTTTTGGTCCTAGTAGCCGAATTGTGTTATTTTTCTTGTTATGTTGTTGTTTTGGTTTACTTGAGTTTTTGAAGCATATGGCTAATGGCATAATATTTCCACTAAAATGGTAATATTGAAGCTTGTGGTAACTTATTGGTTGATGTTGGTTGAAGTATTGATATTATGGGATTGTAATTTGGAAGTTGTGGATATTGGGAATCGATTGTGAGACGATTTAGAATGACGGAGTTTAGGTTAGACGAGTGTCGTAGACGACCTCGTGATGTTGAAGTATTGTTTGGGAATATTGGACTTGGGTTGATGTTGAGACGGAGAATATTTATTTTAGTGGCGTTATATATTATTTGTGAGGTTGTGCAACGTCGGAGTTGTCTTGACTTTCTAGCCAATGGCTACTTCGACAAAGCCGTAACATAGACTTTTGGACTTTATTGATTATGTGGACCAGGAAATGATGACTCGGACACGTGGACTCGGATAAATAATAACTCGTTAAAAATTCATTTATATATATATATATATATATATATATATATATATATATATATATATATATATATATATATATATATATATATATATATGTAGACATATATGCAAACATATACGTGTGTGTGTATATATATATATATATATATATATATATATATATATATATATATATATATATATATATATATATATATATACATGCCACTTGTATATATATAGTAAATGAGTGACATAATAAATAAATAATAACGTTAACGATAACTATTGACTATTAAATTAGACTAATACTTATCGGTAACTTTATTAAAACAAATCGACTTTTACGATTAAATGGAAATATTTCGGAAATAATAGAAAGTTTTCTACAACGAGAGTTATTAAATGTTCAAGTGCACGTGAAACTAAATAGATATTAGCTCTCATTAGTATTTATTACCCTCAATTATTGTTGGAGTTACGGATCGATTTAACATTAATAAGTCGTTTAGTACGTTTGTTGGACCCATTGGACTGACGAGCCCATCGGAGCTCAATAAAAATACCAAGTGACAATATTAGTTGGAAATGTATCCTACGACTCGTATATATGATATAACTTTGGAATCAATAAGTAAACGGAAGAATGGTTAAGCTTATCAGGTTGACGAATTTGATAAGAGATTGACCCTTCGAACGAGAACTTATCAACTCTTAAGGTCATATCTTTGACCTTAGCTTTGACTTGAGACTTGACTTGTTTGACACTATATGTTTCGTGTACTACTTGGTTTGTTTGACACATTATACATTTGCATGCTATTTGACTCTTTCATTTGAGGCCATTTGGACTCGTTTGTTTGGCGTGAGTTTACTTGAGTCGAGACTTTGTCTCTAGTATACATCCACCCGACGATACCAAACGATACCAAACATTAATTAACGATTTTCAAACGGTTGTTTTGGAAGATAAAACGGAAACTATTTGGGAAATTTTGGGAATATACTAAACTCTTTTAAAAACGATATTGAGCCAAATTTTATATGATTAGGTGCCATGTCCGTAGTTAGCCGAGACGTTTAGCTGCTTCTTTACTCTCTTGCTTTGTTACATGTGCTTTATTCGATTTGAGGTGAGTTTCATAGCCCCACTTTTACTCGTATTTTACTGTTTTCTAAACTTGGGGGAGAATTCATGCAAATTATTTTCGAACCTGCTAATACTTTTAGTTTTTATATATTGTGTTGGCTAGTTAAGGTTAGATTTGTGGTAGTTGGTGACTTTCTTGGGCTGACCTAGTTAAGAATAGACTTCTACCTACGGCCTAGACCCAGGGCAGTAACGGGTGGTTCCTTACTGTAGCGTAGTTCTGGCTAGTGACCGCCGAGGGATCCACTCACTATGACCAATTATCTTTCGTAGAGAAGAAATTTATCGTTTGGAATTGTTATGATGTTGGAATGCTTATCTATACCTGCCTCTAGTAACACATAGCGCTTAACTCTTCAGGTCCATCACTACTTTAAGATTTAAACCTATGAACTTACCAACGTAAGCTAACTTTTTAGCATGTTTTTCTCAGGTAACTAGACGCGTATTTTTGTAGTTTGGATTCAGTGGCGTTGCTTGGATTTGGCATGGATTGAGGCATCGATGAAACTCTGATATTTTTTGGACCTATTTACTTTATCTATTATGGGCTTTCCTTTTTCAAAGATTTTGGATGAATGTAAACCTTAACTAAATATTGACTTTTGTTTACATTTTATCTATGCTATCTTGCTTTCTATACTTGTGATTTTACCAATCCCCGTAGCACCCCAAAAGCTTGTAAGTCTTCCCCTGTACCAAATTTTGGGGGTGTTACAGAGTGGTATCAGAGCTCAAGGTTATACAGAACTAAGTACATATTAAACCCAAACTATAACCATTTTCACAAAAATCGATCCTCGACTGACGCCTGCCAGCTGCCAAGCCGAAGCCTTTCCTTTAAGATAAGTTTTGAACAATATGAGAGTATGAAACAATTATTTTGGGATAGATGCGAGAACTTAAGAATGTGATTGGAACTTTACACTATGATTTTAGCCGATATTTTTTGATTGGTTGATTGCGTATGACAATGTATTTTGGGAACTTATTTGAGCCTTAAGCAATTTTATGATTTTAAACATGTTAGAGTAATGCGGTACTTGTTTACATTGTTTTGAAAAATGATCGATTCTATGAGCTATGTTTTGATTGAGATGTTTAAATTGATATTGAGTTGCGCGGTTTGATTTATTTTGAAACACTTACACCTACCCTTACACCATTGTCATAGACATGCCTTCTTTCGCTTACGATGTATTTGAGGACATCCTTGCTGGCTCCGGTCGCCCAGCACGGATTCAGATGATTCCAGATCAGGACGATCCTTATGAGATTGTCCGACGTTCAGCCATTGCTTCATCTTTTTCATCCATCTCAGTGTTACCTACTCCAGCTTCATCTCAAATGCCTGCACCTGTGGCGGAGCATTCTAGCTCTTCCAGACAGCTTACTATGCATCAGGCTCTAGCACGGATATCTCCTCGATTCACTCACCATGTTACAGCCCGCATATCAGTACGATCGTACGATCTCCACTGTCTCCAATACACCTTACTGCTTGCTCTCTTCTGTCATCGTCACCTTCTTCATCACCTCATCGCCGTTCCAGATCACCGACCTTACCATTACCTAGTTCGCCCTCTCAGAGGCGTCGACTTATGGATTCTTACTTGGATGAAGATGTAGACCCTACGATGGAGGAGGAGGATGAGGATGTGGACCCTCCCGAGGAGGAGGAGGATGTTCCGGACAATGCTATTACACCAGCTCAGAGCCCAGCTCACTCTGCCCAATCAGATGAGCCAGATTCCCCTCCATTTTCTCCTTTACCCTATGTTTCAAGACCGCCAGTTGAGATTGATTCGCCTACCCTTTCACCTGGATCAGACTTGCCGTCTGCAGTGTCATCAGAGGCGGCTGAGTATGGAGATATTGGTCGAGTTTGGGAGCGATTACAGGTTCAGGGAGCTAGGATTAGTGCATTGATTGCACGGATAGGGGATGAGTCTGCAGGTACTATTGATGAGTTGAAGGATGATGTGGGATTTGTTCTGGGTAGGACTAGAGTATTGAGGGATACCCAGACAGACTTGCGAGCAGATGGACGGTCTTTAGAGAGGTTTCCTTACCGCTAGGGATGCGGATAGGAAGCTGTGGAGGAGGACTGCTGATATAGAGATAGAGGTCTCTGACCTCAAGAGAGACAGAGATTTTTAGAGTGTTGAGATCGGCTCGTTATGGAGAGAGGTTAAGACTCTACAGGATGAGCTGAGAGTTCTTCGGCAGAGTTGTGGCTAGTGTTGTCGACTTGCTTTCTAAACCAAGGAGTCTTTGGTTAGAATAACTAGTTATCTTATCATCTTATTTTCCATTTCCGTCACATCGTATCGTTTAGACCGTTATTATCTATTACTCTACCGTGTCTTGAAACGTTGTATAGAATCTCTTATTTGTATGGATGTTGGTTTTCGTATTCGTATTGTGATATTCTATGGGTTTTGGCATAATTGTGATTGGTATTCTATTGGTATCCTATCTATTGTTTACTGTCTCCGCTTTTGGACGTTATGTTATGTGTTGTGGGAATCTCATGAAAACTTATGTCGTGAATTCAGATTGATGGCTCCATGACGAAACCCAATCAGATCCACTCGAACTGGCCCTACTGTGGCTACTACAGGTCGTCGAGGACGACGTCCCCAGCAAAATGTCGAGACTCCCACTCCCGACGATCATGAAACCACCAATCACAACGCCAGGAACCCGAATGTTGACGTTCAGGGTGACAATGGTCACTTCCCGGGTAACACTCCTACCGTCGAGCAGGATATGATCAACAAACTTTCAAATCAGCGTGTTGCCGAACTGTTAGCGAAATCGAACCACTCCAACACCTCCGCTGAGATTCCATTGCCTGTCCGAACTCCCGGTTGTAACTACAAGGAATTCCGTTCTTGCGGACCAATCGAATTCTGTGGAACTGAAGGAGTCGTTTACTTGGTAAGGTGGATAGAAAAGACTGATTCAGTGTTTAACGTTAGTAATTGTGCTGAGAATGCTAAGGTGAAATTTTTTACGTTTACTTTGAAAGATGAAGCGTTAACTTGGTGGAATAACTATCGTAAGTCGGTTGGAGAAGAAGTGGTGTATGCTATGACTTGGGAGCAGTTCAAGGATCTGTTGATCAAAACTTATTGCCCAAGGAATGAGATCAAGAAATTGGAGATTGAATTCTGGAATCATAAGGTGAAGGGTAATGACATGACGGCTTACAACCGTCGTTATCAGGAATTGTCATTGCTTTGCCCTGACATGGTCAAGACTGAAGCACTTAAGATTAAGCGTTATACTGATGGTCTGCCTCTAGCAATGAGGAATGACGTGATGGCGGCAAGACCCGCAAATCTTCATGTGGCCATCTCTATAGCTCAGAGTCTAATGGATTCCATTGCATTGGAGAATGCTGAGAAAGGGAAGAAGGATAAGAGGAAAAGGAATGACCATGCTAAGGGACAAGACAAGCCCAACAAATAGCAAGAGACTACCAAGGTGCATGCAATTGGTAATGGAGAAAAGAAAAACTATGAGGGAACCAAGCCGTTGTGTGGATAATGCAACCGTCATCACTATGGACGATGTGTTGTGATATGCAAGAATTGCTCTAAGCCAGGGCATTTTGCTAAGGATTGTAGGTCCCGACTACTTGCTATGGTACAAACCGCACAGGGCAATGATGGGAAGGCAACAGTTACTTGCTTTGGATGTGGTAAGAAGGGACACTACATAAACGAATGACGTGAGACATTGACTGGAGGAAATACTGGAAATGGAGCAAGTTGGGGGAATAGAGGAGCAGGAAGTGGCAGGCAATACCAGAATCATCAAGGAACAGAGGAATCCAAGTCGCTGAAGCACCGCTAGTGGATGTGGGAGCAGCCCAAGCTAGGGTTTATGCGGTTGGAAAGGAGATCAAGGAGGATCCAAACGTCGTTACTGGTACGTTTCTTCTCAACAACCGCTATGCTTCCATATTGTTTGATACTGGTGCTGATAGGAGTTTTGTATCCACTACATTTATGCCTCTACTAGGAATCGCCCTGACACCTCTAGGAATTGGTTATGACGTAGAGTTAGCTAATAGAAACATTGAAAGAATAGGCACTATCATCCGTGGTTGCACATTGAATTTCCTTAACCGCCCCTTCAACATAGACCTATTACCCGTCACATTAGGTAGTTTCGACGTCATTATCGGCATGGATTGGTTGACTAAGTATCATGCGAATATTATCTGTGATGAGAAGATCGTGCGAGTGCCTTATGGCAAGAAGATGTTGAGTATATAAGGAGATCGAGGCAATCGTGGAAGTCCTTCCAGTTTGAGTGTCATCTCTTGTACTAAGATCCCAAAGCTAGTCGAAAAAGGATGTTACCTTTTTGTAGCGCATATCTCTAGTAAGAAGGAGGTAGAGAATGAGAAGAAAGAGAAGCGTATTGAGGATGTGCCTATCATTCGAGACTATCAGGAGGTTTTCCCAGACGACTTGCTTGGACTCCCGCGTGCGAGACAAGTAGAGTTTCAGATCGAATTGATAACTGGCGTTGCACCTGTAGCCCAGGCACCTTTTCGACTCGCTCCTACTGAATTGGAAGAATTTTCAAAGCAGTTGACGGAGAAGGGAGTTCATACGGCCGAGTTCGTCGCCATGGGGAGCACCGGTGTTATTCGTAAAAAAGAAGGATGGATCGTTTCGCATATTTATCAACTATCGGGAATTGAATAAGCTAACGGTAAAGAACCGATACCCTCTACCTAGGATCGATGACTTATTGACCAACTTCAAGGATCGAGCATCTACTCAAAGATAGATTTAAGATCGAGATACCACCAACTTAGGGTTCGAGAGGAAGACATCCCTAAGACTGCGTTTAGAACTCGTTATGGACACTACGAGTTCCAAGTGATGCCGTTTGGTTTAACCAACGCACCAGCAGTGTTTATAAATCTCATGAACCGTCTGTGTAAACCGTACCTGGATAAGTTTGTGATAGTATTCATAGACGACATCCTAATCTACTCTAAGAGTAAGGAGGAACATGAAGAGCATTTGAGGCTCATTTTAGAGTTACTAAGACAGGAGAAATTGTATGCCAAATTCTCTAAGTGTGAATTTTGGATTCCAAAGGTACAATTTATAGGTCACGTGATCGATATCGAAGGAGTTCACATGGATCCAGCAAAGATTGAGGCCATCAAGGAATGGACCGCTCCAACAACCCCATCAGAGGTTCGTCAATTCTTAGGTCTAGCAAGTTATTACCGGAGATTCATTGAGGGATTCTCTAAAATAGCCAAGTCGCTGACTAAATTGACACAAAAGAACGTCAAGTACGAATGGGGAGAAAAAGAGGAGGAAGCGTTCAAGCTGTTGAAGGAGAAGTTGTACAGTGCACCGATATTAGCCCTACCTGAAGGTAGCAAATATTTTGTCGTATATTGCGATGCTTCGCACAAAGGTTTGGGAGTAGTTTTGATGCAACGGGAGAAGGTAATAGCTTACGCCTCCCGACAGCTGAAGAAGCATGAGAAAAACTACACCACGCATGACCTAGAGTTGGGTGTTGTAGTGTTTGCTCTTCGGATCTGGAGACATTATCTATATGGTACCAAGTGTGTCGTGTATACCGATCATAAGAGTTTGCAACACCTTCTAGACCAGAAAGAACTGAACATGAGGCAACGACGGTGGTTAGAGCTACTAAGCGACTACGACTGCGAAATTTGTTACCATCCCAGGAAGGCCAATGTAGTGGCCGATGCTCTTAGCTGGAAAGAGAGAATTCCGCCATTGAGAGTTAGATCCCTGGGTATGACTATTAACTCGCCGTTGCCGTCTCAGATATTAACCACTCAGACAGAAGCGTTGAAGAAAGAAAACTGACCAACTGAGAATATTTATGGAATGGTAGAAAACAAAAATGGTTTTGTGAAGCGAATTGATGGAACTCTATGTTTTGGAGAAAGGAGTTGGATACCCCGTTACGGAGGAATTCGTGAGTTGATTATGCATGAGTCGAATAAATCAAAATACTCTATTCATCCTGGTGCTGATAAGATGTATCACGACTTGAGGAAATTGTATAGGTGGCCGAACATGAAAGCCGACATAGCCTTATATGTCAGTAAGTGCTTAACTTGTTCTAGGGTCAAGGCAGAACACCAGAAACCGTCAGGGTTGTTGATCCAGCCTGAGTTACCTGTTTTGGAAATGGGAGCGAATCACTATAGACTTCATCACCAAATTACCAAAAACAATTAGCGGTTGTGACGCTATCTGGGTAATTATCTATCGACTAACGAAATTCGCTCATTTTCTTGCGATCATCGAAAACGATAGTATCGATAAACTCGCTCGACTTTACGCGAAGGAAATTGTTTCTCGCCATGGTGTACCCATATCTATCATCTCAGATCGTGACAGTCGTTTCACGTCAGCCTTTTGGCAATCACTTCAGACAGCCATGGGAACACATCTCGACATGAGTACTGCTTATCATCCCCAGACAGATGGTCAAAGTGAGAGGACCATTCAAACGTTGGAAGACATGCGCCGTGCTTGTGTAATAGATTTCGGAAGAGTCTGGGAGAAGTACTTACCCCTAGCCGAATTCTCGTACAACAACGGCTATCATACTAGCATTAAGGCCGCACCATTTGAGGCGTTGTATGGCCAAAAATTCCGTTCACCCGTCTGTTGGACAGAAGTTGGCGATAGCCAGCTCACAGGTCTCGAACTCATTAAGGAAACTACCGAGAAGATAGTTCAAATCCGTAACCGTTTACAAACTGCTCGCGACCGACAGAAAAGTTATGCTGATAAGAGACGAAAACCCCTTGAGTTTCAAGTGGGAGACTGAGTTATGCTGAAGGTTTCTCCTTGGAAAGGTGTGATACGTTTCGGTAAACGTGGAAAACTCAATCCTCACTATATTGGTCCATTTACCATCCTAGATAGGATTGGACCAGTAGCTTACAGACTGGAATTACCCCAGGAGCTGAGTAATGTACATGATTTCTTTCATGTTAGTAACCTAAAGAAGTGTCTTTCCGATGAAACCCCAGTTATACCCGTGTCAGAGATTTGTGCGGACAAAAGTCTGAGCTTTCTTGAGGAACCTATTGAAATTTTGGATCGTGAAATCAAACGCCTGAAATGTAGTCGAATTTCGCTCATTAAAGTTCGTTGGAACTCTCGTCATGGACAGGAATTCACGTGGGAACACGAAGATGAATTCCAGAGGAAGTATCCTCAACTTTTTGCGTCATCGTTATTGGGAAAATCGAAGTGAATCCTGGGACGGGTTTCATCTGAGGCTGGGAGGCTGTGACAACCGCTAATTTAGGGACCCTTTTTAAATTTACCGCATTACATTTTCATAAACGAGAATTTTAAACTATCGATGATTTTATCGAGTCTCGTAAATTTTTGAGGAAACAAGAAGTTTTTGAAACGTATTTATCACTCTGTGTACTATTTAGTTTACCCATATACCTTAAATTAGGCACTACATGACTTTGGCACTAGAAATCCTAATCAAATACGAGATAAACAACTTATGAATTTATTTCTTTGATAAACGTATTTATTATCACCTTTTTACGTAAAAACGTATTTAAACCCAACGATAACATTTAAAAACACAAACGGTGACATCTAATATTTTTTGGGAATAAAAATAAGTTAAACTGAGTGAGATAATATTAATTTCATCACTAGTCCCTAACCCGAACCCTTACTTTGCAAATAACTAAGAAAACTAGGGACCAAAGTGCAATTTATGCAAACTACCACTAATAACCTTCAACCCTAACCCTTACACACCATTTTCATCATCACCTTCATCTCATCTCCCTCCCTCTCTTCTTTGTGTGCCGGCCACCCCACAAACACCACCACCATCCATTTTTTTTTTTACAATCTAACTTCATCAAATTAATCTCCATCACATTTCCTTCATATCTATATAACTTTTATACATTCAAACAACTTCTAACACCATTTTCTTGTGAAATTCGACCCATATATCACCACCTACACCATCCTTGTTGATTAAATCTTGATAAACTTGTAAGAAAAGGTGAGCTAGTTAACTCTTTTTGCGGGTTTGACTTTAACCCGAGTCAAACTTACACGAACTTGTAAATTTGGGATTAAACTAAGCGGGTTTTTATGTTTTAAAGGTTTTTGGTTAATAAAAACATGAAACAAAAAAGTTTGGTATCATATAGGGTGTGTTTGGTTTCGGAATTATAGTGGGTCGAGGGGTAACCCACGACCTTGTGATGATTTTTGTTGTTTTTGACCCATTTTGTGGCTTATGGTTGATTCTTGGTACATATTGGATGATTTGGTATTGATTTAATTGTGTTTGGTACAAGATTGAAACCCTTTGGGTGGTTTGGAGGCTTGGCCGCAACCCACAAGGTCTCATGACCATGGGTATGGCTCGTTCCATCCTAAACCAAGACCCTATGGTCGCGGTTTTGGTCCTAGTAGCCGAATTGTGTTATTTTTCTTGTTATGTTGATGTTTTGGTTATGTTTATTTTGGTTTACTTGAGTTTTTGAAGCATATGGCTAACGGCATAATATTTCGACTAAAATGGTAATATTGAAGCTTGTGGTAACTTATTTGTTGATATTGGTTGAAGTATTGATATTATGGGATTATAATTTGGAAGTTGTGGATATTGGGAATCGATTGTGAGACAATTTAGAATGACGGAGTTTAGGTTAGACGGGTGTCGTAGACGACCTCGTGATGTTGAAGTATTGTTTCGGAATATTGGACTTGGGTTGATGTTGAGACGGAGAATATTTATTTTAGTGACGTTATATAAGATTTGTGAGGTTGTGCAACGTTGGAGTTGTCTTGGCTTTCTAGTCAATGGCTACTTCGACAAAGCCGTAACATAGACTTTTGGACTTTATTGATTATGTGGACCGGGAAATGATGACTCGGACACGTGGACTCGGATAAATAATAACTCGTTAAAAATTCTTTTATAACGGCTAACTTGTTTATATATATATATATATATATATATATATATATATATATATATATATATATATATATATATATATATATATAAGTTTAAATATATATGTAGACGTATATGCAAACATATATGTATATATATACATGCCACTTGTATATATGTAGTAAATGAGCGACGTAATAAATGAATAACGATAACTATTGACTATTAAATTAGATTAATACTTATCCGTAACTTTATTAAAATAAATCGACTTTTACGATTAAATGGAAATGTTTCTGAAATAATAGAAAGTTTTCTACAACAAGAGTTATTAAATGTTCGAGTGCACGTGAAACTAAATAAATATTAGCTCTCCTTAGTATTTATTACCCTCAATTATTGTTGGAGTTACGGGTTGATTTAACATTAATAGGTCGTTTAGTACGTTTGTTGGACCTATTGAACTGACGAGCCCTATAGGAGCTCAATAAAAATACCAAGTGACAATATTAGTGGGAAATGTATCCTACGACTCGTATATATGATATAACTTTGGAATCAATAAGTAAACGGAAGAATGGTTAAGCTTATCAGGTTGACGAATTTGATAAGAGATTGACTCTTCGAACGAGAACTTATCGACTCTCAAGCTCATATCTTTGACCTTAGCTTTGACTTGAGACTTGACTTGTTTGACATTATATGTTTCGTGTACTACTTGGTTTGTTTGACGCATTATACATCTGCATGCTATTTGACTCTTTCATTTGAAGCCATTTGGACTCGTTTGTTTGGTGTGAGTTCACTTGAGTCAAGACTTTGTCTCTAGTGTACATCCACCCGATGATACCAAACGATACCAAACATTAATTAATAATTTTCAAGAGGGTTGTTTTGGAATATAAAACAGAAACTATTTGGGAAATTTTGGGAATATATTAAACTCTTTTAAAAACGATATTGAGCCGAATTTTATATGATTAGGTGCCAAGTCCGTAGTTAGCCGAGATGTTTAGCTGCTTCTTTACTCTCTTGCTTTGTTACCTGTGCTTTATTCGATTTGGGGTGAGTTTCATAGCCTCACTTAACCGTATTTTACTGTTTTCTAAACTTGGGGGAGAATTCATGCAAATTATTTTCGGACCTGCTAATACTTTTAGTTTTGCTATATTGTGTTGGCTAGTTAAGGTTAGATTTGCGGGAGTTGGTGACTTTCTAGGGTTGACCTAGTTAAGAATAGACTTCTATCTACGGCCTAGACCCAGGGCCGTAACGGGTGGTTCCTTACTGTAGCGTAGTCCTAGCTAGTGACCGCCGAGGGATCCGCTCACTATGACTACTTATCTTTCGTAGATAAGAAATTTATCGTTGGGAATTGTTATGATGTTGGAATGCTTATCTATGCCTGCCTTTAGTCACACATAGCGCTTAACTCTTCAGGTCTATCACCACTTTAAGATTTAAACCTATGAACTCACCAGCGTAAGCTGACTTTTTAGCATGTTTTTCTCAGGTAACTAGACGCGTATTTTCGTAGTTTGGATTTGGTGGCGTAGCTTGGATTTGGCATGGTTTGAGGCATCGATAAAACTCTTGTATTTCTTTTTATGAACCTATTTACTTTATCTATTATGGGCTTTCGTTTTTCAAAGATTTTGGATGAATGTAAACCTTAACTAAATATTGACTTTTATTTACATTTTATCTATGTTATCTCGCTTTCTATACTTGTGATGTTACCAATCCTCATAGCACCCTCAAAGCTTGTAAGTCTTCCGTTGTACCAAATTTTGGGGGTGTTACAACTTAGCTTGTTTTTATCAATATGATTATTGATTACATCAAGTGTTGGTTGATCATGGATTATGATATTGTGAATACTTGACGTTAGGTTATTTAAAAGTTGATTATCTTTTGCACTTTCTAAAACACATCCTATAATCATCACTCTCCAATCTTTTATTTCTTGATGACAATTTGATTAATACCTTAAATCAACTCTTTGATTAAACACCTTCACTAAGTAAATCTTAAACCATTTCAAATCATCCCAAATCTTATCCCCAACATTCTCTAAATATTCCCTTACACACAATGTACTTGATTCTACCTCTTCTCTCCCAACATTCCAGCATTCCATTCTTCCCTCACATAAAAACATTCTCCTCTACACATTCACTATTCATTTTCTTCTTCACCTTACTACACACACATAAACTCCATTTGAATTTTAATTTCTCTCATACACTCAAAGTTTCCTTAACACACCTCTCATTCTCACTCACAATCTCTCTCTCTACAATTCAAATTCAAATCTCATACATACACTCACACACATACACACTCCTTTCTTTCTTTACACACTTTGCCAACTCACACCTTCTCCCAAAATTCAAATTTCAAATGTGAATTTCACCTTTAGGCTCCCCATCACATCACTCTCACATCCATACAACTCACGTCTCTAATTCATCACACAGGATATTTGAATTTGAATCTTAAGGCAAAGGCACCCCCATCACATCCATGCCAACTCATCACTTATCATTCCTCTCCAAGAAATAGAATGTTCTTTGGTATATTCCTTCTTCCTAACCATGAGAACTCATTTAACTTAACCATGGTTAACTTGTATCTTCTCTCACACTTGAATTTGTAATTAAAATCTTCCATCTCTCTCTTCTCTCAACATCCACACTTCCTTTCCAAGAAATGAATATTCTCTTGACATATTCTTTCTCTCTATCTATGCCATGTGAGGAATACCCAAACTAACCTTATTCAATTATCCCTTATTATTTTCCTTCTTTGATAATTGGATAAACACCCCAAACATTCTTTTAAACACTTCACAAATGATTTTATCAAATGGCTATTTGAGTTGGTTGACCTTGAACATAAATAATGGAAAGGTTAAAGTGTGAAGTAAAATTGGGGGTTTAGCAAGATCGGGTAGTTAAATGCCAAAGTCTTAAGAAAAATCCTTACGGTATTCTAGCGCGCTGGTCGCGCTCCGGCACGAGGCCAGCGCGCCAGCCTTGTAATGATTTTTCACAAGTTTAGGATTTTTACTTATAAATACCCCACCTTGTCTATTGTATTCCTCCTTACCCCTTGCCATTTATTATTTCTCTCTAATTTCTTTTCTCTCTACCCTCTAAGTCTACTATCTTGTATTCTTAATCTTTTTCTTGTATCATTTTTTGGATGAACACATTCTCCACAAGGGAAGATTTACAAGAACCTAATCTACTCTTGTGAATTGTGTCGAGTTCTTCTCTATACCCTTTCTATTAGAATTAAGTCTCTAGGTTAGGTTAGGGCTTGATTGAACAATCAAATATTATTTTTAATTCGATTTGGTTGTAACGGAAGTCTTGTGTCTTTGTGACCAAGCCTAGAATGGTGGTGATCTAGTTGGGGTTGATACTTCCGGGGGAATTTCTTAATGGTCTTTGTAGTTAAGTCGAATCGCGAGATTCTTTTGGGTGGTTTTGAGGGCGGAATACCATTGGGAGTAACTCTTCTTTGTGAGCATCGATCTTAGTGCATATTGGTGGAGTGAAGTTGTAACGGTTTATAGTCTATCGAAAGGATTATACCTAGTAGAATAGTATAGGTGTCGTGGATTTACAACTGGACGTACGGATGGTATAAACCTCCATCCCGAACTAGTATATATCGTTGTATCTCTTTACTCACTTTATATGCTTTGGTTGTGTTTGTGGTTGTGATTATTGTTGTAAAACCACTTTGATAAGGATTTATTTGATACGCTTTTAGGGGGTCATTTAAGCCCTAAATCGTAAATATATGGTCAAATATTACCTTCAATCGCTTCTTTTGTCATTTTAGGTACTTGAGACGAGAATTCTGGAAAATGGAGCATTTTGGACATTTTTGGAGTCAAAAGTGTAGAAAACAATAAATTCAAGAAATTATGCTGGAAATTGCACCTGACGACTTCACGCTCTCAAGGTGACGCCGTCACTTGAAGATTCAAGAGGTGGAATTATTTACAAATGAGGCTCTAGAAGACTTTTTGTAAATTAACACGTGACGGCGTCACGTCTTATGTGGAGTAGGCCGTCACGTATAATGATAACAAGAGACGACCCAGTGAAAATAAAGAGTGACGACGTCAAGCAGCTTAATTGGGCATCAAGAAACCCTAATTACGGCGAGATGACGGCGTCAGGACTTAGAAGAAAACCCTAGCTCGAATTTCATTGTACTTTTAGGGTTTCAAACCCTCTTGTCTTCCATGTTGAATTAAAGATAAGTTCTTCCTTTAATCATTCAATATGTCTATTTGTTGTTTGATTAATTGTTTGTCTTTTCTTTATATAAACATGTTAGCTTAGATTTCTTCGTGTTTGCTTAAATCTAATGAAACCTAGTTGTTAATTATTGATTGTTGATTTGTTATTGATTGTTTGGTTGATTGACTCACGTTAGGCTTAAGAAAACTAGCTAACTTCGTATACGTTAACAAGCTTGAACGTCTTAAGAAACGTAATCGGATGTGTAATACGGTTTTATTGATTGTATTTAATGCATGGGTAGTTGTTGATTATTATATGATAGGATGCTAAACGTGTCATTATAAGAAGAAATAGATACTCATAGAGTTGGGGAAGGACGTACACGCCCCCACGATCAGTATTAAGGAATACAATCCTTCAACTAAACAATTGTAACAAATCGATATATCAATAAGAGATTTTTATTTATTTTATTGTTTTTATTTTAATTAGTAGTTTTAGGTTAGTTGGCTAGCAACTAATTCCGCCCACTCTTCCAATACCCGAGATTTTTACTCATTTCCATAAAATATAAAAATACAAAAAGAATTATCCCTCACCTTTAGACCTAGTTGACCTACACTTCAATCCTAACGACACTATTTTCCTAGAGAATGATCAATCCCCCGGACGTACCATATACTACACTACAACGATCAGGTACACTGCCTAGTGGATTGCAAAATCTCTCAAGATCCCTTCAGAGGAAAAACCTTTTGCAAGGTTGCAAAACACGCATCAAGTTTTTAGCGCCGCTGCTTGGGAATAGTTATTGCTTAGGTTGATTTTTATTTTGATTAGGTCTACTCATTAGATTCCTAAGATTTTTATTTTCTTTTTCATAGGATTTCTTTAGTCTATCTTTTTCTTCGTGTCTTTGTTTGTAATCATTATCATCCGCCATCATGGAAGGTGATAATATCCTTGAGTCCGTCATTCAACCAAACCAACCAAACCACCAAAACCCACCCGAACCACCTAGAGCACGCACCTTAGGAGACTACTCCCGATCTAGCCACCAAGGCTATCGAAACATCATTGAGCCCAACCAAGGAGCCAATGTATCTCCCTTGCGATCCGACACCATCCGGTTGGTGCAAAGCGGATGTGCATTCCATGGACTTCGTTCCGAAGATCCAAACCAACATCTCAAGGATTTCCTTAAAATAGTTGATTCTATAGATCTTGATGTTGCCACTCGAGAGACGACATGATTGCGTCTCTTCCAATTCTCTCTACGTGACCAAGCTAGTCAATAGCTTGAGCGTTTACCTGCGGGATCCATCACCTCTTGGGATGATCTCATCTCTAGTTTTCTTGCTCAATTATTCCCACCGGGGAGAACTACCATGTTAAGGAATGACATCTTGATGTTTCAATAACGTCAAGGTGAAACTCTTTACGAAGTATGGACTCATTTCAAGGACTTACTCCAAAAAGTCCCTCATCATGGCATTGATCTTTGGCTCCAAGTCCAAATCTTTTATGATCATGTCAATCTCTCCACAAGGCAAACCATTGACCAAGCGGCCGGTGGTAAGCTATGTGATAAGAATGTGGAGGAATCATGGGTAATCATAGAAGATCTTGCTCTCTATGACAATGAATATTAGAATGACCCCCGTAATTTGAACAAAATGGTCAAGGCAATATCTTTGCCTTCGAACAAATCAAGCATTCCCGATCGTAGGATCATGGAACTTGAGGACCAAGTCAAGTTTCTCATGAAATCCTACGAGTCTCCTAAACCTTCAAGCCAAGTGAATAAAATCACTTCTTCATGTGAGTATTGTAGTAGTCCACACGACACTCGTGATTGCATGGAACTCCCTGAACAAGCTTTTGCGGATTACGCATTTTTGCGTACCGACGAAGCGGGAGATAAGTGGTAAACTTTCAAGCCCGAGCTGAACCCTTATGGTGATTCTTACAACCCTTCTTGGAAAAATCACCCAAACTTTATGTGGAAACAAAACCAAAACCCTTCTCAAACCAATTCTTTCAATCAACCTAATCGTTTCCAACCAAACAGCCTATCCTCGAACCGTACTTTCAACAACAATCCTTCCAACAATTACGGAAATACCAATAATTTTGAAGGATTGATGTCCAGTTTTATGGCATCTCAAGAAGCTAGTATTGCTAAGTTTGAAGCCGATTTCAACCAATAACAAAACGAGATGACCAATAAAATTGATAATTTGATAAAGGCCTTAAATAACCAAGGAATGACCCCGTCTACCAAAGTTGTAAGAAGCCCTAGTGGGGGAAATGAGGTTAAGGACCCTTCATCATCTAAACACGTACGCTTTGTTAATGTCATCACTATTAAGCCACTTGATAGGAGTTGCAAGGATGATAATGAAGGTGAGGTTGAGATAGGAAGTGATTCTAAGAAAGATGTCGAGGAGGAGATGGAAAACGGAGAGGATTACTTCAATAAGTTTCCACTAAGGATGAGCTTGCATACCACAAGAATCTATTGAATGATCCTAACCCATCAATCTATAGAAATCTACCGATCATTCGAGCCGACAACCCGAATAACATAAACATACCATGCAATATTGGGCATTTGCATGTGTGAAAAGCTTACATTGACCTTGAGTCACCCATAAATATCTTGTCTAAGACATTCTACAATTGGATTATGAAAAACCAATTAGCTCCTAGGATAGACCCCATAACTGGAAAAACAAGTAATTTCGTGGGGAGAGTTAGACGGTTGCCAGTTTACGTAGGTAATTTCACCTATGTAATAGATTTTGCGATTTTAGAAGATGTTAGCCCCGCGGTGAACATAAATTTATCTAATGTTGTGTTAGGAAAACCATTCGTTGAAGTCTCTAGAATGAATTATGATCCATCATTAGGGAGAGTTAAGTTTAAGGACGAGACAGCCGAGATTGCCTACCAAATGCCATATAAGATAGAACAATTCCAACTCATGCCAAACCTAGAAAAAGAATTTAAGCAGTCGGTATACTATAGGAATGACGAGGACAAGAGGAAAGGAGTAGACTACATAATGAAAAAAATACTTGGGTTCTACAAGGAATGTCTACAACTAGGTCCGAAGCACAAAACCAAGATAGAGGACGACCTAGAGAACGTGACGGATGATGGAGTCACATAATAGGGGGTATGACTTTGAGTCTAGCTACAAGACTCGTAAATAAAGAAAAGCGCTTCTTGGGAGGCAACACAAGCTTTCTTTTTTATGTTTGTTTGTTTATTTGATTTTATTTGTTTCCGTATGTATACTTTTCCTTATTTTTTATTGTTCATGTCTCAAATAAAATTGTAAAAATGATTTATTTTGTCTTTAACCACGTCTTAATTACATATAAAGGTATTTTGCAAAAAGATAAGTGTAAGGGAAGATCATATTTGTTTTAGAGAACAAATTGAACATGAACAATAACAATTAGAAATTAATATACATATTAGTATTTGTTTGAGTCAAATGCTTGTATCGAGTCACAATGAATGTTTTGCAGGATTCCATGTATAAAAATATAGATTTTTCTAGAAATTTTTCAGAAACAAAATATAAAAAAAATTCTGTCAGATCATTTATGACGGCGTCAGGAGTTAAAACCTGACGACATCAGGAGTTATTTTCTGAAAAAAAAAATCAGGTTTTGTTTTTCTGCTGGAATTGTAAAGTTTCATAAAATCTAAAAATTTTAAACTCCAGGAATCTGCAAATATTTATTTTGCAAGAATTATATCTTTACTTGCTTTCTAGGATTTATTGTTATATAGAGTTTACCGCTGATTTTACGAGAGGTTTCTTGTTTGTTTTCTTTGTTGTTTAACATGTTATATTAGACAAGAAGATGATTATATTTCAGGAGTGAAGCTTTGCATGTTCATCTCTTAGAGGAGGATTTAACCATGTTACCGTATCGTCCATACCGAGCAAATCAGGGGAGCATTAGTTTCTTTCATCTTCAGTTAACTTTGCTTTTACATCTTTTATTTTGAATATTGGGGACAATGTTCGACTTAAGTGTAAGGGGTGGTAAATTGGGATACCTTAGAAACTACAATTTCACTTGATATTTGTTTTGTTTAATAGTAGATATGTAATAAAACTAAGAGAAGTACTTGTTAGGGTAATTTTTGACACTAAATTTAAATTTTTTTGCAACATATAGGAGTGAAACTTTAGTCTTAATAAACGTCTCATCGATAGGAATTATATGACTAGCACAAAAACCGCACCACTCAAAAATTTCCACCCCAAATATGTGAGGTTCGTATTTAGATCTTTAGGAAAAAAGCATACATTGTTGATGCTTAAGAGTGTACCGGTAGTATTTAGATTCTAGAACTTGCGTTAGTGATGCATCCCGAGACCGCTAGTGAGACTACATTCGTATAGTTAGGATTTGCTATATGATAAAAGGCATTAGGATAACCCATGTTTTTAACCTGTATTATAATTACATTGACTTCATTGGTCAAGTAAGTTTTCCACACCTTTGCGATGTACTCATTTTTAGTACACTATGCCCCTAGTACACCCCTCAGAGCCTATCTTTTTCATTTCTAACTTTAAGCATTTTGCTTAAAGGAAGAATTTGTTTACAATCCACCCCCAAATGTACACTCAAATCTCCTTAGCCTTCCTTGTATGCACTCATTTTTAGTCCATTATTGTTACATGTTTAAACCCTTAAAGGACGAAAGTTGGGTCGTTGCCATGCAAGAAGAGTTAAACCAATTCACCACAAATGATATTTGGGAGTTAGTACCACCTCCTATGTATTTGACAATAATAGGAACAAAATGGGTATTTAGAAATAAACTTGATGAGAATGACCTTGTGTCTAGGAACAAAGCTATGTTAGTTGCACAAGGCTATAATCAACAAGAAGGCATAAATTATTATGAGCCCGGTTAGAATCTATTAGAATACTTCTCACATACACATGCGCAATAGATTTTAAGTTATATCAAATGGATGTGAAAAGTGCATGTTGGGTCTGAATCTGCTGCTGAGTGAAACTGCTGCTATAAGTGAAACTGCTGCTAGTGGTAATGATTCTGCTGCTAATGTCAAAGTGCTGCTAAGGTTAAATGCTGCTGACAGAATCTACTGCTGATGGGATAAGTATGTATACAGTTTAGATAAATACATAATAGATTGTGTAAATATCATATTTATCTAGAATATACTTATCGTGTAGAGAAAGGTATTGTAAACCTAGTAGGATTCCTTAGTCTATAAAAGGAGGATCCTAGGGTTAGTTTATGTACGTATTATTATTCACTTCAAGGTTGTAAAACCCTAGCATTGTTGAGTGCTCGTATTAATAATATTGAAGTGTTGAAAGAGAATCATTATTCTTCTTAAGTTAAGTTTTTACATTCCGCATATTAGCTTAAGTTTTTAATCAAGTTAACTTCTATACAAGATTGTTTAAGCTCAACTGGGATCAACAAGTGGTATCAGAGCTTGTGATCTAGAATTTATTATCAAGAAGATTTTGTTTCTTAAAAGTTTGTTGTTCCAAATCTATTGCTAAGATAGGTGATGAAACTCATATGGTGACTGCTTCTAGGGTGCCCATGCTAAATCCTTCTGAGTATGAGCTATGGAAGAGAAGAATCAGACAGTACATTCGCATGATTGATTTCAACATGTGGAATGTGATTGTTAATGGTCATTCTGTACCTGAGAAGAGTGCTGATGGTAAGGAGATACCAATCAAGTCTGCTGAAGCTAATGCAGTAAGGAAGATGGAAATCAAAGCACACAGTATTCTTTTAATGGGAATACCTAATGAATTCCAAATGGACTTTGATGACTATGAATCTGGAAAAGAATTGATGGATGCTGTTGAATTCAGGTTTGGAGGGAATGATGCTACTAAGAAATCCAGGAAAAACATGCTGAAGCATCAGTTTGAGAATTTTACTTTTGAAAGTGGAGAGAAGATAATTGACACATACAACAGGCTAAACCAACTTGTTAGTCATCTAAAGCTTGTTGGCTATGTGGTTCCACAAGAAGATGTAAACCTAAAGTTTCTTAGAAGTCTTGCACCTGAATGGAGTATGCACACAGTTGTGTGGAGGAATAAGCCTGATTTTGAAACTATGAAGTTGGAGAGTCTCTACAACAATTTAAGAGTGTATGAATCAGAACTATCTACCTCTTCTACTTCATCTTCTGGTACTCAAAATCTTGCCTTTGTATCCTCTAAAGGAAAAGGATCTCAAGAATCTCACTCTGCTGCTCATTCTACTGCTTATGGAGTTTCTGCTGCTGATGGATCTGCTGCTAGTTCAAATGATAAGATCTCTACTAGTGATATTGCTTTGTGTGCATTCTTGGCTGAGCTCACAACTACTATAAGGTCACATGTCACTAATCAAGACTTGGATTATATTGATCCTGATGATCTTGAAGAAATTGATCTTAAATGGCAAATGGCTATGTTAACCTTGAGGGCAAGAAAGTTTTTGAAGAAGACTGGAAAAGAAGTCAAGTATAAAGCTAAGGACAGTCCAGGCTTTGACAAATCAAAGATAGAGTGCTACAATTGCAACAGGGAGGGACATTTTGCCAGAGAGTGTAGAGCTCCAAAGAAGAATGCTGATGCTACAAAGAAGGTTACTGAAGAATCAAAGACTGCACTGGTGTCTTGTGATGAACTGGGAGATTATGATTGGAGTGATATGGCTGAAGAAGAACCAAATTTCTCTTTGGTAGCTGTTGCTCAACCCAAGGTGCAGAACTTTGCACTTATGGCCTATGGTTCATCATCAGGCTCTGACTCTGAGGTATCAAATGATTCAGACTCATCTGTGTGTTCTTTTAAATCTTGTGCTGACACTATAGAAGAACTTAAGTCTAGGAATGAGAGTTTAATTAGAGAAATTGAACACCTAAAACTTGATAACTTAGGTTACAAAGTAGGTATTCAAAATGTTGAAAGGAGGTTAGAATATCTCAAAGAGTGTGAGAAGGAATATGTAGATCAACTTAATCTCAGAGATATTGAAATTTTTAAGAAAAACAGTGAAGTAGAAGTTCTTAAAAATAAGTTAGAAGAAGCTGAAAAAGAAAAAGAGGAAGCTCTTGCTGAAAAAGATAAACGTGTAGTAAGAGTACAAAAACAACAATATGCTTCTGATTTGGTTCATAAATCTATAGAGAATAACTTGATGAGAAAAGGTAGTGGAATTGGGTATAATGAAGTGGCTCCTCCAGCCAAAAGTGCTTTTGCTCCACCAGGAAAAGAACTATCCTTCATTAGTGAGCTAAATATTGAAAAACCTGTAGGTGAATGTAGCACAATTGTTAATGAAACACCTAAGGTTGAGGCTAGAAAATTTCCTGAAGCTCCTATTATAGAAGATTGGTATTCTGATAGTGATAGTGATGAGGAACATGTTAAACATGAACAAAGTGTGAAAAAGGAAGAAATTCCTACAAAGTTTAAACCTAAAATTGAACAGGTTAAGTTTGTCAAACCTGTGTTAGGAAATAACTTCTCTAGGAAATTGGTAGAATACAATGAGGTACCTAGAGAACAGATGGAAAGGTTCAATAATAAGCCTAGGGGTAACCAGAGAAACTTCAACAACCTAGTTTCACACAGATTAGGTAATCAGTTTCAATTACAAAAGAAGGCTTGTTATAAGTGTGGTAGCTTTGACCACTTGATTGTTAGATGTTCTGAACACCAAAAGCCTGTTTGGAATCAATACACTAGGGTGAATCACAAATATGTAACTAAACAAACTCACCCACATCCTAATAGAAATATGGTTCCAAGAGCTGTTTTGTTGAGATCTTGTGCTACTAGATCTATTTATGCTGTTAAATCAATGGTGTTTTCAAAACCACAACTGGTTCTTCTACTGGCTCTACTGCCAGTAAGCATTCTGCTGCTAGTATGCACTCTGCTGCTAGTAAGCAACCTGCTGCTAGTACAAAACTTTCTACTTCTGGGCCAAAAGTTTTAACAAATACAGTTGTTGGTAATCACTTTTATGCTGTTAAGGCCTCAGCTTGCTGGACTTGGAAACCAAAAACTAATGTTTCAAATTCTGTTTCCAAGAATAGCAGTGCATCAAGTGATTTAAAGAAATTTGATTATGTTGATGCACAGGGCAGATCCAAGTCAGTAATGGCTTGGGTCGTCAAGAGGAACTAATGTCTCTACTTTTCATGTGCAGGTCAATCTACTGGATGAGCTTAAGGATATGGTTATTGTTGACAGTGGATGTTCTGGACACATGACAGGAGATGAGTCTCAACTTGAAGACTTTGAGGCTTTTGATGGTGGTTATGTTGCTTTTGGGAATGATCCAAAAGGTGGAAAGATTGTTGGAAGAAGAACTCTAAAAACTGGAAATTTGGACTTTGAGAAGGTGTTTCTTGTGAAAGGACTTAAGTTTAACCTCTTTAGTGTCTCACAATTGTGTGACAAAAAGAACTTTGTTCTTTTTACAGACACTGAGTGTATGATCCTTTCTCCTGACTATCAATTGCCAGATGACAAATCTGTGCTTTTGAAGGTCCCTAGAAATGAGAATATATATAGTGACCATATTAAGAACATTGTTCCTAAGAGGGCTTTGACTTGTCTAATTGCAAAGGCCACTGTTGATGAGTCCAAATTATGGCATAGGAGATTGGGACATCTGAACTACAAGACCATGAACAAATTGGTAAAAGGAAATCTGGTCAGAGGAATGCCTACAAAGACTTTTGAGAATTGTGAAACTTGTGTTGCCTGTCAAAAGGGTAAACAACACAGAGTTTCATTCAAGTCCAAAACTGTGAACACAAATACTGAGCCATTACATCTACTGCACATGGACTTATTTGGGCCTGTATTTGTCAAAAGCTTGAACAAGAAGTCATATTGTCTTGTTGTCACTGATGACTTTAGCAGGTTTACTTGGGTATTCTTTCTAGCCACTAAAGATGAAACTCCAGAAATACTCAAGGCATTTATTACAAGAGTTGAAAACCTGTACATTCATAAGGTGAAGATAATCAGATGTGACAATGGTACTGAGTTCAAGAACAGTGTAATGAATCAATTCTGTGTGGGGAAAGGAATTCTTAGACAGTATAGTGTAGCAAGAACTCCACAACAGAATGGTGTTGCAGAAAGAAGAAACAGGACACTTATTGAGGCTGCAAGAACAATGTTATCTGATTCAAAACTACCTATCGCTTTTTGGGCTGAAGCTGTGAACACTGCATGCTTTGTGCAGAACAGAAGTAAGGTAGTCAAGCCTCACAATAAGACTCCATATGAGTTATTTCATGGAAAGAAGCCACTGATTGATTTTCTCAAACCATTTGGATGTCCTGTTACAATTTTGAACACTAAGGATCAGCTAGGCAAATTTGATGAAAAAGCTGATGAAGGGAATTTGGTTGGTTACTCTGTAATTAGTAAAGCTTTCAGAGTATATAACAAGAGAACCAAACATGTAGAGGAGAATTTGCATATCAAGTTTTCTGAGAACACATCTAATCCTGAGGGAAAAGGACCAGAATGGCTGTTTAATGTTGATATGCTTACCAAAACAATGAACTATGTACCAGTTATTGCCAGTGTTGACAAACCACAAGAAGAATTTGTTTTGGTTGAGAAATTAAAGGTTGGTCCTACCTTACTACCCTTTCAGTCAGATCCAAGTCCTAAAGAAGATGTGGTTACTCAAGAGAAACCTAAGGAAACTGAAGAAGATATTGAAATACCTATTGAAGCAGAAAAAGAAACTAATGGGGCTCCCAAAGTAGTTGTTGATGTCTCTCCTACAAAGCCAGAAGACTCTGCTGCTGACTCAGAAGACTCTACTGCTAGGCCAAAAGATACAACTACTGCTCCACCACATTCTGCTTACAAGCCTACTAACTCTATTGCTACTTCAATGTTTCCTAATTTGGACTCTCAGGGTAGACCTATTGCTGATTCTATCTATCCTGATGATCCAAATATGCCTCCTCTTGAGAATATTTATTATGACACAGATGATGATGCACTTGATGGTCAGTTATTTGGAGCTGCTGTAGACTTTACTAATTTGGAACTCAATATTCCTGTTAGTCCCACAACTACCACAAGAGTACACAAGGATCATCCCAAAGATCAAATTTTAAGTGATCCACAATCATCTATTCAAACTAGGTAGATGACCAAAGCATTGAAAGATCTTCAACATCAAAGTTTCTTTGCCAGATCTCTGCATCAAAGAAATAGTCATAAAGATCTTCAAAATTGCCTGTTTGCATGTTTTCTTTCTCAAATTGAACCCAAAAACACTTACAAAGCCTTACAAGAAGCAAGTTGGGTGGAAGCAATGCAAGATGAGCTTCTACAATTTAAGCTGCAAGAAGTTTGGACTTTGTTTGATCTGCCAAATGGAAAAAGAGTGATTGGCACAAAATGGGATTTCAGATGCAAAAGGGATGAGAGAGGAATAGTCATAAGGAATAAGGCAAGGTTAGTAGCACAGGGATACACACAACAAGAAGGACTTGATTATGATGAGGTATTTGCTCCAGTAGCAAGAATAGAAGCAATTAGAATATTCTTGGCTTATGCTTCATACAAAGATTTTGTAGTGTATCAAATGGATGTGAAAAGTGTTTTCCTATATGGGACCATTACAGAAGAAGTTTATGTGTCTCAACCACCAGGATTTGAAGACCCTGATCATCCTGACAAAGTTTACAAGGTAAATAGAGCAACGTATGGCTTACATCAAGCTCCTAGAGCTTGGTATGACACTTTGTCAATATACTTGCTAGAATCTGGGTTTAGCAGAGGAAAGATTGATAAAACTCTGTTTCTCAAAAGACAAAAGGATGATATTTTGCTGGTTCAAATTTATGTTGATGACATCATTTTTGGGTCTACAAACAAAGCTATGTGTGTCAGTTTTGAGAAGCTTATGAAGGACAAGTTTGATATGAGTTCAATGGGAGAACTCACCTTCTTCTTAGGTCTGCAAGTTACACAGAAAGAAAATGGTATATTTATCAGTCAGGATAAGTATGTCAATGATATTTTGAAGAAGTTTGGATTTGAAGATGCTAAACCTGCCAAGACTACCATGGAAACCAATAAACCATTGCTGTAGGATGAATATGGAAAGGAAGTGGATATACACTTGTACAGGTCTATGATTGGCTCATTGATGTATCTTACAGCATCAAGGCCTGATATCATGTTAGCTGTGTGTGCCTGTGCAAGATTTCAAGTGTGTCCCAAAGAATCACATCTCAATGTAGTGAAGAGAATTTTTAGATATCTGAGGCATCAACCAAAATTGGGCCTTTGGTATCCTAAGGATTCACCATTTGATTTGGTCTCCTATTCAGATAGTGACTATGCTGGAGCTTCTTTGGATAGAAAGTCTACAACAGGGGGTTGTCAATTTCTAGGAAGCAGATTGGTGTCATGGCAATGCAAGAAGCAAACAGTGGTAGCAAATTCTACAACTGAAGCTGAGTATGTGGCTGCTTCAAGTTGTTGTGGACAAGTTCTATGGATGCAGAATCAATTATTGGATTATGGGTACAATTTCATGAATACCAAAATTCATATTGATAACAACAGTACACTTTGCATAATTAAAAATCCTGTTTTTCATTCTAAAACAAAACATATTGAGATAAGACATCATTTTATCAGGGATTGCTATGAAAAGAAGTTGATCCAAATTGTTAAAGTTCATACTGATAACAATGTTGCTGATCTTCTCACTAAACACTTTGATGTAAGGAGGTTTCAATTTTTAATTGCAAACATTGGTATGATAAATCTTTGAAAACCTTATCTCTTTGTTTTTGTACAAGTGTGTAAAGGAATTGTGCTGCTTGTTACTCTGCTGCTTATCTTAAAGCATATGTTTGTGATGAAATGTACTATGCTGCTATTTCTAACTCTACTGCTAGTACATATGTTTGTTTGCTTTGTGGTGTTTGGTCTAATATTGTGCAGGAATAAGTCTACATGATGATTTGCAATAACAATATTAAGACAACAAAAGAAGCACATTTATCATTCATCAAGTTCAGAAGTTTATACATCAAAAGAGAAATTACAAAGACTACTTCTGAAACCACAAAAGAGTGCAATAATCTAAGATGAAATTAAAGACTACTAGCACTACTTCCTAGGGCATGGAAGTCCAAGAACAATTTTTCTTTCTTTAGGGAGAGGAGAGTTTGTCTTTCTTGTCTTCTTTGTCTTGGTGGACTTCTTTGGTCGTGGCCTTGATGACTGAGGCCTCTCAGGAGGGGAAGGTGGTTCATTTGGAGGCTCATCCTCATCTGATGATGTGTAGATGAAAGGGGAAACAAGCTCCCTTGGGGATGGTTGCCTGACAAGGATCCAAGCTGTGTCTTCTGATGATTCTGAAGACGATGGAGATTTTGGGGACATCACAGCTTTACCCCTGGATGTGCTTGGGGTTTGATTTAAATGCAGAAGATCTTTGAACACAGGGAGATCATGCTTTCTCTTTTTGGCTTGCTCTTTGGTTCTGCAACCATCATGAGGAGGACGGAAGGGTGGCACAAATGTTTCAAAGGGGGATTCATCTTCAGATGATGAATCAGAAGAGATATTGATGATTTCGGGTGTTGACTTCATGATTATTTGATTTGATTTGGGTTAATTGAAGTTTTGATTTGGTTGATTGGCGTTTTGATTGCGATTAGGGTTTGATTGTGATAAATTAGGGAAAAGATTTAGTCCGTTTTTATAGGGATTACGGCATATCATCACATTAATTGCTGAGGATACTTGACTTTTTGACCAAGTTTATTTCGTCAACTCTGCTGCTGGAATATTTCACTCTGCTGCTAGTTATATAACTCTGCTGCTAGTGTTATTGTGCTGCTACGGTTGAAAGTGTGAGGGTGGGATGTGTAACTTCTTCAATCAGTTTAAAACCTAATTGATCTTCCTAATTGGTTTTCTCATGTTTCAAATTGAAGCTATCACAAACCCTAATACTTCATCTCTCTCAAAGTCAAAAATTCCCAATTTCCCTAAACCCTAACTCATGGAGTGCGTTCGTACTTGGGCAAAGCAACACAACAGTGTGGTGGTTCTTGATGCAGAATCCATTAATGAAGAATTCATAGACATGGTAAAATTTTTGAATGCTACTTCTCTTAGGTATGCACTCACTGTGAATCCTACTATATTTGTTTCCCACATCAAACAGTTTTGGCTTACTGCTAAAATCAAAACTAATAATGTGGAAAAATATGTTAGTGCCTTAGTAGATGGGCAAAAGGTTCGTGTAACTGAATCATTAATAAGAGAAACTCTTCTCTTAAATGATGAAACAGAGACCACTTGTCTTGCCAATTCTGCTATTTTTGCTGGGTTAAAAGATTTGGGATATGAGGGGAATTATACAAATTTAAAATTTCAAAAATCTCTCCTCTGTCCTCAATACAAGTTTTTGATACATCTTCTTCTTCATTGTTTGAGTCCTAAAACTTCTGGATGGCATGAGTTTAGTACTACTATTGCTTCTGCAATGGTATGCTTAAGCACAGGTCAACCATTCAATTTTTCAAGAATGATTTTGGAAGGGATGTTTCAAAGTATCAAAGAGTCTGGTTCCTATTTGATTTATCCAAGGTTTATACAACTCTTTGTTCAAAAACAACTTACAAAGTTTAGAGGCCATATTGCTACTTATGATGCTCCAAAATTGGTTTCTAAAACTTTTACTTTCTTGGTTAAACATGGAAAAGGTTTTTCAGGCACACATACAAATCTTACACCTCAAATGGTGCAACTTGTGCAAAACAATCAGGGTGAAGGATCAGGACATCCCACTGACTCCCATCACACACCAAATTTTAGTGCATCTGCTACACAACCTAAAATACTCTATACCCGTAGGAACACCAAAAAGAACACTGATCTTCCTCAGGATAGTGTTAGTATGGCTGTACCAGATGAGGCTGTCCTAGGTGATGAAGAGGACATGTTGGAAAGGGCTGTCACTACTGCTTCTAGCTTAGCAGCAGAGCAGGATAGTGATAACATCCTTAAGACCCAAACCAAGGCAACATCTAGAGATGATGATTCTTCTGAATCAAATCCTCAGGATGGTAACCCTAGCCAAATGGCAAATACAGGGGGCTCAGATGATCAAACTAGGTTTGATACTGAGTTTATGTCCCAAGATTCACCTCTCGGACCAGGTTACACAGGTCGAAGTGATGAGGACAGACCAGTGACCAATGAATTGACGGAAAATCTTGTACATGATGACAATGTCCATGATTCACCTCTCGGACCAGGTAACACAGGTCGAAGTGATGAGACTATTATGCAACTCATTCAGGAATTGACGGTTACTTGTACCAACTTGGGGTTGAAATGTACTACATTGGAGGACAAAGTTCTTACTCTTTTATCTGTTGTTGCTGATCAGGACAAGACTATCATCAAGTTGCAAAAACAGATTAAGAACTTTCAGAAATCAAGATCTTCAACCTCTTTGAAAAGATTGAAGAAAGTGGGCACTTCTCAGATTGTTAGTTCTCCTGATGTCTCTACTCACTTGGAAGATGATGCTTCCAAACAGGGGAGGAATGAAGAGGCAATGGGTTCAGGGGAGGCAAATTTGGAAAAGGCTGATAGTGCTCTGGGTTTGAATGATAGAATGGTTTCAGGGGAGGTTCCAGTGATTGGTGATATGGATGTTGAAAGTCCTCAGGATGCTGAAGAGTTTGTAGTTGCTGATAAATCAGGGAATGAGGTTGTTATGGAAGAGGTAATTGCTACTCAAGAGAAGGTGGTAGAACAACTTACAACTTTGGAGCCTGAGCAATTAGTGAAGGCAACAGGGTTGATGGGTGAAACATTGATGAAGTTGGGAGATTTGGTGAAAGACAAAAGTCTTGACTCTGCTGCTCAAGATTCTGCTGCTCAAGGTTCTACTGCTCAAGAATCTACTGCTAAGGAAATTACTAACTCTGCTGCTAGTGGATCTGCTGATGCACAAGACTCTGCTGCTGGGTCTGGTGACAATGCTGCTGCTGAAGCCATGGTATTGTTGAGCAAGAAAACTACACCAGTATCAACTCCTTCACTACCACAACAAACTACAACAACAATCAAATCATCAGCACCTAGAAAACCTGAAAAAGGGATTGTTAATAAAGAACCTGCTGCTCAACAAAAGAAAGTTATTTCTTCATCTTCTACTGATAAAGGCAAGGGCAAGCAAGTTGAAAAACCAAGGATAATGTATAAGGGGATTGATTTCACTGATGTACCTTTTGATTCTTGGCCTAATGCATTACAAGTTGAACATGATACAGCTGCTGCACTTAGAGAACAAGAGTTGATTAATATGGAAGAACAACAGTTAGCTGAGAAAGAGGCTGAAGGATTAAAGAGGTATGATGATTGGATAAATGAGAAGATCAGAATAGCTGCTGATATTGAACTCAATAAGCTGATCAAGATTGAAGAAAATGAAGTTCCAACTTTTAATGTGCAATCTTGGTACAGTGAGTTTATTACTAAGAATAGAAATGAAAATGCTACTGCTAGAAGAAAGATAAAGATATTTAAAGGACCAACTGTAAAACAACAAAGAAAAGAATATGAAAGGTATCTAAAGAATATGGCTGGATGGACATTGGTACAGTTGAAACCTTATTCTGATAAAGAAGTTTTTGACTTGTATCAACAAGCTAAGAGGAGAACAGATACTTTTTATGCTATGGGATGTGCTGAGGATTTGGAACAAATTGCTCAGATGAACAAGAAGTTGGCACCTGAAAAAGTAGCTGAAGCAGAGTATATTCAAGAAGCTGATGTTGTTAAACAGCTTGATATTGATGCAGCAAAGACTATTTCTTCTGTGCAAGGTGATAAAAGAAAAGGTGTTATTCATAAGTCATCTACAAAGAAGAAGAGAAAGATTGGGGAAGGAAGCAGTTCTATGCCTGAAGGTGATGAGTTTAAACATGATCTTGATCATATTCCTCCTGAGCATCTAAAAGAACAATTGAAGGTTTACACTATGGTTGGCAAGATGGAAGATCCTGAAGTGGTTGATGCTAAACCAATTGGTGTCAAATATCCTATTATCAAAGTAACTACAGGATATGATACTAATATTGGAGCATTTCATGATGTCCAGAGATCTGATGGTAAGACTCACAGGTTTCTTAGATTTCAACAGATGCTACATTACTTTGATAGAGAGGATGTTGAAGACTTGTGGAAGTTATACAAGGAAAAGTTTGGAGCCAAGAAGTTTGATGGTGAAAAGTATGAGATAGATAAAATTGATCACATCATAACTTCTTCTGATAATGTTATGTGGAGAGCTCTTAAACTTATGTTTGAACCTTCAATGGATGATTCTGAATGGACAGAGATAGTAGATTACAAAGTAAGAAGATGGAGACTTTTTCAAGATTCTGGAGTTCATGTGTTGGATATTGGACCAATTACTTTGTATATGCTAGCTGAAATGGATTACCCAGTGGTGAGATACTGGAATATTATCAATCAGATGGTTAATGGTGATAAATCACTTAAGTTGCAGAAAGACTATGATTCTGATGATCAAGCATTCAATTTGCTGTCAAAGTATAAGAAGATATTTGATCAATTGGATTCTCAAGGTTTGAAGTGTTTGGAAGCATCCTCCAAGTGATTAATTGTGCTTAGAAGAAACTTACTTATTTAGAAATAAATAATAAGTTTAGGGGAGGATTGTTGGGTCTGAATCTGCTGCTGAGTGAAACTGCTGCTAGTGGTAATGATTCTGCTGCTAATGTCAAAGTGCTGCTAAGGTTAAATGCTGCTGACAGAATCTACTGCTGATGGGATAAGTATGTATACGGTTTAGATAAATACAGAATAGATTGTGTAAATATTATATTTATCTAGAATATACTTATCGTGTAGAGAAAGGTATTGTAAACCTAGTAGGATTCCTTAGTCTATAAAAGGAGGATCCTAGGGTTAGTTTATGTATGTATTATTATTCACTTCAAGGTTGTAAAACCCTAGCATTGTTGAGTGCTCGTATTAATAATATTGAAGTGTTGAAAGAGAATCATTATTCTTCTTAAGTTAAGTTTTTACATTCCGCATATTAACTTAAGTTTTTAATCAAGTTAACTTCTATACAAGATCGTTTAAGCTCAACTGGGATCAACAGTGCATTTCTAAATGGTTTCATCAATGAGGAAGTGTATGTAGCACAACCTTCGGGACTCGTGATTTTAAAAAACCTAATCATGTTTATAAACTCAAGAAAGCACTATATGGTCTCAACCAAGCTCCTAAAGCTTGGTACAATAGATTAAAAGCTTTTTGCTTAAACATGAGTATAGCATTGGAATGGTAGATAACACACTTTTCACGAAGAAAAGAAATTCACATCTCATCATTGTTCAAATATATATCGATGACATTATATTTGGTTCAACTTAGTTAAAGACTTGTGTAATGATTATGCGAAAATCATGCACGATGAGTTTGAAATAAGCATGATGGGTGAATTAAATTTCTTCCTTGGTCTACAAATAAAACAAATGGAAGATGGCATTTTCTTTGATCAATCAAAATACATTAAAGAAATACTTAAGAAACTTGAGTTAGAAGAAACTAAACCAATTAAAACACAAATTTCCATGGAAACAAAACTCACGAAGGATGAAGAAGGTGAGTCCGTGGATAGTACTAAGTACAGAGGCATGATAGGTAGTTTATTGTACCTAACGACAAGTAGGCCCGATATCATGTTTAGTGTCTGCCTTTGTCCTCACTTCCAAGAGGATCCTAAAACCTCTCATCTTTAAGTGGTTAAACGTATCTTCCGATACATTAAAGGCATTATGCACTTGGGGTTATACTATCCCAAGGGGACCGGTGTAGAAACTATTGTCTATGTCGACTCTAATCATGCGAGGAGATTATGTGGATCGAAAAGGTACTAGTGGTGTTTGTACCTTCATGGGTTATTTTCTAACTTCTTTGTTCCCCAAGAAACAAACCGCACTAGGCATCTCCACGACCGAAGCCGAATATGTAAACGTAAGAAAGGCATGTCAACAAGCACTATGGATGAAACAAGCTCTTGTAGATTAAGACATCAAGCTCGACGACGTTGCCATCTTATACGACAACAGAGGAGCTATTGACTAGAGCAAAAACCCCGTCCAACACTCTCGAAAAAAACACACTGAAATCCATCATCACTTCCTTCGCGATAATGTTCAAATGTTCAAAAAGGAAACATATCTGTTGAAAAAGTTTCATCAGAAGACAACGTAGCCGCTTTACTCACTAAACCTCTCAAACGCGAAACCTTCAACTATCTTCGTTTAGGTCTAGGAATGATGGAACACATCCCATAAAACTCATAATCCGCTGAAAATACACCCTAGACGGTACCCTTAATTACCAATGGTACCCTTAATTATTTAAAGGTACTATGGTACCGTCTGATTACAAAAACGTATATAACCCATTTTTTTCCCAAGTTTTTAATTTCTTCCCATCATTTACTCTCAGCAAATTCAAACTCAAAACCCTTAACCCAAAATCCATATCTTCACCTCTCAAGATCAAATTCGTACAAGATCATCTTACATTTTCTCATCTCAACCATCAATTGTAAGTAATCTTATTCAATTCTTTTAATCCTTAGTCTAGGATTCTATTTTGCACCAAAATTAAAATTGGGGATCTAAACTTCACATTGCATATTAGTTAAATTAGAACTAGGATTAGGATATGTATAATTAATTGAAGTTCCTTATTTATAGACTAGCATTATTAGCAACACATTTGCATTATTGAATTATAAGTTACATAAAACCCTAAATTTCCTTTTATGGAAAACTTCTCACAACTAGGATCATCATGAAAATATTTTCTTGTATTAATAATACACCCAAAAAACATTTTCTCATGCATAATGAACTTTTGAATACTTTACGAAGTACATAATCTATATATAATGTAGGACCATAAATATCATTGTAGCTCGTCACCATAGCTCGATTTTTTGGTTTTTGAAAGTCGGCTTTCCCGTTACCCGAAAAATGTGGATCTTTCATTAAATGTATGTATATGATAATAGAGTCATTATGAACACTCGAAACGGGTTTTAGACTTAGAGAGACTTAAAATCACAACCTCGCATTTTTACTAAACGTCAACTCGAGTATTTTATCAAACGCCTCAAGCCAAGGCTTTTTCTAAATCTAGGAGACTCATACTTTTCATATAACATCAAGTGAAAATATTTGTAAGATCATAATCCGTGTTTACGTCCTCTCTAATCACGTAACATGTTTACTCCATTATTGGTCAAACAAAGTCAAATGTCTTTTTGCATAAGCGCATCATTTCTCGTTATGGGATATGTTTTACTTGTGATGCAAAGCACTTAGCTTATTTGCATTAAGATGATTATTGATTATGTCAAGTGTTGGTTAATCACAGACTATGATATTGTGAATACTTCACTTTGGGTTATTTGAAAGTTGATTATCCTTTGCATTTTCCAAAACACATCCCATAATCATCATTGTCTAATCTTTTCTTTCTTGATGACAATGTGATTAATACCTTAAATTAACTCTTTGATTAAACACCTTTACCAAATAAACCTTAAACCATTTCAAATCCTCCAAAATCTTATTTCCAACATTATCTAAATATTCTCTTACACGCAATGTACTTGATTGTACCTCTTGTCTCCCAACATTTCAACATTACCTTCTTCTCTCACATCAAAACATTTTCCTCCACACATTCACTATTCATTTTCTTCTTCACCTCACCACACACACACACAAACTTCATTTGAATTTGAATTTCTCTCACATACTCAAAGCTTCCTTAACACACTTCTCATTCTCACTCACACTTTCTCTCTCTACCGTTCAATTTCAAGTCTCATACACACACACTTTCCTTTCTTCCCTTACACACTTTGCTAACTCACACCACCTCCCAACATTCAAATTTCAAATGTGAATCTCACCCTTAGGCTCCCATCACATCACTCTCACATCTATACAACTCACCTCTCTAATTAATCACATGGGATATTTGAATTTGAATTGTAAGCCGAAGGCTCCCCATCACATCCATGGTAACTCATCACTTATCATTCCTCTCCAAGAAATATAATATTCTTTAGTATAATCCTACTTCCTAACCATGACAACTCATTTAACACAACCATGGTTAAATTCTATCTTCTCTCACACAAGTTGAATTTGAAATTCAAATCTCTCTCAACATACACACTTTCTTTCCAAGAAAGGAATATTCTTTTGGCGTATTCTTTCTCTCTATCTATCCATTTTCTCTTACCTTCTTTGATAATTGGATAAACACACGAAACATTCTTTTAAACATTTCATAAATGATTGTATCAAATGGCTATTTGAGTTGGTTGAACTTCAGTATAAATAATAAAAAGGTCAAAGTGTGAAGTACAATTAGGGGTTTAGCAAGGTCGGGTAACTAAAGGTCAAAGTCCAAATAAAAATCCTTACGGGATTCTGGTTCTCTGGTCGCGCTCCAGCATGAGGCCAGCGCACCAGCCTCGTAATGATTTTTCACAAGTTTGGGATTTTTGCCTATAAATACCCCATATTGTTTATTATATTCCTCATGCCTTGCCATTCATTCTTTCTCTGTAATTTCTTTTCTCTCTACTCTCTAAGTCTACCATCTTGTGTTCTTAATCTTCTCCTTTTATCATTGGATGAACACATTCTCCGCAATAGAAGATTCACAAGAACCTAATCCACTCTTGTGAATTGTGTCGAGGGTCTTCTTCTCTATACAATTTTTATTATAATTGAGTCTCTAGGTTAGGTTAGGGCTTAATTGAACAATCAAACATTCTTTCATTTGATTTGGTTATACGAGAGTCTTGTGTCTTTGTGACTAAGCCTAGATCGGTGGTGATCCAGTTGGGGTTGATACTTCCGAGGGAGGTTCTTAGTGGTCTTTGTGGTTAAGTCGAACCGCGAGAATCTTTTGGGTGGTTTCCGAGGGCGAAATATCGTTGGGAATAGCTCTTCTTTGTGAGCGTCGATCTTAGTGCATATTTATGAAGTTAAGTTGTAACGGTTTATAGACCACCGAAAGGATTATACCCAGTGAAATAGTATAGGTCATGGATTCGCAACCGGACATACGGATGGTATAAACCCCATATCCTGAACCAGTATATCTCGTGGTGTCTCTTTACTAACTTTATAACCTTTGGTTGTGTTTGTGGTTGTGATTATTGTTGTATAACCACTTGTTAATCTTTTAGACTTGAAATTTATAAACTTCTAAGAAGTCGAAAAGACCGTATTCACCTCCCCTCCACGGTTCTACAAAATCTTCAAACCCAACACATCCAAACATTTTATGTAAACTAATTGTTTTGACACTATTCATAGAATAGTTTAAGAATATAACATTTACTTTGGTAAATATTAGTTTTGAAATATAGATTTAGAATCAAACGAGAACAAAATTAAAATGAGAATAATAAAAAATAACTATAACCACATATTAGATATAAATCGACTTGAATTAGATGTATCACTTATCTTTTAGATGCACCATAATAATTTTCTAGCTAAAAACTATATATATATATATATGATGATGAATTTCATCAAGTTAGGCAAATCCTATATTTTTTTTGTCCTCTACAAGTCAAATTTTTTACTAGTAATATTTTGCATCGTTTCACTTCAAAAGTACTTTCAAATTTGGGATGCATATAAATAAATATAAATGCATGTAATTCAAGTCGATGTATCTCAAATATATTGTTATTGTTATTTTTCATTATTCTCATTTTAAGTTTTTTTTTCTTACCGGATCCAACCCCTCAAATATATTCAAGGACAAAAAATTAAACAAAATCCTAGTCAAGAGATAAGGACATCCACTATATTAGATTTTTCAAAGATATATATAATTATTATATTATTAGTTTAAAGCTTTTTATATTACAAATGTAGTTCCACGATAAATAAACTTAATTATAATATTCCTCGTATCATAAACCACAATTAAAATTTTCCAATGAACTTTTTATTAGTCAAAGAGAAAACTAAAAGAAAAAGAAAATGTTTGGATGTTTTCAAGATCTTAGACTTGTCCATTTCACATAATCTTGAAACGGATGCTCACTGTCGATTACATATACTTAAACCTTTTTATCCTTATATAAAACTTTCGATAAACTATTATAATAGATGCTCTAACGATATCATTCTGTATTGGTCTTGTTAGGCACTCAAGTTCAATGGTCTTCCCATGACTTTCTCTTTTGTTTTGTATTTAAGTATTCCTTTTGTGTTTAATAACCACACACAAACTTGTAAAGCGTGCACACATTAGCAAAACTCATACATTCTCTTACGTTACATGTCCCACATTTACTATAATATGACTTCTTCATTAACTAATAAACCAGAGTATATGAATAACCCCAACCTTACTTTACATGCATATAACTTTTGTAATGATAATTAAGTAGATAACGTGGATCAAACTGGCATATCAATTTAATACCTACTATTATTTATTTGACGAAAACATAGATGCCATTTTTCTTTAAATTGATATGAATGAAGTAATGAACATAAGTAGACGGAGGTTCTCAAGTTTAATGAATTTTAACAATTACCAGTCGTCAACTAATTAGATCTTAATTTCATCAATTCAAAAGTATTTAGGGGTTGTTTAGTTTAAAGGTATGGGTATCGGCTTTCATTCTCATTATAGTTGTTGGTTAGTGGGTTTGATACATAAAAATATGTATCAAACCCTCAAAACAAGCCATTTTTTAAACCCACCAAAGCTAGTGGGTTTTTAAACTCATTCCCAATCCCATAACCATTGTCATTCCCAATATAAACTAGAGCTGGCAATTTCTGACACAGACCTGTTAACACGACACGACACGACCTGCTCTTAATAGGTTTCGTGTCTTAACAGGTCCGGACCTGTTAAGACACGAATAAAATTAACAAGTTTCGTGTCTTAACAGGTCCGGACCTGTTAAGACACGTTAAGAAACCTGTTAAGAGGTTATATATATATGTTCAAAATTAACCCTAAAACACTTTCCTTTCTCATATTCTCTCTCTATGTACGCAGTACGCCTCCAATATGTTAACAGGTCCTCATCCAAATCCAATAATCCATAACTCCATAACTCCACATCGATCCATAACTCCATTAATCCTTTAATCGATTCTCAAAATCCACTCATTAAATCCTTTAATCGTTTACTCATACAGGTTTAGTAATCGATCCACTCATTAAATCATTTATTCTCCAATCCTTTAATCGATCCTATCTGCCTATCATTAAAAGGTTTAGTAATCGATCCACTCATTAAATCCTTTAAATCTTTAGTAATCGATCCACTATTCCACTCAGTATTTCTTTTTATCTTTAGTAATCGATCCACTATTAGTCTATTAGTTGTTGTTTTGAAACAAAGATGATTTTAACTGATGTTTAGAATATTGCTATTAGTTGTTCTTTTTTATATTTTAACTGATGTTTAGAATTAGAATATTGCTAGAATATTATAAATCTCTCGTTGGAAAAATGAATGTATTGGTGCTAAATATACTTAACTGATGCAAAATTTGTAAATGTCGATGTTGTCATTGTTATGAATATTCTAATTCTAAACATCAGCTAACATTTTTTTCCAACGAGAGATTTTTCCAACGAGAGATTTATTTAGCACCAATACATTCATTTTATAACATCGACAGTTAAGTTTATTACTAGAATATTATATGGAATCTGATGATGTTTAGAATATTGCTAGTCCATAACCAATACATTCATTTTATAACATCGACAATTAAGTTCATTTTATATATTATATGTTGAGCTTGATGCATAAGTTTTATAGGAAGTTTATAGGAAGTTACTTGTTTCTTGTATATTGTAGATGGATCCTGAGTGTGTTGAAATTGACTCGGAAAAAAATAGTTCAAAGAGTGTTGATATGGAATTTGATGATGTCGAATCTGTGGATATGGAAGGAGGAGTGAAGAGAAAACGGAAGGAGCGATCTACCGTATGGAATTTCTTTGAAAAAGGTAAGAACGCAATAAAAGGTGCCAAAAAAGTGCAATGTAAGTGCAACAAGTGTAATAGTAAGTTTTGAATTAGATGTTGTTAAGTGTATTTGAGATGATTAGATTAGGAAATGGTGTGGATTGTTTACTTAATTAGATGTTGTTAAGCGTAATAGCTTACGGTTTTGTTTGTGTATAGTTTATTGAAGTTGTTTAGGTTTGTTATAAGTTTGGTTTGGTGTAGTTTGATGCTGAAGTATTGGTGTATTTGATAAGATATTCAGATATCTTTGTTACTTGAAGCTATCTGATTTTTTCTGAATGCAATTTTTTTTATTGATTTTAACATATAGCTTGTGCTGCAATATTTTTTCCATGACCAGATTTTCTTGTTGAGTGCAACCTTGTATTAAGGTTTATATAATTGCCTGTAATGAGTAGGAGATGAGCAACCTTTTTTCCTCCAACAAAGTTATACATTTAGTGATTCTAAAATGTGCATTAATCTAGACATAGTTGCACCAAGATGTGATGTTTATAGCCCTGACATGGGATTTGTTCATACACTATTTTAATTCATGTGCTGTCATAAAGTGTCCCCTAGCAGCAGCCTATTTCTTTGGTCCATCTGCACTTTTTCTTTTAATTTTAATGTCTTAGTTTTTAGTTATTTTGCCCTTGAATTGTCCCCTCTTTAGTGAAAATTAGATATTAAAAAGGTTTATTCGATCTGATTCACAGAATGCATATTGTCATTTTAATTATTATTTTCACTTTTCAGGTTTGAAGAATTGAAGTCGAGGACACAAGATTACGGGTGAAGAGTGAAGACATTAGAATTGTTTACTTTTGCATCCGTATGTTTTAGTTATAAGGATTTATTAAGGACTTATTGTTTTGTTATGTATTAGTTAAAAATATTATTAGGAACTCTCGTTAAATTGTTTACTCGTTTTGTTTCGTTATGTATTTGTTATGTTTCGTTTTGTTATTAAGGTCTCGTTTTGATATATGAGAACAGGTTGTTTAACAGGTTCTTTAACAGGTCCCTTAACATGTCCGTAACAGGTTTGCTTATGTTTTTTTTGGTTTAAATTTAGTATTTTTGTTAACAGGTCCCTTAACAGGTTCCTTATCGTGTAACCTGTTAATTTTCGTGTCGTGTTCGTGTTCGAAAAAAGTGACACGATTTGTTATCGTGTCGTGTTTGTATTTAGGTAATTCGTGTTCGTGTCTTATCGTGTCGTGTCAGACACGATATGCCAGCTCTAATATAAACCAAACACAAAAAGATCTTGGGAAAAAAAAGGATTGGTATGAATATGGGAATGGGTTTGTAAACCCATCTCTTTTGGTGGGTTTAAAATATGCTCGATATATTTTGCGGGTTTGATACCCATTCTTGATAGCAAAACCCATAAACCAAACAGCTACAATGAGAATGAAAGTCATACCTGCATTCCCATACCCACAAACCAAACAACCCCTCAAATTAAGAATGATTGTAAAGTTAACAAGAACACAAATACTAGCATACCCTTTAAGTTCAATTCCAGCCAAATTGGCAGCCATTGTAAGAGCTGCCTTCCACCTGTTGACGTTATAACGTGTCCACCTTGGTGAGCCGTCTTTGACTTCAATCTTGAAAGATCCATTTTGCTTCCTAACATCAGAGGGATCGACGTGATAAAAAACCGGTAAAACAATATGATTGCAGTCCCTCATTTGCTCCAGGATCAACGACAGCTCGTCCAGGCACCATGTAGAAGTCGCAAAGTTCTTCGAAAATACAATTATCGAAGACTCGGATGCTTTGATAGCTGTTTCTATTTCAGTCTTCAGATCTCGACCTCTTTCCATTTCATCGTCGTCTCTAAAAGTGCGAAGTGCTGCTCGCAATAACGCTTCATGTATATGACCAGTAATCGTATTACGAGTATCTATGCCTCTGAAACTTAGAAATACGTCATATCTGGTAACATCATCAGCAGAAGCAGGAGAAGCCATGGCAGTATATTCAAAGGTTAATTTGGATGATGATGAAATATGAAGACTTTTAAAGTCTTTATAAGTCTTCTTCTAATTATATTACTTGTATTATACTACCAAACAAAAGCATGTGAGGTGGAGCCATGTTGGGAGTAGTGGGGATTTTGTTTCGTCATTCAATCAGATATGTAGATGGCTTCGTTTTTTTATCTTTTTTCTTTTTTATTCTTTTTCTCCGGTTTTGTTGGGCAGGTAAAAAGAGGAGAAGATTAATTAAGCAATTTTCTGTAAAGTTATTTAGAATCAAATAAGAAAAAAAAATAAAAATAAAAATGATAAGAAAAAACCACAAATCATTTGCACTTACAAAAATATATGAATATCCCTTTAAAATTTTTCCTCTTATTTGAAATATGTGACTAGAAATTCTTCTTATTCTTCTTATTTTAATTTTTCTTTTTATTGAATCCCTTCCCATTTTCTATATTCTATTTAGAAATGGTCATATTATTATATGTTTAAGACAAAAATACATTGTTGGTCCCTAAGCTTTTCAGAAAACAACGAATGGGCCCCAAACAAGAGAAAATCGTCGTGGTGCGTCCAAAACATAAGTTTTTTAGGCCGATTGCGTCCTTTAACTTGTAATTCTAAGGTCAACGTCCATTTTGAGTTATATCATCAAGGTATAATAGACCAAACACATTTCCACTATATGTTAGTGAAATCTAACCTAAACACCTAAAATATCATAAAAGTAAATAAAACCACATGTATTTAAACATTTTTATGTAATGTAGTGAAAATCTATTATGATAAACGACATTTTCTGACTATCATAAGTTTTGTATTTGAGAAGTGTTTGAATTCACAGGTGTGTATGAGTATATAGATGTGATGACGAGTGGTGAAGTTAAGAGGTTGATTGTGGATATGGATTTCAAGTCTCAATTTGTTTTGGCAAGACAAACGCAAGACAAACGCAGGTTTACTCAGAACCTATCAATGCTTTGCCATGTATATTTGTCGGAATAGAAGAAAAGCTTAACTCCATAGTTAGTTTGATATGCAATGCAGCCAAACAATGTCTTAGAGAGAAGGGTCTTCACATCCCACCATGGAGAAAAGCAAGATACATGCAGTCCAAATGGTTATCTCAAAACTGCAAGAATTTCGCCCTTGAAGAACCACGTTCACGGCCATGTATGAGTCAAAGGGACAGAGCGAGAAAAATTTATCTTGTAGGTTTAACCAAATAACTTTTACTAGAATCATGAAATAGAATTTTGCTCACTAGAACCAGCACGGCTTTTGTATTACCCATGTCTAGATCTGATATTAAAAGAGAGAACATGGTCTCCAGAATTTGATTATGGCTTTCTTGCGGTTGGCTTTTTTGCTGACTAAAATGCGTTTTAAAATGAAAGTTCATACCTATATATGGTAATATATCAGTTGCAAATGTTTCTTTTTCCATTGTACTGTACTTGATATACATATACAGAGCTTACGGTATCGTTTTGAGATACTAAAGCTAATTAAAGAAAAACGTAGATAACTTTGATCCAATAAGTTATACTCACAAAAGTTAGGAGTGTTAATATCAAAGGTCAACTCCCTGTGACTACTCACCACCACGGGCAGCTGCCATAATTTACCGTCAGCTTCACTATTTACTATTGATCGTTGCCACTAGCAAAAAGTAAAAACTCAATATCAAATCAGGTAATCAAAGACTATGACCCATATGAATACGCCCACACATCTTGAATGAGAGTGGTCACCTTGTGAGCTAGGATTTCCTCATTTTGAACCATTTGGGTTCTCTATGTATTGGTTATATAAGAGAGATACTTCGGCGATCTTAATTGTAGAAAACACTATCAACGTCAAGCATAAACTAACTACCAGTACCAACATTCCTTGTAATAGAACTTACCAAATCGAGTTCAACCTGTAATCAACATCACGATAAGTGAAAGAATTCCAACAATGCCCGAGAAATACAACACAATCTTTGCTGCCATGGAAACAATGGGAGGACAAAATGGTTTAGTGATAAGTATCTCATATTTCCAACAATGCCCGAGAGAAATAGTTTCAATTCTCGTTATGCTTACATCAACTTATTTCCGTTTCAATTCAACTTAAGCATATATCACCATTTCAATTCAACTTAAGCATGCCAAATATTTATAAAGCAAACAACTGCTTATCTGATTATGCCATTTCCTGCATTGCTTTTCTTACAACTGACTATCACACATACACCATAAATCAAGCAAAAACACATTAAAAATACATAATTTTATAGAACTGACGCTATCAATTAAAAGAGTTGCATAATCTCAACAACCTAAGCGATTAATCCAAAACAATGTACACACAGATTCAAGTGTTGTGACAAGCATGATATCCTGTAAACAAATTGTAGTCGCGTATTTGAAACCACTTATGCTTAATAATAAGTTATCAATCTCTTATCTTATTTGAATGTTAATACCGTTTTCATAAAACCGAACACTATCTCATATGAATCAACGAATTCACTACTTTGATGATGTTAAAGGTATTTGGGTTAGATTTGTTAAGATTAAGAAAAAATGATTGGTTACCCCATGTATTTTCATGCTTAGCATAGCTCTTAGTTTTGTTAGCATTAGATTAGATATCGTAGAATTAGTTTAGTTATAGTTGTATTTGTAGAGTTGAGTTGGGTCTTTACCCACTGTCAGCTCACTCCACAGCCCATGTGGGGCATATACTGTAATTGTATATAAACCCTCTCCATCACATTGGAAGGTTCGGTTGTGTAACACCCCAACCCGTCAAGGGTAAAGATATCACAATAAATAGTGTCAAACAGAGCAAAACACAAGCTTAATACTTTAACAATACAATGAGTACAAAGGTTACAAATGAACTCCAAAATAAAGAAAATACAATATCAATGCTAAGGTACGAATGACTAAGATACTATCTTCTAATCAATCTCTAGTCCAAGGCGACTATCAAAGTATGGTCCTCTCCAAGAACTCCTACGGAAATACGATAATTAAAACACAGTCCATAATTCAAAGAAAACTCTAGGGTAGGTCCACACGCTCTCATCCCTAAAGCTAAACCCCGCTCCTAGCTTAAGTACCTGCAGCATGGGAAAGAAAAGAAAAGCAGCTGAGCATAAAAAGCTCAGTGGACATATATCAACAAATAACAAAGCAATATAATAGAGTTAGGAATAACCAAAGGAATATGAAGATGGATTACATATGGTGTCAAACGGGTCATCAAAGATATCAAGGTTAAGTGTAAGGTGTAATGTATGTGAAATCAGTATTTTACCCCAGGCCCAATCAATAAACAATACAATCCAATAGTAGCCCAATATGGAGTAGCTAGCTCCCAATATGTGAGGGGTTGCAATGCACGCACACCCAGTCATCAAACAATGTAGCAATAATCAATGTAGTCAATATAGTAATCACAATCAATCAATCAATCAATCAATAAAACCTAGGATGCATCCATACGCCCCTGCAGGCCAATAACAATCATAGCAGTAGTCGATAACAATATCAGGGACGGTGTGGTACATCTCTCCAACCACACTAGAGTACATAACATTGGTGCATCAATGTTATGGTTGTGGCTACTCCACAACAAGTAATACCTGGGTAAATACTTAAGGGTCATGTAGTCAAGGTTCAATATCAAAGTATAAGTGCCAAGTCAAAGTCAAAGGTTCAATGCCAAAAGTTCAATATCAAAGGTCAATATTAAAGGATCAATCAAAGGGCCAATATCCAAAGGATCAATATCAAATGATCAATATCAAAGGGGTCAATCAAAGGGTCAATATCAAAGTCCAAATAATATAAAGGGGAGAGAGAGAGAGAGAGAGAGAGAGAGAGAGAGAAAAGTCATGAGAGAGAAGAGGTTGTACTCTTGTCGAAGAGTACGGAATATATGTACCTTAAACCGCCAATGAAATCATATCATAACATAAGAATAGGAAATCACTCCTTCTTCAGCGAATCTACAGGAATTAATAATCGGCTTATTATTAATAAATTATTTTAAATCTGATTGCTCATTTTAGTCGGCTTTCTATTTTTAGTACCTTTCCATTTTAAGTAAGTTTCCCGTTTTAGTAAGTTCCTCGGATTAGCAAGATTAATCATTTATGGTTCCCAATAACATTTAACTAAGTTAAAGTTCTCAAAATAATAAATATTAATAGATTAGGGTTAACTATGACAATTTACGATAGTTTAGAGTTAAAAGTGTAATTATTGCAAAGTATAGGGTCCAAAGTATAAATTATATAAATGCATATCAAGTCTTCTTATTTTATGAACAATTCTCATGACCAAAAACAAGTCCGAGATACTCCTTATATTCAATTACTAGCTTATAGACCCGTCAATTTGATGGGTTTTTAGAAGAGATCATGCAAAAAAAATAAAATAAAATAAAATAAAGTGTGTATAAATAAAATAAGAAAAAAATGAAAGTAATAATTTGAAAATAAGTTTGAGATGCGATAACGATGATGCAAAAAGATAATAATTACTACTACACCCGGTGTCAATGTTCATTCCGTCAAAACCTAATAAAATTAAAAAAAAATATTATAAGTGTAAATAAAAGAGGTTTGTGATTTATAACACATGAAAAATTAAAAATGTTATAAATGATGTAGTATGTATATTGTAGATAGCACAAATAAGACCCAAAACGACACAGTCCCAAACACCTCAGCCTAAACTTAAACTATATGCATTTGAATATACAGAGTCCCAAACACCGGACTTATCTACATACATTTTACAGGCTTTCAACCACAATGCCATAACAATTCAATTTGCTAAAGGCAACTCAACCCACTACTCCCACACTATCTTTTCTTTTGAAGATCTTCCGCTGTACTTGTCAAGTCTTCAATTGAGGGATATTTCCATTTTCGATTAATTGTCACAATTCTAACCAACTCTTTTATTATCCTGTACACAAAAAAGTGTAAACATCCATAAGATGCTCAGAATTGAAAACAACATCCTTCAAAGGTATCTATATTTACATTATTATACAACATGGATCAATAGACCCAACATACACCCTTGAGCACCGAAGTTTATACAGCTGATATTAGCAAAGTTACTAATTAAGATAGGATAATGAGCCCCATCAGGTCTAAGGTTGCTATCTATTATTTCCCATTACTATACATTTTATTCATATTCAAACTGTTAAGTAACCTACAACTTCATTTATCAATCACAACTTACAAAGTATTTAAAGATATTGCAGTATAGAAAGTATTTTGAGACTGTTATGATTTAAATTACACCCTATACTCCTTAATGCCACCATCTTTTAGACAATATATACTACTGCAAAGTACAAAAGATATTGGCAACTAAAACATGAAATGAACTTATCTTTTATTCGTTAAGATATCACTCAAGCGTAAGAGGCCTTTGAAAAAACAATACAACACTTGCTGTTAATATACCAATTGAAATTTGATGTATAATTTGGTCAAGCTAACTGAAAACTGTAGGAGCATAAGCATCAACTTTTACACATTTGACTTGAAGAATAAAAGAATAAAAACACAACAGTTGTCTTTTTAAACCATTTAGTTCCATTATCTGATTATGCACCTAACCAAGTTGGGCACTTGATTAGCTATAAGACCGTGCACTATTAGTAACAATGTAAATACATCATGCATAACAGTTACACCGAATAACATCAAAACATATAGTTGAATTTCATCATAATAAACCTTTAAATCCACGTTACGTCCAACTTTAAATCCATTCAGTAACAATGTAAATCTATTTATAATAGTTTAAAAAACACATGACACAAACTAACCTTTAAATCCACGTTTAGAATCTTTCAACTGTGCTCCTTCATTTGCTTCAATTATGTGACCTAGAACATATCAGAAAACAAATTTGCAAAATGTTTATCAGTTTGGACTCCTTTTGGCCAACCTAAAAAGACACGAAAGGAAATAACCTATTTTAAATAATACCCATTGCAACTTATATTCCAATGGTAATAGCGCATACAAAATACAAATGACGTATGCAAAATAAGAATTGCACAAACCTTGGGAGGTCCGTGTTTGTGTGCCACCTCCTCCATTGTGCCTCATAGACCCAATTTCCGGTTGTTAAGACTGCTACAAATGGGCAAAAGAGCTTATAAGTAGCATATCTAAGATGTACTTCCTGATGTTTTAATTAAGACAACTTATATATATATATATATATATATATATATATATATATATATATATATATATATATATATATATAACTGTACGTTGCCAAATTTGAAAGACATTCTTATTCATAATGCTTTATCTTAGTATTCAAATAGAATTTAATGCGAATGGCAGAAATACCATTTACTAAGTTACATGCTTAGATTTTAATAGCAAACAAACATTCGAAAATTTATGCAAGTGCAGAGCTAAAAATGGTTATATGAATATGGAAAAGGTGTAATCCATAATAGACTCCCGGCGAATATATACACTCTTGTATCCATTAGTAGCTGTATGAGTGTAAGTATCAGGAGCTGATGCAATCATGCAAATAAAACAACATATGTAGCTTGGTTTGGTACATACCTACAAGTGACAAAGCGAGACCAAATCATTTGGAAAATGCAATTTTAAGGATGTTGTCATAAGCCTCCAACCTTCTGCGCAATCTCTTTCATTAACTCTTCACGCAAAAACACTGCGCTCGCTTTTTCTTCTATATCATATTATTGTGATAATATAGGTTACAACGTAAAAGACTAACATCATAACTAAATTACAGTCACAATTTTTTCTTACTATATTGCTCAATTGACTAAAAGGTATATTACAGTTGCGTAGACATGTGATTTTTTTGTTCTATTATATTACCTGATTATTTTGCCTCACCAATATAACCTTCTGGAATCCGGAAAACAACACCAGTTGGTCGAATTGTGCCCGAGAGTAAGGAACTTGTGAGAATTGAGTGACAATAAGCCATACGTATCACAAATTGTAAAATATATAGAGAAAGGATTCAAAGGACCAGTGGGATTTTCTATCAAGTGATCCGTAATATACATTCTTTATATATATAGCAAATATTTTATTATTAATAGCTATTGATACGTGGGAATCGCACCAGGCTTTACCTCTCAAGGGATCTTGAGAAGCTTACAACCCCCACCAGGCAGTGTACCTGATCGTTGTAGTATAGTATAGTGACAAGTACCGGGGGATTGATCGTTCAGCTAGGAATAGTGTCGCTAGGATTAGAAAACCTAAATACTAGTTCTAAAGGTGAGGGATGATTCTTTTTGCATTTTTATATTTTTTAGAAAGCAAGTAAAAATCTCGGGTTTGAAGAATTTGGGCGGAATTAGTTGCTAGTCAACTAACCCAATACTAAAGATGCAATCAAAATAAAATACTAGAAATGAAAATAAACTAAATTAACTAAGGTTGTGAGCAATAAGTGGAGAAAATGTGTTTACTTAGATTTCACTACTCCCTAGACATCTTTTACACGTTAATTACTTGTTATAGTTGTATTCCTTAATACCATTCATGGGGTGGCGCACTTAACTCCCCAATCCTATGAGCTCTTATCTCCTCCTATGCCATGCCCAGCACAACCATAGGGATTATAAACAGTGGCTCATGCATTAAATACAACCAATAAAACCTAGTGCACATCAGTTCATGTTTCCTAAGACGTTCAAGCATGTTACCAATTGGAGATCTGCCAGTTTTCTTAAGCCTAACATTGAATTCATTCATCCAATACAAATATAAACAAGTAATCAACACATAATTAACATCTAGGTTTCATTAGATCCAAGCAAACACAAGATAGATCTAGCCTAGCATGATGGAATTAAGACAAGAACAAGATATAGACAACCAACACATAGACATATTGATTGAATTAAAAGAATACTTATCTCAATTACACATGAAAGGTATCAAGGGCTTAGAACCCTTGAAAAACCTCTAAAATTCGCACCAAGTTCGTACTTAGGGTTTCTCCAAAACTTCTCTTTTTTTAATGTGAAAATTAGAAAACTATATATAGGAAATAGGGTCTGACGGCGTCAAGACAAATCTTGTGACGCCGTCACCTCGCCGCCAAAATATTTCTCGGACTGCCTTGATCTACTTTTGACGCCGTCATGTGTTATGCATTTCCAGGCCGTCATGCATTTTACTCTTGACGCCCTACTTCGTGACGACGTCAAATCTGTACTGGGTCGTCATGGAAATTACTCTTGACGCCGTCAGAAATTCATTCTTGACGCCGTCACCTACTGTTCCCAGCAAGGAAAATTAAGACTTTGGCGTTTTCTTCACTTTTATGCTCCAAAAACGTCCGAATTGCTTCCTTTTCCAGATTTCTCTCCCAAAGTACCTAAAATCACAAAAGGAACGATTTAGGGCAATATTTGATCAAATAAATTCAATTCCGGGCTTAAATGACCCCCTAAAAGTGGTTCATTTTTCGCCTCATCAGCTATCACGGATTAACTACCAATCTACCATGTATAAAGTTTGTTGACATAAATAATGTGTGAAAACGTTATTCATATCTTTCGATATCTCTATATTTTGACGATCACAAAATGTAAAATCGTCAATCGTATAATTACTACGTAAACAAGTATTAAGCTAGTTTATATCACTATATCCAACTTAATCACTTAAGGTATGGATAAACAAGTGCTTAATACATCTCATGATCAAAGGGGTATTTAATTAACTAACACAAAGTTTATTTAATTATACAAACATATTATATATTTTTGAAAAACACTTTTGGTAATAAAGAAAAATGTTTTAATCATACTAAATATATGATTTCAAATATTTAACCAAAATTAGTTAGTTTTTCACCAAATAAACTTTCCCCACTAAAAGGCAAGTGTTCTGGCCGTTACAGTTGGGCGGCCCCCTTAATTATAAGGGGCGGTCCCCTTAATTTTAAGGGGGCCGGCCACGATTTAAGGGGACTGGCCAGGCTCCCCTGTCAGAATTCTTCTCCTATAAATACCACCTTAATTCTGGAATTTTTCTCCACCTTTTGCACGAAATTTTCAGATCTATAACTCTCTAAACATCCTCTAAAACCCTTTGATCATTTGTATATTAATCCTTGTTTCAAGTGATTCAATCCCTCATCATCCATTCTCATCCTAAGTGCAAAAGAAGAACACTCTTTCTACAACCAAGTTCAAGAAGTGTTGAAGAGTAGTTGTGCATAGTGTATATATATTCATTTGTGAATATTGTGTTGTGCTTGTGATTAATTGTGTAGAAGGTATAGAAGTTGTGTAGATAATAGAAGTTGATAAGTAGTGAAGTAGGTTAGTTGTGAAGATAAGTGTGAAGTAGAAGATTGGTGTGTAGAAGATAGTTGTGAAGAAGATTGGTGTGTAGTATATTGGTGTGAAGAAGTTGTGTAGAAGTTGTGATCAAGTTGTGAAGTTGTGTGGTGTGTAAATTGGTGTGTAAGGTTTTATCCGCCAAAAGGGAGTTTGTTGACATAGTGAAGAAAACTCTCGAGTAGGTGACTCGGGGAGTGGAGTAGGAACAAGGAAGGTGTCCTTGTAGCCGAACCACTATAAATCCTTGTGTTGTGGTTTGATCTTTCTAACTCTTCTCATTACTTATTTATTTACCTTTACTATATTAGCTTTGTTAGTTAGTTACCATACAATTGTTCATATAGTGCAAGTATTGAGTTCACATAAACTAGAATCGAAGTTTTTTAAAACAAACTTGTGTTTATAAATTTAAAAAGGACGTAAAACTATTCAACCCCCCCTTCTAGTTTTCCACAATTGGTATCAGGAGCCACGTCTAGCAAGATTTTTAAAATATATTGTATTTTAAAACTTGTAACGATCTATGGAATCTGAAAAATATTTAGAAGGGCAATCTATGCAAAGACCACCACTATTTGAAAGTGATGGATTTTTATATTGGAAAAATCGATTCGAAACTTATGTGAAATCAAAAGATCTAGATCTTTTTCATATTATTACCAATGGTGATTTTTTACCTATTCAAAATAACCCCGAAACTAAGAAAGATGAATTCGTACCTTTTGAAAAACAAAATGATGATTTAAAAAGAAAACTTGCTAAAAATAATGAAGCAAAAATGGTTATTTACAATGCGCTACCACGTAAAGAGTACGAAAGGATCTTTATGTGTGAAACCGCAAAAGAAATTTGGAACTCTTTGTTAATAACCCACCAAGGTAATAATCAAGTCAAAGATAACAAAATAGATCTACTTGTTCAACAATATGAGCAATTCACGATTCCGGAAGAGGAATCAATTGATAATGCTTTTGCTAGATTTAACACTATAATCACAAGTTTAAAAGCACTTGATGGGAATTTCTCTAGTAAGAATTTTGTTAGGAAGTTTCTTAGAGCTCTTCACCCAAAATGGCGAGCTAAAGTACGGCTATTGAAGAATCGAAGAATTTGTCAACGCTACAACTTGATGAATTAATTGGTAATTTAAAAGTCTACGAAGCAATAATAAAGAAGGACTCCGAAATGGTTAAAGGGAAACGAGAGCAAAGCAAGTCAATCACCTTGAAAGCTAGAAAGGAATCCAACAACGAAGATAGCTCATCTTCCGAAAGCGAAGACGAAGAATATGCCATGGCCGTAAGAGATTTCAAGAAATTCTTCAAAAGGCGAGGAAGATTCGTTAGACAACCACACGATGAAAGAAGAACATCTCAAAAGAATAATGATGACAAGTATATCAAGAATGAGAGAAAATGTTTCAAGTGTGGTGATCCGAATCACCTTATTGGAAAATGTCCAATGATGACAAGAGATCAAAATCAAAGAGCGTTTATTGGAGGTGCTTGGAGTGATAGCGATGAAGATGAGAAAGAAACAACAAAGGAAGAAAAATGTCTCATGGCTAAAACATCAAGTGAGGTACGTTCCGAAACCGAATATTTTAGTGATGAAAATTTATCATTAGATGAAAAAGACTTAGATAGTGAATACAATAGATTATGCAAACTAGGACAACAAGTTATGGCTAAAAACAAATCACTAAAATACATAAATAACAAATTAGAAAATGAAGTACTTAAAATACATCAACTTGAGAAAGGTAAAGAAACTTTTGAAGAATGTAAATCATGTCAAGAGCTTAGAAATGAAAACAACAAACTTAAGGAAGAAATTTGTAAACTTGATAAATTTGAAAATAGTAGTAACTCACTTAGTAAAATTATAAGTATTCAAAGAATATCCGGAGATAAAACCGGTCTAGGTTTTAACTCAACCGAAGCCTCAACAAGTGAAGTTAAAAATGTTAAATTTGAAAGCGAACTCAAGGAACTAAAACCTTCAAAATCTAATCCTGAGTATATACTCATAAATGATAAGAAAATACATCTAGCTAGTAATGAAGAAATAAAACCGTTTTATAAACCATCTTTGAAAACCGAAGTAGGATCGTCCAAAACTAAAACAAGATCTAAAACTCCACCACCTAGGAAACCGAATAATTCTTACCCTAGACCTAAAACACCTCAACCAAGAGTAAACCAAAGTAGACAAAACTTTAACAATAATCAAAAAATGTGGAACTTCAATCCATGGGGAATGTTTCCACCATATATGCACCCAAGTCAAATACAAAACATGTTCGGGACAAACAACTTTGGTCAAATGAGACCATGGGGACCAACGTGAAAACTTTCGCCATTCAAACATGGAAATCTTTGATGTCACCCCGTGTTCGGACTTTCCTTTGAAGATTTTGAAGTTTAACGCATTGAAGACGAAAGGTACACATTTCCTTTTATTTCCTTGTAAACAAATGCATGCTTAGTTTAGTATCTAGCTTTTATGTGATTTTGATTGGTTCATTATTCTCTCTAGTCTTTACTTCTATACATATATATACTTATTTACTTATACTATATCTAAATATATATATATATATATATATATATATATATATATATATATATATATATATATATATATATATATATATATATATATATATATACACTTAGCTATATCTAGGATCTTATAACCTAGAAAACTCATTTGTTGATTTTCTAGAACTAGAAATTGTTCGTTTACGAACCTTTTCTTTTCCCCATTTGCCTTATTGAACTTTAATGTTCAACAACACTCATGCTGATGAAGAGAAATGAGTCAAAAAATCTATGGATAAAACAAACTCCCGGCTTCCGTTGCATTCGTCTCCTTCCTTTATTCTCGTCTTATAAGCCCATACTACATACATACATACATACATATATATATATATATATATATATATATATATATATATATATATATATATATATATATATATATATATATATATATATATATATATATATATATATATATATATATATACATATACTTATGAACTTTCCACAACGTTCTCGTGTACTTGACAACTTGATAAATTTCATCCGAAATGATCAAAAAAATTTAATTGGCAAATTGTCGATTAAAAGTGTCAGGTAATTCCTTTCGTGTGAATACCCTCCAACGTATTTTTGATTAAATATAAATCTAATACATACATATGAATAATTTATTTTTTTATTTTTTTTTTATTTTATTTATTTTTTTTTTTTCCAAAAACCAAAATCACAAAAATCAAATTTTGGAGGGCGGCCCCCTTAATGTTTAAGGGGACCGACAGCTAAATGTAGGGCGGCCCCCTTAATGTTTAAGGGGACCGGCCATCTGATAGTTCAAACCCGTTTTTCTCCTTTTTTCCTTTTGCCAAACACTCCACTTTTTCATACTTCCGTTCCCTTGCTTCTGCTGTGACGAAAACCAAAACCCAAAATACCTCAAATCACTTCCAAATCACATATTTCGGGTTAATTCGCAAAGGGAAAATTCATCTAACACAATCACCATTACTTATTGTAAGTTTTTTATAACACATTTCATCTAATTTCATCTTATTTGATCATACTCTTGATTATGCATGTTTTATAAAATTCGTCAAATTTCACAATTTCTTTCGAATTAAGCCTTAAAACTCCATAACCAAATGCTTCCCCTAGGATTAGGATGATTGATCAACACTAGAAACTAGTTATTATAAACAATCATGTCGAAAATTTTTGAAAAATTTCATACACTCCTTTTCAAATTTTTTAGTAAACTCATTGTTGAATAATGATTTGAAAACGTGTTAAAACTAATCACATTATATTTTTGTAACTTGTAAAACTTGAAATTACATTTTTCGACTAAGAAAAATTATATTGGTTCACAATATAGGGGTGTTTGGATTATGTCAAAATATTATCGAAACATAGTCATTATAATTTTTATAAAACTTTGTTATAATTAAACCTAAAAATTGCTAATCGGACTCGTCAAGATATATAATTCATATATATATTGACATACTAGGGGTATAAGTCAATAGTTAAGGAAGCGTTTGGTTTATTACTAAAAATGACATTTTTAAGTAAAAATACAAACCATCTTTTTCAAAAACAAATCACGTGCATAAGAAACTCGCAAGAAATAGCTAGTTTTACAATCTAATGTAAATCTAGTAAATTTCATGATATATTAAGATGTTTAATGGGGCGTTTGGATTTGTCCATAACTACTCATTAAACATCGTAAAGTATATCTAGAACGAGTTAAAAACAATATTAAGGAACATGGTAATCTACTTCTTAGGATTAGTAACGAAGTATGTTTACGTTCCTACATAAGCCTTAACAATAAACATATACTTTTATCTTTCTTTATATTTATTTTGGTCTTTTTGTATTGTTGATGTGTTCAGGTGAAAATGCCCAAAGCAACTACCGAAGATCTTTCTCACACTAAAAACTACATTCCTAAAGTTTCCCAACTCCCTACTACATCTCCTTCCATTGGACTTATATATCGTCAAATTGAAGATAGAAATGTTCATGAAGGACGTGTAGTAGATCTTGCTTTTGCTCAATCCGACTACATAAATCGCGTGTTTACAAGCATCAACTTCAATTGTCTTTATGAAATAAATGAACCTATCATTCCTCGTTTCATAATGGATTTCTATAGCCAAGTCACCGTCCAAACCAATGATCTTGGTTTCATCACCATCTCGTTCATGATTCAAAATGAATTTATCACCCTCACTCTCGAACAATTTGGTCATATCCTCCAAATTCCTTTTAGAGGTCAAGCCGTTTTCACAAACGAGTGGGACCTCGAATCTCTTAATCGCTATCGACCAACCTTCGGTCCCTATTTCAACGAAATTCCTCATCCCGACGAAATTCGTCAAATCCTTGGTGTGGACCGTGCCACCACAAGCCAAAAAATAAAATCCAAAAACGTTCAAATCTCTCCATACCAACTTCTCCTCAAAGAATTAAGCCCCCACATGAAGCGTTGGGAAGAACTCATTCGTGAGAATGCGTTTGGTACCGGAGGTCACCGGGACCATCTCCCAGCGTGCCTTGCTCACATGTTGTATTGTATAGCTTTCGAAAAGCCGTACAATTTGGCCTACTTCTTCATTAAACGGATTGAGTGTGCTAGAAAAACTCCCAAAGCCAATCTTCCATATGGAATGTTCCTCACTCGTCTCTATCGTCATGTTATCGAGTACTACCCCGATCTTGACAATAGTATCTATGAGTCCATGTACCCCACTCTACGTCCTCTCGCTCTAAAACAAGCTCGACGAACTCGAAGTGACAAGGGTAAACCTCGTCGTCATAGCTTTCATGGATCATCCTCAAGGCAAGACGATGATGATGAGGAGGAAAACATCCATGATGCTAGTACCCCTTCGTTTTCTGAGTTCGTTGACAATTTAGAGGATCTTGACTATCCCGAGTATTCTACCCCATCTCCTAGTGATCAAAACGAAGAAGTGCTTCATGAACGAACTACCGAGATGCTTAGAAGACAAAAGAGCTTGCACGAAGAAGTTAGAGGTGGCTTCAAATCTATTGGAAAGACTTTGAAGGGTATCTTCGGGAAGAAAAAGAAATGATATGCTTGGACTATATTTGTTAAACAATATTTAATTTTTATGTCTTGTATGCTATTTGTCCGAAGTATGATCGGAAGTACTTGTTATTTGGATATTTGTTTAGGATGCTAACTTGATTGCTTTTAATATATGCTTCTCTTAATCTATATACATATATATGTTTGCATGATTAGTTAATGTTTATATAAATATATGACATGTATGCTTTCTAATAGACCAAAACAAATGTGAATTGTGAAATATCCAAATAGAGCTTGCTGCAAACACAAAACAGAACATAACATTTTTCCAGAAAATTTTTGAAAATTTTGGTTTCTGGGTCGTCAGATGGGCGGCCCCCTTAAAATTAAGGGGACCGGCCTCCATTTAAGGGGACCAGCCATCTGGAACAGTTTTTACACTGTTTTCTTTTGCATCTTGTGATCCCTTTTGCTAGTCCCAGCTACCATTTCCCTTAAAAACTAAACTGATTTTGGAATATAACATTACAATTTCAAATTAATTCCGCTTCTAAACATGTTTTCCCACTATTTAATCTCCATGCATGTTTAATTCACATTCCATCATCCTCAAACATTCATCAAACATCATCATGTCATCACCAAGAACCACCAATTCAAACAATGCCAAGAAACAAAAACTTGTCATCATTCCACCCAAACAACTCTTCATTGATCTTACAAATGAAGACAACACCACTCCATCTCCACCACCTCAATGTTCATCTCCTAGTGCACCAAATGCACCCTCCAAAACACCTTCAACAAATGGAAACTCCACTTCCTCCATACCATCCACTTCATCCATAAATGACTACATCAACACCCACTTATCTCCTCCAACAATTGATCAACCATCACAACCTACCAATGAGAACACATCTCTTGCACTCACTCTCTCATTATCACCATTAACACATCTTGATGCACATTTCACATCATCTCCTATCAACCCACCAACCTATAACCCCGTCCCATGGAGCTTACTTGAAGCTCATGGAGACACTTGCCTTTGTTGCATTCACAACCGAACAATTGTGTTCGGATTAAGAGATGAGATCCAATACATGTTTTCTCATATTGAAAACATGTTGCATCAACCACCAACAACAAACACAACACCTCCACCACCATCAACAAACACACCTCCACCATCACCATCTCCATGTTCACCATCCATTCCTCTCAATTAAATATGCTTGGTGTTTTACAAATAAAATTGTGTTAAACCTTTTTGGATGGCAAGCTCTAGAGAGGACTCTCATGTTTGAGACTTGGTCTTTTATTTTAATGATGATTCTAAGCCTTTAAGGCTTTTGTTAGTTGCATTACTTGTTATGGTTGTAATGCTTGATGTATTTTTTTTATTATTAATGTTATGCTTATGCTTAGTCTTTACTCTTGCATGCTATATACATATATATGTTGCTTGCCACTAAATATTTTTGCAAGATATCCATATCTCGATTCCTTTTGGCCTCAAAACGAGGGGGAGTATACTTCGAGGGGGAGTTTACATTAACATGGGATAACCTTTTTGATGCTAACAAAAAGGGGGAGAAGTGATATAAACTCACAATAATACTTGAATATATACTAATTTTCGATTAATGAGTTTAAATTTTGTAATCATCAAAAAGGGGGAGATTGTTGACATAAATAATGTGTGAAAACGTTATTCATATCTTTCGATATCTCTATATTTTGACGATCACAAAATGTAAAGTCGTCAATCGTATAATTACTACGTAAACAAGTATTAAGCTAGTTTATATCACTATATCCAACTTAATCACTTAAGGTATGGATAAACAAGTGCTTAATACATCTCATGATCAAAGGGGTATTTAATTAACTAACACAAAGTTTATTTAATTATATAAACATATTATATATTTTTGAAAAACACTTTTGGTAATAAAGAAAAATGTTTTAATCATACTAAATATATGGTTTCAAATATTTAACCAAAATCAGTTAGTTTTTCACCAAATAAACTTTCCCCACTAAAAGGCAAGTGTTCTGGCCGTTACGGTTGGGCGGCCCCCTTAATTATAAGGGGCGGTCCCCTTAATTTTAAGGGGGCCGGCCACGATTTAAGGGGACCGGCCAGGCTCCCCTGTCAGAAACAGTCAGAATTCTTCTCCTATAAATACCACCTTAATTCTGGAATTTTTCCCCACCTTTTGCACGAAATTTTCAGATCTATAACTCTCTAAACATCCTCTAAAACCCTTTGATCATTTGTATATTAATCCTTGTTTCAAGTGATTCAATCCCTCATCATCCATTCTCATCCAAAGTGCAAAAGAAGAACACTCTTTCTACAACCAAGTTCAAAAAGTGTTGAAGAGTAGTTGTGCATAGTGTATATATATATTCATTTGTGAATATTGTGTTGTGCTTGTGATTAATTGTGTAGAAGATATAGAAGTTGTGTAGATAATAGAAGTTGATAAGTAGTGAAGTAGGTTAGTTGTGAAGATAGGTGTGAAGTAGAAGATTGGTGTGTAGAAGATAGTTGTGAAGAAGATTGGTGTGTAGTATATTGGTGTGAAGAAGTTGTGTAGAAGTTGTGATCAAGTTGTGAAGTTGTGTGGTGTGTAAATTGGTGTGTAAGGTTTTCTCCGCCAAAGGGGAGTTTGTTGACATAGTGAAGAAAACTCTCGAGTAGGTGACTCGGGGAGTGGAGTAGGAACAAGGAAGGTGTCCTTGTAGCCGAACCACTATAAATCCTTGTGTTGTGGTTTGATCTTTCTAACTCTTCTCATTACTTATTTATTTACCTTTACTACATTAGCTTTGTTAGTTAGTTACCATACAATTGTTCATATAGTGCAAGTATTGAGTTCACATAAACTAGAATCGAAGTTTTTTAAAACAAACTTGTGTTTATAAATTTAAAAAGGACGTAAAACTATTCAACCCCCCATTCTAGTTTTCCACAAAGTTAACATTCATTACCTATTCACTAGCTACCGTGTATTAATAGCTATCACGAATTAACTACAATGTATTAATACACATACCTTTTACATAGTTTTGGAGCAGCCAACGAAATATACATACCCTACAACAAAAAATATCATATTTGTGGGACGTTAGTGAAAAGCAAATATACAAATGTGACCCTTATGACCATGAAGTGGTAGGAGGTTAATTAGGGTCAGTTTCAAACTATATTATGGGTTTTAAGATGGCAAATAACGCAGGTTAATATCAATGTACCTTTCGAGTAGGATCACTGGTCATGCAAACAAAAGTTCAGCACAACACATATTTCATTACAATCTGTCATTTTGCGGTATATAAATACTCAAATATTCGATCTTGCTTTAAAAATGAAAGTGAGAAGTGAAAGTCAAGATCAAACCGGGATAAACACATCGATTTTTATATTGACAGAATGGTGATGTTACGTCATTAGCTCGAATTCACCATCCAAGCAAGTACACGTTGACGACTCATGAGAAGGTATGTGATGCACATTCCACTGCTCCAACACTGCATACATACAAAAAAATTGATTAATATTCATAATCTGAATCCAAAATGGTTACGTTACCGAATGAAAATGTGTGGTCGTGATAGCTAAACAAAGACAACTAACAAAGCTTAGGACCTGAATAAAATATCATACCAAACGTGAAACGTCATCCGAAGTGCATTTTAATGCATAAAATTTTCCAACACCGCTTTATAAAAGAGTGCATTGTTATTGATAAGATTAGAAACTATGGATGAAAAGCTGTTTGTAGACCAGCCTCATCTGAATCCATCAGTTTGAGCATGCACTAATAACTACGCATTTTGACCCAAAGCCATTGTATTCTCTTACTCAAATCAGACCATTTTTTTAATTTATGGAATTTAATAGAGGCAAAGGTAAATACAGTGCATGATTACATTAAATATGCTTCATCTGGTAAATAAACTCTTTTGCATTTTAGTAGATAAGATGTTTTACTTACAGAAAAGAATACATCTTGTGCTCCCAAAAATTCCTTCAACCATTAATCATGATTAAAATTCTATAGGAAATTTAAAAAAACAAAAAATTAGTAGTTACAAAGGTCGCGAGAGCACAAAAATTACTTGTCAACGTGCTTTTTGCTATAAACAATAGCCTTCAAAACATGACGATATTATTACCCCTATAAACAAAACAGCTAAAGACATTTTCGTATCCATCTAACCACACAACTATTTATATCGTAATACACATTTATCAAACAACATTTAGAAATCAAGAAACTCACTTGAGAAAAAGTGAAACCGAGAGGGGGAACATGTAACTTACTGAATACGCCTGCAACATAAACGACTAATTGAAGTCATCGACCCATGTCTTTTATCAATAGAATAGTGGCAACACCATCATTCAACCTATTAAAACAATAACCAACCACCGCAAGCTTACGATATAGTTTTAGCACCTGGTATCAATAGAATAGCAGTAGAACTTAGAAAGCTTAGTGAGAGATGAAAATAGGTGTCAAAAGATTACAAAAATTTGAACAAACGCATTAATCAAATTCATATGCTATCGCCCTTTAGTGTATTTTGGGACTTGTTGTCGCCAAAAGAATGATCAACACTCTCCGTAACAAAGATATAATAAGTGTTATTAGGTTAGATCATAAAACGATCTAACTAAATATTATGGCAGACAACGACTTAACTTTTTTCAAATTAGTTGTATGGGAGATTATGAATGAACCACATTACAAACTTATGGTGAAAGACTCATTGTAGACAATGGTTCAAAACACATGTGCACAGAAAGACCATTACCTGGAGTACTAAAGAAGTAAAGAGTGGCCACTTGAAAAGAATTGGGCCAATGAGGGCAACGACAACTGATAGTATGATCAATTCCTTATTGTAACTTTCAGCAATCAAAACACTTTTCTGTCCTCCACTTTCCAGAAATCTTTGATGGCTAAACCTACAAAAGTTCATTAAATTATATGATTAAGCTAACACAATCGAAATACCAATGCTTAAAACATATTCCGGGTCGGGTTGACCCATAGTACAGGTGGCAATATGGGCGGTGGGAGTTTGGGTTAAACCAAACGCTCCCCTAAATGATTCCAAGATGGCATATTTCACCTTCACGTAAACACATAAGTAGTTTGACAGAAACAACAGAACATAAGTAGTTTCATTGTATATAAACAATAGAACATATTTACTCATCCAAAGTGGCCTCTCCTATAGCTCCTAAACACGCTAGTAACACTAAAACAATCATAAAATAAGGCATAATCCATAGAAATTAAGCATGTGGCGCAACAAAATGAATTGTTGACCTGCACCAACTACTGTGTGAATCTCATTAATGAATATTCCAATTTGTCCATTGGAAGTATTGACCTCTTTAACAACAGCTTTAAGTCGCTCCTCAAATTCTCGTCTGTATTTAGCACCAGCAACCAATGAACCCATATCGAGTGAGATGAGCTGCACCATAGAAGGATCAAAATTTATCAACACAAACTTATAATTTTGAAAATGAATGCACAATCATCATATCATCAAGAAACATATTAACAACAGTAGTAATGATGGTAATTCAAAAAGTGATTTTTTCTAACCTTATAATTTTGAGTTAAACTACATTATTTAAATTATTTCAATACATTAACAATAACTTTAAATGAATACATCATCAAACTGATAACTGTACCTTTCAGCAATTGCAGTTTTCCCACACCAGGCACACCAATTATCACAGGGTTGTTTTTTTTCTTCTTCTAGAGAATATCTGAATGCACCAATTATCACAGTTTTCCTACACCAGGCGCACGAAACATCAAAACCTTTATAAGTTCTTGTAACCTTATAAACCAATTTGATTAAATAATCAATCATTACAAACTTGAATATAAACAATACCGTATAAAAATAGATTTAAACAACCAAATGAAAAATGTATTATAATTGAATCGAAAAAAAAACAACATTACTTACCAATTAGTAAAATCCCCAATTCTTTTCCTAGGGTTCTTCCATGTTGACAACATAGAAAGGATTTTTATTGTAGGTGACTGAATGAAAGACATAAAGACGGAGTCAAATATATGATTTCAATTCAAAAATTGTAACTTATTTTTAGAGATGATTGTTTGAATTTGTCAACATTAATTGCTGAATTGAAACTGACGATTTGAGTGAAGAAGCGTATGCAAGAAGAATGAGTTAAGAATGAAGATTTAGGTGAATTGAATGACATAAATGAGTTACCAAATAGGATTCTTCTCAATTTGACGAAAATGAGATGCAGCATAGGGCTTGTACGCAATTAATCTCCATCCAATAGGAGTGAAGACACGTAAGAAAATTTAATGAGTGGGCTGCTTTAGTGGGCTTGTACATTATTCACGCTTATTAGATTTCATAGATATTTCGATTCGAAAATAAGCGAAGCCACATGCATGCATTACTGTCCATACATACATTCAAAGCAATTATGTTTAAATTCTTAATTTACTTGCATATATATCAGATTCTAAATCATGTTTTAGACCTCAGAAAAAACGTTTCTAGTGGCCATCTCACAACATATTTTGAATGATTTGAAACAGAAACCAAGATTGACATGTATGTATACTATGATTTTAGATAGCATAAATGTGTTCACAAGACCAGGTTAAAGGCGTGCACTACCACCTGATCAAAACAGAATTTAGGTCGACATGGTTTGGAAAAGCACGACACAACAGGCACGAACACTCCATGAAAACTAGGGGTCGATATGGGATTGTTTAAGACACGACATGAAGTAGCCATATGACTCGACACCGAGCAACCCTTCCAAAACCGATTTCGAAACATACTAGTGTTTACAGTTTTTATGTGTCAAATACATATCTTAGCTCATATAATTCTTAGCTTCAAACATATTTTAGTTAGGTTGAGCCATGCACAACCTACAAGTCGAAACAAACCATAGGTCGAATTATATTAGGTGCCGTTTCTTGAATTCATGCGAGCTAGTCCATCATAATTTTATGTTTATTCGAATTACACTAAACGAACATGTTACTAATTCTTTATCAAATCGATTACATATAAGCAGCTACTCATCAAAGTTGGGCCACGTATCAACACACATACACACACACGTATGATTATAAAGTCGAGTATACATGTCTTATTTTCGTTATTTTATGCGCTGAATATCTATGATTTCATGTGAGGTCTATATTCGATTTATTAGACATGTGATATTAACCGATTTAAAAATCATGAACACGCAGGATCGAACAAAAACAATAAGAGAATTGAACAAGGTTTCTGGATACATACCCTCATAGTCGCAACCAGAAAGGAGAAAACAAGGATCGAATGCCAAATACCACTACCACCGAAACTGTACCGAACCCTCGAACAGGAAAAACCCATGACAGAAAATATAACCCATGCCCAAACCAATGAGCTACACACACCACCACGATGCCGCCAACCAGAATAGGTCACAACGAGCCTTCTTTGCGCCTTTGGATCGATAGAAAAAAAATGGAAGCAACATGCTTAGCCTCACTTTGTTGAGTATAAGGAATTATTGAAGTTAGTATTTAGATACTGCTGAAGGATTCTGCTGACAGGTTCTTGTGGATACATAAAGTTGATTCTGCTGAAGACTGGTTCCTGCTGAAGACTGGATCCTGCGGATATAGTTAATTCGTAGATAGAGATTAGTTATTTATAGATAAGATATGTAGAATATCTTCTAGAGTATTATGTTTATACGTTTCTTGTAGAAGAGTTTAGGGTTTCCAATAGTATATAAGGAACCCAAGGTCATTGTATTATGTATGAGTTTCAAAACAATTATTAGTGAATAATATCGATCCATAGAGGATCAAAGTTTAGCATACAGTTTATATTTATATTCCGCAATAAGTATAAGCTCACAGAGATTGTCTATTTAGTTTGCTAGTGATTACATTAGTAGACTAACGATCTATTGGCTCGAGATCTATCAAGTGTAGATCCTACAAGTGGTATCAGAGCCACAAGAAAATCTCTGTAATCTAACTCATACTCAAATACCTTTTTCACTCAGTAATAATGGTTGATGGAGATGCTACTGATGTCACTCTCACAAACGCCAATGCTATCACTCAACAACTTCAACAGGTTGCTTTCTCCAACAGCAACGCCAAGTTTCCCTATCTCAGGAAGGATGAGTATGAGATTTGGGCCATGAAGATGCAGAACTGGATTGCCAATGTCGACTTCAACTTATGGAATGTGATATTAAATGGGTGCAGTCCTAAAAAGCAAGGAAAAGACTCTAAGGGCAATATGACTACTTTTCCTTCATCTTCTGCTGAAGAGATCATTGTTGTACAAAGGGAGAACAAAGCAAGAACTATCTTGCTTCAAGCAATTCCTGATGACCACATGGGAGATTTTCATTACCTGACTCATCTTAAAGAAATCTGGATGGCTATAAAGACAAGATTCGGGGGCAATAAAGAATCTAAAAGGATGAGAAAGTCTACGTTGAAGCAAGAATTTCAGGAATTCAGAATAACTGAAGAAGAGGGCATTCACAAAGGCTATGATAGGTTTCAGAAGATTCTAAGTCATTTGAATCAGCTTCTAGCCAGACCTGACAATGAGGAGGTTAACTCCAGGTTTCTAAGAGCCTTACCTCCCTCATGGTCTCAGGTCAGCATATCCTTGAAAACCAAAGGTGGTTTGGATTATCTCTCGTTTGATGACTTGTACAATAAACTCAGAGCCTTAGAACTTGACATCAAGGGACACTCCTCTTATGCAGCACCTCCTTTACACTCTGCATTTATCAGCACTAATTCAAACTATATGCCATATTCTCCCAGTCCAAGTCCTTCCAATACAACATTGTCTTTCACAAATGCTAGTCCAAAGAATTATCCAAAGATTAGCAATGTGATGGAAGATGTACTTCATTCATTTGTTGCTGAAGTTGATCAACAGCAACAAATAGCTTATGAGGACTTTGAGCAGATTGATGAACTTGCAATGGAAGAGTTGGACTTAAAGTGGCAAATGGCAATGCTGTCTCTTAAAGACAGAAGATTTGAGCAAAAGGTTGGAAGAAAGCTCCAAGTAAATGGAAGAGATGCATTCGTTTTGACAGAAGAAAAGTGAAGTGCTATGCATGTGGAGAGATTTGGCATTTTGCAAGAGAGTACAAAACCAAAAAGGGTGAAGATAGTACAAGATATTCGGCTTACAGGAAGAAGGAGGTGGAGGCTGGAGAATCAAAGGCTTTGGTGACTGTAGTAGATGCTTGTGTTGACTGGAATGAGCATGAATCTGAAGATGCAACAAGCAGTTCTCCTCAACAAATCTCCTGTGTGGCTAGTTGTGATGCTGACTTCACCTTCATGGGAATATCTCCTCAGGTATCTGATTGTGTTTTTGGGTGTGATATTAAATATAAAACTCTTAAAGAAGCTTATGATGATATGGAACCAAAATATAATGCTAGCTTTATTAAAGCTCAAGCTTATAAAGAAGCTGTTAAAACTTTAGAAAAACAGAAAGTGTGGTTTCAACAAAATCAATTGGCTTATGAGGAAAAGATAAGAGTTTTAAAAAGAGATTTAGAGATAACTAGCAATGAATTAAAATTTACCGAAAAAGAAAAAGCTAGAATTGAGTCTGAGAAAGAAGTTTTGCAAGATAAGTTGGATAAAGAAGTGACTAGGCATAAAGAATGGGTAATTTCAAGTGATAAGTTAGCTAGTTTTCTCTATAGTAGTCAGTCTGTAACATCTGAGTTTGGTTTAGGTTTACAGAAATATGTTGGTGTAGAGGCAAACCATTATTTAGATAAGAAAAGTAAAAATAACTCTGCACCTGTAAAATTCTTAAAGGAAGGTGAGATGCATGTTGTACCAGGACCAATTAGAGGTGAATTCATGCCTACCTCCAAAACCTCTGACTTTGATGGTTCACACCATTTGTATGGAAAAAAGTCTAATGACTTGCCAAACCTTACTTGTAAAACTAATAACTCTGACTCTCCCACAACCATAGGAACCCCTAAGCCCACATCCCATAATTTAGACTTACCAGAATCACAGACTCCAACTGGCATTAGGATCAATGACTCCCCTGACTCTAGAAGTATCTCTAGTGATGATTCTAATAAACGTGTCTCTTGTTCTTTCAGGAACAAAACCTCAGAGACCTCTAGTTATGCCAGCTGTGAATCCAAGACCAAGTCAGACTCACCCAAGTCCTCATCAAAGCTTTCTGTCAAGTCATCTTACAAGTCTGTGGACTCTGAAGTTGCTGCTGATGAAGTTATTTCAAAGACAGCCTCTTCTGAAGACTTGTTATTTACTTCTTTTGAAAACAATTCCTTTCAGTCATTACAAAACAATTCTATTTCTGGTGGTTGTTTGAATAATTTTGTGTTTAATAAGACATCTGTTGGTTTCAATAAATCTTCTAGAAAGAAGAAGTGTTTTGTTTGTGGTAGTAAATTACATTTGATTAAGGATTGTGATTTTCATGAAAAGAGGATGGGTGTTTCTGCTGTTCATAATAGATCTAGACCAAAGTGGACTAATTATTATTCCAAACCTTCTTGTATTCCACAGGCACCTCACCCCACTAGCAGAACCAACTCAGTTTTTGCTGAAAGGTCTGTTCCTGCTGGTGGATCTGTTTATGCTAGTAGATATGTAACTGCTGATATGAATAGATATGTTACTAGACCATTTTCTGGATTTAATCATACTTATTTTCAAAATGGTTATTGGCCTGGATATTATGACCCAATGTTTTTGGGAAGGGAAAATTGGGATTCTGCTGTAAAGTCCTCAGCAGATTGTTCTTGGAAATTTGATAGACCATATGTATACAGGGGTTCCATGAACAATGGTGGATCTAACTCATCTACATGGCTTCATAATAATGATCCACAAGGCAGGCTCAAGTCTTTCAAGACTTGAGTCTATCAATGTACTCATATTATTGTATAATTTTTTGTTGTTGTAGGGACATCCTATTTTGAATAAAGATTTAGGTATTGTTGATAGTGGATGTTCAAGAAGCATGTCTGGGAATCAGGAGAAGCTACATAACTTTGTGCCTTTTAATGGAGGCATAGTGAGATTTGGAAGTAGAGAAGGAAGAATCACTGGTAAAGGAACCATCTGAATTCCAAAGGTAGATTTTGAGAATGTCTATTATGTGAAGGAACTACAAGGTTTCAATTTGTTCTCAGTTTCACAAATCTGTGACAAAAAGATTCCTATGCTTTTCACTGATGAGGACTGTCTTATTCTTTCACCTGACTTCAAAATACCTGATGAAAGTCATGTATTGCTAAGGGTTCCAAGAAATCATAATCTTTACACATTCAACTTGAATGATGTCAAGCCAGAAGGTGGTCTAGCATGCTTGGTGGCTAAAGCATCCTTGGATGAATCTACAAAATGGCACAGAAGGATGGCACATGTTAACTTCAAAGTAATTAACAAGCTTGCTAAAGATGGACTTGTTCATGGACTTCTTTCCAAGATATTCACCAATGAACACAACTGTGTTTCATGTAACAAAGGAAAGCAACATAAAGCTTCTTATAAGGCTATTACTGTTGTGAGCACAATCTCAGAACCTTTTCAGCTGCTTCATATGGATCTTTTTGGTCCAACGTCTATCAGGAGTATTGACCATAAGTACTTCTGTTTGGTGATCACTAATACTTTTAGTAGGTTCAGTTGGACATTTTGGTGACTAAAGACCAAACCTTTCAGACACTTAAAGAATTTATGGCCCTCATTGAAAACCAACTTAACAAGAAGATCAAAGGTATAAGGTGTGACAATGGGACAGAGTTCAAAAATGCCAATCTTATTGAACTCTGTGGGTTAAAGGGTATAAAGAGGGACTACAGCAATCCCAAGACTCCACAACAGAATGGAGTTGCAGAAAGGAAAAATAGAACCCTGATAGAGGCTGCAAGATCTATGCTTGCTGACTCTAAACTTCCCACTATGTTTTGGACTGAAGTAGTTGGCATTGCTTGTTATGTGATTACATTAGTTGACTAACGATCTATTGGCTCGAGATCTATCAAGTGTAGATCCTACATTGAGAGAGTTTTAAGTTTTAGGGTTTGTTATATTTATGTCGTTTAAACGTTTTTGTGAAATTCGGTTTTATGATACTGATTGGGGCGGGGAGTCAATTAAAGTAAATGTCATGAGTTTAGGAAAGGATTGAGGACTAATTAAATGAAATTTACAATTACAAATCTGTTGATAACTAGAAGGGGGGTTGAATAGTTTTACGTTGTTTTTGATTTTATAAAAAAAACTTTGTTTACAAAATCTTCGATTCTAGTTTTATGTGAGATGAATATTTAAACACTTATGTATACTAATATCTATGAAAGTAAATGATGACAATATAAGTAAGTAAGTAAAGAGATAGAGATGGAAAGATCGCACCACAAGACAAACGATTTATAGTGGTTCGACTACGAAGCACCTCTTCGCCCTACTCCACTCCCCGAGCACCTAACTCGAGAGTTTTCTTCACTATGTCAACAAGCTCCTTTGTGGCGGAGGAAACCTTACACAACTTTTGCTTACACCAATTAACGACACTAAGCTAGATGTCGAGTCCTAAGAGTAGCTAGAACTAATCTCACACCACTAGTCACTACACACCTTCTTCACAACTTATACACACCACTACTACTACACAACTTCTCACAACTTCACTACTTCTTCTTCACAACACAACTACTTCTTCACTACTTCTATTCACAACTTCTATCCACTACTAACATACCTAAATCTACCTATTACACACCTTCTACACCTTTACAAATATTTTACACAACTACTAACAATATCCACTAATTTACAATACTACTTAACAAGATGTTGAGGGAGTATTCTTCTCTTGCACTTTCAATGATGAGAGATTGGATCACTTAAAACAAGAACTAATAAGTTTATGATCAAAGGTTTTAGGAAGATGATATGAGAGGATTTGGACAGAAAGTTTTAGTGCAAAAGGTGAGGAAAAATTGTAGGATTGAACCTGTATTTATTGGCAAAAGTTTCTGACAACAGGAGCGTGTCGGCCCCCTTAAAATTAATGGGGCCGCCCCTTATAATTAAGGGGGCCGCCCACCAGTAACGGCCAGAAATTTTTGTCTTTTCTGGGGAAAGTTTATTTGGTGAAGATTTAACTGATTTTGGTTAAAATTTTGAATTCATATATTTATTATGAATTAAACATTTTCCTTTAATTACCAAAAGTGTTTTTCTAAATATATAACCATTTTATATAATTTGTAATAATTAAATAAACCTTCCTTTGATCATAAAATGTATTAGGCAATTGTTTATTCATACCTTAAGTGATTTAGTTGGATGTAATGATATTTTGTCACTAAATACTTGTTTACGTAATGATTTTACGTTTAATGATTTAACATTTTGTGATCGTCAAAAAGTAGGGATATCGAGAAATATTAATAACGTTTTCACGCATTATTTATATCAACAATCTCCCCCTTTTTGATAATTACAAAATCTAAACTCATTAAATCAAAAATTAATATTTATACAAGTATTTAGTGAGTTTATATCACTTCTCCCCCTTTTTGTTAGCATCAAAAAGGTTATCCCGATGATGAATAAACTCCCCCTTGACGTGTACTCCCCCTCGTTTTAAGGTTAAGAGACAATTCGAGATATGGAATGCTTGCAAAAATATTTAGAACATATACGATATATATGATGCAGGAAATAAATATATAACAAGAGAACTAATAAAAATGCATAAAATAAATTTCAACAAGCATTCATTATTTATTAAAATAGATTATGATGGAAACATAATCATTGGTACATAAGCAAATATATATATATATATATATATATATATATATATATATATATATATATATATATATATATATATATATATATATATGGTGAGGTTCTTTTCAGAACCAAATAAATTGCGAGAACTGCGAGAACTAACATCAACCAATCAATTTTTTTTAATATTTATTTTTATTATTTAATTCAAAAGGGTATAATAGTAAAATTGCAATTTTTTTTTTGAATTTATTTTAATAAAAAAACGTTTTTTAGGTACTAAATTATAGGAACTTCTTTTCTTTTTTTTTTGAAAGAATTATTTTTCCCGTGCGCATGATTTCAAAATGTAAAGTGCATATGTGTTCTTTTTATATAAGGTAAATTTATGTATATTGTTCAACTGCGCTCTAATGTATTTTGACCAAAAATATTTACACAAGTGTATTGAACGACAAACATAAATATTTTACATGTATCGTATACATCTAAAAAATCATTATACACAAAATTAAAAATCATGTCATATACAATTCAAATACAAAATACTAAAAGTAAAGAATAAATGAAAGTTTCGTTGATGTATAGCCGTGTCTACTAATCTTCTCGTAACTTCATGCGCTTGTGTCTTTACTCTTTACTTCTTTATCATAACTATTTTCTCGCTAGATAGTATGTACAAAACACATGTGCACTCTTAACATCGCTCATCATACTCGCACCTGTAACCACAACCAATTAATAAATGAATTATTTAATCATAACATTTAACAAAACACATATGTACAATGCATTTCTAACTTGTTCACAAGAGATCATTTTGATAAATTAGTACAACCTTAAAACACAAAACACAAGTGCAAATTTAAATAAAATTTAAACACAAAACATCCTTATATCAGAATTAAAAACATATATGCATTTTCAATACATTTAAACTCTGAAACTATAAAAACACATATGCACAGAATGTATCAAATTCACCTGAAACTGTAAAAACACATATGCACACTCCTTTTATTGATTTTGTATGAGCCATAAAACATATATGCATTTCAAGAACTATACTTCTTATTTTATTTATTTATTATTTTTTTGTAAAAACACATGTGCACTCTCAATAAATACAGTAACCACAATCGTTTCTTTACAAGTTTCCCAATAAGTTATAAAAACTAAATATATCCCACTCTTGTTTGTTTCGTTCACACAAACACATCCTCGTCATAACTCATCCATTTTTCATGTATCTAAACCTATTCACACATTAAATAACTTGACGAGCATGACACCATTTTACATGTATCCATTTCTTGATGTATTATTTAAACGCTAAACACATATGGTGTCATGTCAAACTGAATTAAATAACCTTCCAATTAAACATAAATATAACCTCTAATTATGAAGAACAAGATACATCATGTAGAGACAAAATGACTTACCCATTCATTGGCAGCGAGAAGGCCATCATTATAATGTGGTCACAAACACAAATGAACCGATATATTCAATTAATATTTTAACCTGTAAAAGCCTCCTTCACAATCTTTGACAACCCCGCCCTAACTCTCGCCTCTTAAATCACCTTCTTATCAAGCACCCAAAGACACACAAGAGGATACTGAGCACCAATTAAACCGTCACCAGTCACGGATTACTGGAGTAGAGCTTCCATACGAGATCTGGTCCTACTGAACCAGTCAATATGCTGCATAAATGACTTGGGGACATCCTTCATAAATGAAAAGAAAAATTGAACAACAGCAAAACAAGGATGCTAGATTGAAAACGATATATCTCCCACAAATCGACAAAAGATACTAATAAGATCAAAAACCATAGTCGTGGATCCACAATCCAAATTTAAAGACGAAGTTTTTCCTTTTAAAATTAATCATCGAATTATGTATTGAAACTAATTTCAAAAAAAAACATTAATAAAGGATAATCGAAATCGAAACCCAATATATACACACAAAAACAAAAACAAGTAAAGAAACAAATTCGAAAACGCATTACTAGATAAACAAATTTAGTCAAAATCAAATGGATAAACACCACCGCCAAATTCCTTACTAGACCAATTAAATCAAGAAAACATTTATCTCTTTAATATAATTTAATACATAAACATAAGTTATAAAAATCAATAAAAAAAAGAAGTGGTGAATTGAAACCTGCATAATTAAGGGTGTAAGATAACCCACTGCAACAACGATCGCTTTTGATTTAGTATTAAAAATTCTACTAATTGATCTTTTATTTTAAGTTTTTGGGTGCTTGGATTTTTATTTATAAAAATGGGATTTGAACAACAACTAGATGCGAATGAAGGAAGAAGATCGTGTGGTGTTTTGGGAAGGAGAGGTAAGGATGGTGGCTAGGGTTTGAAAGGCAGGGAGCGAGGGATAGCATATTGAATTCCAGGAAATGGTTGGGGCATGAGATGCTATTATTGTGGAAGAATTAAAATACCGACTTTGCCCTCAATTTAATTTTTTCTTTCAATTTAAGTTACAGTTATTTACAAAAGTGCCATTTCGCATCAATATGATGTACATTGTGCATTATTAAGAGTAACAATGTGGTTCTCGCAGTTCTCGCAATTTATTTGGTTCTGAAAAGAACCTCACACTATATATATATATATATATATATATATATATATATATATATATATATATATATGCTTTTCTTAGCAAACTATAATAGATAATACTAAGTTGCCAATTTGAGGTCTCTAGGACTTGCTTGGAGATGGGAAACATGGTGGATGAGTTTAGTGGAGGTAGATCTTTGTGGGAATGTTGTTTGGAGAGTTTGGAGTGGTTGATGGAGGTGAGTTTGGAGCGGAAGGGTTGGATTGATGTGTTTGTGATGGTGGTGGAGAAGACCTTGTGAGGAGATACTCAATCCAAGTGAAGTGCTCATTGAAAGCAATGGTTTGTTTTTGGAGAAAATGTAACAAGGACAATTGTTAACATGATTCTCAAGTTGGACTATGTTGTTGGATGGTGAGGAGTGAGTGGTGGAAGGTTGTTAATCCAAATTGCGTTGAGCAAGATGTAAGGCAAGGAGAGCACTAAGCTCATGAGCTTCTTTGAGCTCCTCAACGAACTTTTTATGTTCGAAGGAAGGTGATGATGGTGGAGTTGGATTGTGGTTAGGGATTGAGGCTTGAACATGTAACATGGGATTCATGTCTTGATGAGAGTGATGGATGTTGTTTTGGGATTGAGTATGTTACTCGAAAGAATCATTTGGAAGAATTGAGTGAGATGGATGTGGAGTATTGTTGGTCAGTGAAATAGTGAGGTTTTCATGTGGAGGTAAAATGAAGGTTTCATTTGGGTGAGGTTGATGTTTAGTTGTTGGTTGGTTGGAGATAACATCATTAATTGAGGTGGACTTTTGACAAGTATCAAGTTTTCTTCTCCACACGGGTTTGACGGAGATCTTTGCAACCCTTGAAGGCTTAGATCTTGGGTGGTTGGGAGATCACATGATGGGTTGAGTAATGATTTGTGATGAAGAGGGGTATATATAATGTGATGATTATGTATTAATGGAAAGATAATATGTAGGGGTTTTGCTAGAAAAAATGTGTTTGTGAATTTAGGGAAGTGGGGAATCAAAATAGGGTGAAATGGGCTAAAAAGTAGAAAGCAAATTGGGAACCTCGACCATCAGGTGGCCGGCCCCCTTAATTAATGACCAGCCCCTTTAATTTTAAGGGGGCCGCCCATTATAATTATGGGGGCCGCCTAGGCCTGGTTCTCAGATTGCCAGAAATGGTTTTTGGCAGAACTCTTTTCAGAAAGATGTTTGTTTGGAGGTTAGGTTTTGGGCAAGTCCATCTCTTTAGGCAACTAATCAAGTATAATCTTAATGAAGTATGCATGGAAAGTATACATGTAGGCAACTAAGCATATCATATAATTTCATGCAAAGACAATAATGTAAAGGAACAAATAAGCAAGTCATATATCCTAAGGCAACTAACTTAATGTAAGGGCAAAGGCAACTAGTGAGTGGGAAGCTAGTGATGGAACAAATGTGAAAAGTTGATTTTTTACTTTGTCCTAGTGTGTGCCTATATGAAACAAATGTGGATTTAGGATTGTTTCGACTCTTATAAAAAAAATTTCCTAAGAAACAATCTTTGATCTCCTTGATTTATCTTTGCTCACTTCTAAGTGTCATATGTATATATATATATATATATATATATATATATATATATATATATATATATATATATATATATATATATATATATATATATATATATATATATATATTGTAACACCCCCAATTCATGATGCAGCGGAATTCAACTTGGGTGTTACTCGACGGCACAACAGTCATAATAATAGAAAACGATCTCTAACCGAGTCGTAATAAAAAGAGTTGTCATTCATATTATTCAAATATATCAGAGTTTACATAGTAAGGTTCCATGTTTCAAAATACATCAATATAAAGTCTTTGATGTTTTTAACGAATGACATAATAGTTTATAGCCTCCTTCCTTCGGTACGTGCCCTTCCACTCCATTCTTGATTTTCATGGACCTAAAATACATGCTTAAAAGGATCAACACAAAGGTTGAGTGATATTCATAGAGTTTGTTTAATGGTTGAACACAATATGTTGGTAGTAAGAGTTAATTAGACTCATACTCATGTTAGAAAACAAAACAGTTATTATTATATACTAAGCTCATGCAACCAATACGTTAACGGGTACCAATATCAATCGGCGGTTTTGTTGCCCCGGTAAGTACTTTGCCGTCATACTTAATGTTCAAATATAGTGCATTCGTTTGAACTAATCTGCTCAAACAAATGGGATTCGTCAATCCCAATAGGCCTATTCACAATACTCGCGCTCACTAATACTAGTGATTAAATGGTTCATGATGGGGCCTAGGATTGGCAAGGTAGGTACTTAGTAATAATAAAACAATCAGGCAGCATACAGTTTCAAAGCATTGTGTTCGGTTTAAAAGTAGCATGTATTCCCCCCAAGGGTTTGTAAAACATTGAAGTAATGTAAAGTGGGGCTATGAACTCACCTTAAGTACGATAGCAAGTAATGAAGGTGATGGTTTGATCGTGTAGGTTTCTACGAGCAACCTATAATAGAATGTTGCGACTTAGGATTTGTGTAAAGAATATAACGGAGTGCCTATATATATATCTTGCATTTAGTCCATGATGTGGTATGATGTATAATGTATGTCTTTGAAAGAAAAGATTCTTGAACATGTATGTTTTGTATATCGTTTATGTTGGATCGTGTACACCTTGAACTTGTGTTGATAATGATACTTTGAGTGATACCACTAAGTATGCGGAATCTACTTAATGATACTTAGAAGATTAATTTATAAGTGAAACAATGTATGAACAATGAATATAACAAAACAACTAGCTCCAATATTATTAATAATAATAATACGAGTGATCTGAGATATCACTAGGGTTACACCTTGAAGCTCTAAGAAAACGTATATCAAAGTTATCATCTAGGATCTCCTTTTATACAACAAGGAGTCCTCTTGTACAAGATAAGTATAATACTAATAGAATAAGATATACACAAAATCTTTTCTATGTTTATCAATACGCGTTTCTCTAACAGCTAACAAGTGAGCAGTGGTAATATTTGTTCTTGCAGTGGTAATGAGTTTCCACTGCAAGTACATTCTTCTTGCAGTTGTAATATCTTCACTAGCCGTGGTAACTGATAGAATAATTCCCAACAATCCTCCCCTAAACTTATGATTTATTAGTAAATCAATAAGTTTCTTCAAGTATACAATAAACCTGAGGATATGGGAATTCTTCCAAACACTTATCTTGTTTTTCTTAATCTTTTATCAGCTCTTACACTTTGATCTTAAATCTTCTGAATCAAAACTCTAACCTTCTCATTATCTGCATACACTCTTAACTTTAACATGCTGAGAGCAAACCATGCTGAAGACAAACCTCCCCTGAATCTGATCATTATTATCAAAATTTTGTATCCTCCCCTGTTTGGGAGAATCTCCATCAATAAGCAGCATAATCAGACAAAATTCAGAAGTCCTTCCAGCAATAAATATCCACCTGTTAAGAGAATGGGGTACACAGTTCCATCAATTCCTTGTGGTAACGTACTACCTTCAGCACTTCCAGATGTATTACCTTCTGAGAGAGGTGCATCATAAGGCATAGAAACTGCACAACCTATATCTAATTCGTGAGAATCAGACACATGAAGTGTTGCCAAAGAAAAAGTTTACACTGTCAGTGGTAACTGTGAACCTTCAGTGATAAAAATCAAAAGAGTTTTTCAAAGAGCAATGATAAGTAAAACATGTAAAATTTTCTGCTCTAATTATAGTTTTTAGCAAACTATCAGCTATCAACGGATTTGATATGTCTTTACCATGAGCCGTTTGCTATGGACTAGCCAACTCTTGATCACAAAGATGTATGGTGAGTTGATAACCTAGTTTTTGGTAAACTATCAACCATGAACGGATTTGATGTGTCTTTACCTGTAGCCGTTTGCTCAGGACTAGTTGATTCTTATGTGGATTAGACATGGTGAATCAATAACCATTTGTTGTGTGTCAATATTACACACCTTATAACTCCAATGAGATGTAACATCACAAAAATCTCATCTTAACTCACAAATATTAACCCAAGTAACTTTTTAACCAAGTTACTATACACAAAATATCTTCTCAAAAGTCAAACCACAGTTACTCCTCAAACCAACCAAAACAGATGGAAGTAAATAATCCTCATTAATTATTGTAACACCCAACCTTGGCTTATTTAACCTCCTCCAAACACAACATCTTAATCACCAACAAAAACCACAAAACCAATTTGCATCCAAAAATCATGTCATCAAACCCTGAGTCCTCTGATCAACACTCTTCTGTTCCAACATCAGAAGAAGAGGTACCACCATATCCATGGGGACGTGAAGGTTCTGATTTTGAGAGAGAAATAAAGAACCGATGGGATGTGGAAGACAAGAAATGGAATGCATACATAGTTGGGTGAATCAAGCCATAATACAAATCCTGCTGAGCTTGTCTCTCCCTTCATCTGGACATCTGATGAAGAATCTTCAGAGGAAGATAATGAAGAACCAACCTTTCTTCCTCCTTCCACACCAGAGAGATCTTAACCAAGATCAAGTATGAGAGATCCATCTCTCCCAACATCATCAAACTTAATGGTGGATCTTCCTGCTCCAGAACCTTGTCTTCTGCATCAAGAACACATTGGACAGAGCAATAAAGCTCAAATCACACATAAGGGAAAGGAGAAGCAGAAGTAAATGATTGATGAATGTTGCCAAGGACCAAAGTTTGTGAGTATTTTCTTGACTTTGGTACTTGTGCATCTTCACAGTCTTCCTTCTCTTCTTTTTCCATTTTCAGCTTCAGCTTCTTCATTGTACTTGTCATAGCCTCAAGTATTATGTAATAATTGATAGAAGCTAGTAGTACACAAGTAGTCAAAAGTATTAGGAATGATCTTTGTAATCCAATTGGAACCTTGAATGTAAGCTGTATCTTATGTCTTGAAATGAATGAAAAAATCTTCTTAATTAGCTTAATATGTAAAACCTTCAGCATTATTTTGTTTGCAATAGAGACTAAATACAGCTCATTAGACCACTTCCTTGGCTATATCTCTTGGTGACTGTAACACACTTCTTGCAATTACATGAACATTTGCAGAACAGACATATATCAAACAACTTGAAACCATATTAGGTAAACACAGAGAATATCATCAAGTTATTCATAGACAACATTAATCTTTGACTGTCCCTGCACATATCATAAACAAATTAGTACCTTTTGGGGACCCAAGCCACAAATGACTTGGATCTGCCTCGTGTATCAATATAATTATATCTATCAAAGGTCATTGATACACCATTGGGATTGTTTGTAGTTCCTTTTTGTTTCCATTCCCAACGAGCTGAGGCCTTAACAGCTTTTCCCAAATTTACCCTTTTCTTTTGAACATCAGTGGAAACAATTGGTCTTGCAGTGGTAACTGCATGCCTAGCAGTGGAAACTGCTGGATTAGAAAATTTTGATCTCCACATGTGATTCTTGTGATCATTCTTTTCAAAATAAGTCTTTTTCCCTGTTTGGTAAGATTTAACAAAAGAAGTGACAGGGGACTTAGGATAAACTCTGTTATTACTTCTGGCAGTGGTAACTGCTGGTCTAGCAGTGGAAACATGTTTAATGACAGTGTTAAGCATAACAGACCTGGGAACCATTTTGCTTAGGGGATTTGGGTGAGTCATTTTATTAGAATTTGATCCATTCACCCTTGTAAAAACTTCCCTTCTTCCCATGTGGTAGGTACAGTCTTTAGCTAAATGGTCAAAGCTACCACATATATGACAAGCCTTATTGTTAAACACAAAGTCACTACCAAACTGTCTAGTTTTAACATGATTCCAACTTCTCATGTTACCTCTAGGAGATTTAGGCCTATCCCTGTACATTTCAGCATACCTAGTAGTAGACCTAGTGAAATTAGACTGTGTTCTAGGCTTCTCTTTGACTTCTTCAGGAATGCTTTTACTCTCCTCAACTTTAACATTTTCAGTAACACTAGTTTTAGACTCAACATTCAAACATTCATCTTTAAGAGATGAGTCACTAGCACTATCAAAAGTCTCAACCTCAACCTGAACCTTTTCAGTTTCAACTGATTTAACAAATTTTGGTCCATAGGTCATGGGTGGATACTGAAACTCTTCTAAGCCTGTGTGAGCTAGATCAATGCCAGGTGGTGCTGGAACACCTCTTAGAGGTGGTGGAACAGATTTGTATCCAAGACCTGATTTAGCTTTGCTCACAACTTGGGCTTCCCAAATTTTGTCAATGCTCTTGGATTGATGATCTAGTGTTTTCTTAGTAATCTGAATATTCTCACTAGCCTTTGTAACTTTCTCAATCTCTTCCCTAAGAGCTTTATTTACTTCAAGATAATAATCTAAATCTCTTTTTAAAACAGCAATATCATCACTGAACTTAGATTCATTAGCCCTATAATGCTCTATCTGTTTTTCTAAAACACCTAGACCTCTTTTATGATTTGCTAAATTATAATTAGTATGATGTAAATCTAGCATGAGTGCTTCATATTGTGTTTTAGAAACCTCTAACTCTTTTACAGCCTTACAGTTTTTAGAACAAGCATTATCAGTATATACCTCAGAGTCAGAGAAAGCCATGAGTGCATGCTCAGTGGCTAGCATTGCAGATTCTGTATCATCTTCTCCATTCTGACCCATAAAGCTCCAATCAAAACTTACTCCATCAATAGCCAATAGCACCTTTGGCTCTTCTGTTGTAGATTCTTTGGTCTTTTCCTTCTTGTACCAAGTTGACTTATTGTCAGATTTCCTTGGTTTTCTGCATTCTCTTGCAAAGTGCCCCTTCTTGTGACAGTTATAGCACTCCACCTTCTTTTTATCAAAACCTACAGTCTCATCACCACTTATATGAATCTTTCTCCCTGTCTTCTTCCAAAACTTCTTTGATCTTAAGCTGAGCAATGCTACCTGCCATTTGATGTCCATCTCCTCCATATCATCTTCATCAATTTGATCCAAGTCCTCATGATTGAGGATTGAACCACCCACATGGCTGGATATAAAAGCATAGAAAGTAGCATCACTTAATCCTGCAATCTGCTTCTTGGAGCTCCTAGTGGAAACATTTCCATTACCAGTGGAAACAATCATGTTACCACTGTCATCATCACTGTCACTTTCATCATCAGAATTGTCATTACCTGATGATGATATGAGTGCAACTCCTGCAGAACTTGTCTTTAACTTGCCAGCTTTCTTAAGTCTTTGTTCAATAACTTTGAAGTTATTGTACACATCATTAAGCTTCATAGTCTCAAGATCTGACTTGTCCTCCCATACAGCAACATTTGTATCAAACTCAGCAGGTAAACTTCTTAGAAATTTAAGATTGAGGTCTTCCTTTTCTACCTCAATTCCAAAAGCAGTCAGCTGAGTTACAATCTTTTGTAGCCTTGTGAATATGCTATCAAGAGATTCATTGCTTGATGAGCCAAAATTCTCATAGGTCTGCTTCAGTAAAGTCTTCTGAGTTTTCTTGGTATAGTCATTACCACCAAATACTTCACATATCTCATCAAAGAGGGTCTTTGCATCCTTGTATTTGGTAAAAGCCAGAACTTGTTCTCTGGGTAGGGCCATCAATAGCAAACCTCTAGCCTTTAAATCATTCTTCAGTTGGTTTCTTTCATCATTTGTAACTGGACCAGCATTTACTTTTGTTACTGGCTTGCCACCAACTGTCTCAACAGTTGTACCAGGTTTGAATGAATTTCCACACATTATGATCTCCCATAATGTGTAATCTTGAACCATAAAGAATTGTTCAATCATAAGCCTCCACATCTCAAAGTCATTAATTTTAAGCTTGGGAAGCTTTGCAGCAATATTAGATTGGCTTGTTTCTGTCTCCATTGTATCTTTTGAATCTGCCATTGGATCTTCTAAATCAAAATATCAAAGCCTTTCTCTGATACCACTTGTTGGATCGTGTACACCTTGAACTTGTGTTGATAATGATACTTTGAGTGATACCACTAAGTATGCGGAATCTACTTAATGATACTTAGAAGATTAATTTATAAGTGAAACAATGTATGAACAATGAATATAACAAAACAACTAGCTCCAATATTATTAATAATAATAATACGAGTGATCTGAGATATCACTAGGGTTACACCTTGAAGCTCTAAGAAAACGTATATCAAAGTTATCATCTAGGATCTCCTTTTATACAACAAGGAGTCCTCTTGTACAAGATAAGTATAATACTAATAGAATAAGATATACACAAAATCTTTTCTATGTTTATCAATACGCGTTTCTCTAACAGCTAACAAGTGAGCAGTGGTAATATTTGTTCTTGCAGTGGTAATGAGTTTCCACTGCAAGTACATTCTTCTTGCAGTTGTAATATCTTCACTAGCCGTGGTAACTGATAGAATAATTCCCAACAGTTTACTACCGTTCGGGCTGACATATTTCAGAAGTCATGTTAGTAAGCGTTCGAGGAGCCAGGACACTTTAACTCGTAAATCCACAACTCATCTCGACGGCTTACATAATGAACTCCTCACATGAGGCTCCCTACTATTGTAGTAGTTGATAAAATATATAGATATAAGTTTTGATCCGAAAAGTTACATGTCCGATATTTGAATAAACTTAGGAAAGTTTATTAGTACATGAAGATTGTTATTAGGGGTAGTTTCATAAGTCTTGAATGACCATTTTCTCTTGGTAATATCTCATGGTTTCCTTTTAAGTGAAGTAGATCCAAATTGCTTGTTCATGTTATCGCCTAATTCATTGTTTCATGTTTACGCCTATGTAAGTTGTTATGGTCATTTCGTCATGGCCTAGCCATGACCTTTAGTCCTTGTTCCAAGGTCATGAGACACAACCTTGGCTCTAGCCATGGTGGTGGTCTTGATTATTGGTCATAAGACCTCTTGTTCCTTTCAAAGTATAACCAAAATCTAGTGACTTATATATATGTAAATAGCTGTTAAGAAATTGAGAAATATCTCACTCAGAAAGTGTTTTCAAGGCTCGAGCCTCTTTACTCCTGAAGGAAAACGTGATTCCGGACAACTTTCGTGTTTTAACTTTTTCATGAAACGGACCAGAAAGGCCTCTTTTTGCGTGTTTTAGGTTCTGTCACAGAAGCTTTTTAGGCAGTTTTGCCGGAAAGTTTTGGTAACTTCAAATCGCCATAACTTTTGACTCGTATACTCTTTTTAGGTGGTTCAAATTGCTACGGTTTCCTTGTTAAGTACTCTACTGTAATATGTAATAATCCAATATCATATTTTTACCATTTTGATCAGGTCTTACCAAGAAAGTCACTAGTTTGCTTGTTTTAGTAACTTATTGTAAGAATCCATTATAACAACATCTTTTACTCATTTTTATACATCATGGACATAAATACAACACATAATATAGCAAGAATAACATGTAAATGATATGAACATGATAAATAAACAAGAAGCATGTTAGGTTTAGGCTTACAACTTTTGGCTTTCAAAGATGAAAGGAAAGTAGCAAGTAAGGAAAAGAACTTTGATAGACTTGCTTCAACCCTTTTTCACTTCATGCAACCTTTCTACCCTTGGTATTCTTGAAAGATGGATGATGAAGGTTGAGGTGAATTGAGTGGATTTAAACTCAAGATAAATCACCAAGTATATTAGGGTTTGGAAGTGTTTTGGTAACTTATGATCAAACTAGGGTTTCTACTTGAATAAGCACTTGAACCTTGCAAGAAATTAGAAGGAAATAAAGCTAAGGATGGATGGTTTTGGGGTTGGGGATGCACGGCACAAGGAAGGGGGGAGGGGGGTATTTATAGTTCCATGAGGAGGTTACTTACTTAAGATATTTTCTTGCCAAAAACACATGTAAACCATCCAAGACAACTTAGCACAAGATCAAGCCACCTCAAGGGTGACTCCCCCCCCCCCCTATATGGCGGTTCACAAGCCTAGGAGGGGTGAGGTGTGCTTGGTCTTGATAATATCTAGATATTATGATGTGTTTTGACTCCGGGAATTGCCAACCGTAAATGATTAGGCTTTAAAACGTAAAACCGGGTGTCGTAAAATTATGAAACTTTAAAGTATTGTTAGACATGTCCATATGTCCCATAATAAAATATAAAATGAGTGGTAGGTTCCATTTGGGTGGTAAAACCCTGCTAAAACTGGAAACACGGGTCTAAAACGCGTAATACGTAAAATGTACGAATATTGCGTAAAATTGATAAAAGTAAAATGTTACTTTTCTAATATGATATAAATGATTTAAAATGACTTATAATGTCTAGACTGGGCTCAGTCTAGTGTCGGTTGGTATTAAATGTCTTTTAGACATCAAACCGTAAGCCTAAAAATCACGAAATGACTTATAAAATCAAGGAATGATTTTTAGTCAATGGAGGAGGGAAAAATATGTTGACTTATTTTAATAAGTTGAAAGCTCAAATCATCTTAGAAATGCGGTGCAGGTATAGGCTAGGGTTACGGCTGAGTAAAAACACTTAAAACTGAAAATTCCAGTTTTTCACGGCCGAAGTTTATTTTGGTCATGTTTTTCTCAGTCATGATTTATTCTCAAATAAATCATGAGTGTGTTAAACATTTTTCTAATACTGGGAAAATTAACGCGACCGAATTTAGTTGTGCGTAGAATTTCTGAATGACGTTTTACCCTAAAACGTATAGTTACGTGTAATTCCTTAATAACTTTCACGAAAATGATCTGACGAATGTCAAACATTTAATTTGCCATGGAAATGATTTATCACTCGATAATATGAAATAAAAATCAACTTTCGGGAAATTTCAAAAAGAAATGAATAGTAAAAATGAATAGTAAAAGTGAATAGTAAATTTTCCGGGAATAGTAATTAACCTGAAATTGCGAATTGTTACAGTCTCCACCCCATACGAGAGCTCCGTCCCGGAGATCAATTTGCGTTAGGAGTAGAAGCTTCGTTGGTAAAGAGATGTGGGTATTTCTTACGGATCTGGTCCTCTCGTTCCCATGTGTATTCAGGACCACGTCGTGAGTTCCAACGAACTTTGACAATTGGAATACGGCTTTGCTTGAGTTGTTTGACCTCTCGGTCCATGATTTCTACGGGTTCCTCAATAAATTGAAGATCGTCAATGAGTTGAATTTCATCGAGTGGAATCACGAGTGATTCATCCGACAAGCATTTCTTTAGGTTAGATACATGGAAAGTGGGGTGTACACTACTGAGTTCTGATGGAAGCTCAAGTCTGTACGCCACAGGGCCAACCCTGGCTAGGATTTTGAATGGTCCGATGTATCTTGGGTTTAGTTTTCCTCGTTTACCGAATCGTATCAAACCTTTCCAAGGTGATACTTTTAGCATAACCCTATCTCCGACTTGGAATTCTAGGGGTCTGCGTCGTGTGTCGGCATAACTTTTCTGTCGATCTCTTGCGGCTTGTAATCGACTTATGATTTGTACAATCTTATCTGTTGTTTCACGGATGAGTTCTGGTCCAGTGAGTTGAACTTCTCCCACTTCAGCCCAACAAGCTGGTGAACGACACTTTCGACCATAAAGTGCTTCAAATGGAGCTGCTTGAATACTTGTATGATAGTTGTTGTTGTAGGAAAATTCGACTAATGGTAGATAATTATCCCATCCTTTTCCAAAATCTATTATACAAGCTCGAAGCATGTCTTCAAGTGTTTGGATGGTTCGTTCACTCTGACCATCGGTCTGAGGGTGATACGCTGTACTCATGTCTAGATTTGTTCCAAAGGCGTCTTGGAGTGACTGCCAGAAATTGGAAGTAAATCTACCATCTCTGTCGGATATGATGGATATTGGTGCACCATGTCTTGAGACTATTTCTTTGACGTACAGTCGGGTTAGTTGTTCCATTTTGTAAGTCTCTTTGATTGGTATAAAGTGTGCGGATTTTGTGAGGCGATCAACTATGACCCAAATGGAGTCATAACCGCTTGATGTCTTTGGGAGCTTGGTAATGAAGTCCATAGTAATTCTTTCCCATTTCCAAGTAGGAATCTCTGGTTGTTGCAATGGACCGGATGGTTTTTGATGTTCGGCTTTTACTTTGGAGCAGGTAAGACATTTGCTAACGTATGTTGCAATGTCGGCCTTCATGTTCGGCCACCAATAGAGTAACTTAAGATCATGATACATCTTATCAGATCCTGGATGTATGAAGTATTTAGACTTGTGTGATTCATGCATGATCAAGTCTCGTAAGCCACCATAAAGTGGTAACCAACTTCGACCTTGGAAGCATAGAGTTCCATCTAAACGGGTTTCGAATTTCTTCTGTATCATGCCATCCAACTTTTCCTTTTGGATGTCTTCTTGTTTCACCGCCTCAGCTTGAGCGTGAAGGATTTGAGTAGGAAAGTTTGAATTTATGGTTAAAACTAAGGCTCGGACTCGTAGTGGTTTAATCCGTTCCTTTCGGCTTAGGGCGTCGGCTACTACGTTTTCTTTTCCTGGGTGGTAATGAATGTCGCAGTCATAATCACTTAGTAATTCCAACCAACGACGTTGTCTCATGTTTAGTTCTTTTTGGTCCAAAATGTGTTGTAGACTTTTATGATCGGTGTACACAGTACATCTAGTACCGTATAGATAGTGCCTCCAGATTTTTAGTGCAAAGACCACAGCTCCTAACTCTAAGTCATGAGTGGTGTAATTTTCCTCATGAACCTTGAGTTGTCTTGATGCATAAGCCATGACCTTATCGCGTTGCATCAACACGGCACCTAACCCTTGGTGCGATGCATCACAATAGACTACAAAATCTTCGATCCCATCTGGCAATGCTAGGATAGGAGCACTACAAAGTTTCTGTTCGAGGGTTTGGAAAGCTTTTTCTTCGTCTTCATTCCATACGTATTTCTTGTCTTTCTGAGTTAGCTTCGTCAAAGACTTTGCTATTGAGGAAAATCCTTCAATAAACCTTCGGTAATACCCGGCTAGACTGATGCGTGGGAATCGCACCTTGCTTTACCTCTCGAGGGATCTCGCGAGGCTTACAACCCCCACCAGGCAGTGTACCTGATCGTTGTAGTATAGTATAGTGACAAGTACCGGGGGATTGATCGTTCAGCTTAGGAATAGTGTCACTAGGATTAGAAAACCTAATTAATAGTTCTAAAGATGAAAGATGATTATTTTTGTGTTTTTATATTTTATGAAAGCAAGTAAAATCTCGGGTTTTGGAAGAGTGGGCGGAATTAGTTGTTATTCAACTAACCCAAAAACTACTTTATAACTAATTAAACTAATGAAAATGAAATTAAGCTAATATTAAACTAAGGTTGTGAGCAGTATTTGGAGAAATTGTGTTTACTTAGACTTCATTACTCCCTAGATATCTTTTACATGTCAATTACTTGTTACACTTGTATGGATGACGGATTGTATTCCTTAATACCATTCGTGGGGTGGCATACATAACTCCCCAACTCTATGAGCTCTTATCTCCTCCTACACCATGACCCAGCACAACTATAGGGATTGTAAACAGTGGCTCATGCATTAAATACAACCAATAAAGACCTAGTACGCCTCGGTTCATGTTTCTTAAGACGTTCAAGCATGTTACCATTTGGAGATCTGCCAGTTTTCTTAAGCCTAACATATAATATCATTCATCCAAGAACAAGAATAGACAAGTAATCAACACATAATCAACATCCAGGTTTCATTAGATCTAAGCAAACACAAAGTAAATCTAGCCTAGCATAGTAGAATTAAGATAAGAGCAAAAGATAAACAACCAACACATAGACATATTGATTGAATTAAGAGTATACTTATCTCAATTACAATGCAAGGTCTCAAGGGTTTGGAACCCTTGAAAAACCTGTAAAAGAGGCACCAAAATCGTCTTTAGGGTTTCACCAAAACTTCTCCCTTTCTTTTTATGAAAAAACTAGAAAACTATATATAGGAAAATCGTCCTGACGGCGTCAAGAGTAAAATCTGACGCCGTCAACTCGCCGCCATACACTTCCTCGGACGCCCTAGATCCAATTGTGACGGCCTTGGTGACGCCGTCACCACCTACGGTAAATTAATCTTTGGCCACTTTGACGCCGTCATCACTCCATCTGACGCCGTCACCAGCTACGGTAAAATATTCATCTTGTCTGACGCCGTCAAGAGTAAACCCTTGACGCCGTCACCTTGTATTTCCAGCTTGGATTTTTGGTACTTTGTCGTTTTCTTCACTTTATGCTCCAAAAACGTCCAAAATAGCTTCTTTTCCAGAATTCACTCTCCAAACACCTAAAATCACAAAAGGAACGATTTAGGGCAATATTTGATCAAATAAAGTCGGATTCGGGCTTAAATGACCCCCTAAAAACGGATCATTTTTCGCCTCATCATATACCCTTACACTTGAGATTTGCTTGTCCTCAAGCAAATGAGCTTTTATTCTACTCAAAAGACAAGTTAGGGGTCATTTAACACTAATATAAAAGTAATTACAACAAATAATCGTTCCACTAAAGACCAATAGACAAGCACGGAGGTCATACACAAGCACCTCACAAATAGTGTTTAGATACTCACATCTCTCGGGTGTAATAAAGTAATATAACATTATGGAAATGGAAGATATCTCTCACTACCTGTCATAACAAAATAGATTACCATAGGCTTGGGAAAGGATCAAACCTCCACCACATGGCGTAAGCACCTAGGATAAACTATCAAAGAGGTCTTTAAAAAGGGTTATAACGTTAGGTGTAGGGATATGAATTACACGGTTTTGTTGGATAAAGGGAATTTTACTGGTGGCGAGTTAACAATCTTAGTAAATTACATGTACAAGATGGCGTTGCTAAGCCAAGACTAGACTCGACTTAAGCTAATAAATGAAAAATAACAAAAACATAAAATGAACATAGAATAAAAATGGGATGGTAGTCCGTATGTTTTTTTCTCTCTTTCCTTTTTCTATTTTTTTTTTCTTTTTCTTAATTTTTTCGATTTTTTTTTTCTTTTTTTTTTTTTTTTTTTTTTTTTTGCATACACTCTTACCCTACCATCCAAAATAATACATCATAGGGGTATGAGAATTCCCCTTACACTTGAATCTTTACATACTTTACATTAACTAATCTAATGACTCGAATTAAGAAAATCAAAACACTTGGAGCACTTTTAAGATTAACGTACATATGGGGGTAATAATATGATGTTCTTCCCCATTACTCCATAAAATAAGTACTTACCCATGAGTCCCAATCATCCCAAAACAATATGTACAATGATATGACTCGACTTAGCAACCATGTAATCAATTAGAAAGTTAACTTAGGGTTTAACAAATAACAATAATGCACTAAAAATGAGCGCATACACGGAAGGCTAAGGCGATTTGGGTGTACATTTAAGTGGGGTGTAACAAATTCTTCCTTTAAGTAAAATGCTTAAAGTTAGAAACGAAAAGATAGGCTCGGAGGGTGTACTAGGGGTATCGTGTACTAAAAATGAGTACAACGCTAAGGGTGTGGGAAAAATTAGTTGACTTAACTAGCCAAGTAATATGACTTAAATGGTCAAGTAATCGTATACGGGTTTAACACAAGGGTGATCCTAATGCCTCTTATCATGTAGTAAATCCTACTACACGAATGTAGTCTCACTAGCGGTCTCGGGATGCATCACTAACGCAAGTTCTAGAATCTAAATGCTACCGGTACACTCATAAGCACCAATAATAAATGCTTTTCCTATCAAAACTAAAGGCGAACCTCACATTTTTGGGTGGAAAATTTTTCTGAATATACGGTTATGTGCTAGTCATACAACCTCCTATCCATGAGACGCTTGCTATGGCTAAAGTTTCACTCCTAAATGTTGTAAAAAATTTTAAATTTGGCGCTAAAATTACACTAACAAGTATTTCTCATAGTTTTATTACTCATCTACTATCAAACAAAACAAACTCAAGCGAAAGTGCATATGTAAGGTATCATCTTTTTACCCTCCCCTTACACTTAGGATGAACATTGTCCCCAATGTTCAAGTAAAGAATGTAAAAGTGAAAAAGTAAAGAGAATGAAATCAAATACTCCCCTGATTCGCTCGGTATGGATTATAGGTTGGCCAAGTTAGATCTTCCTCCAAGAAAATGAACAATCAAAGCTTCCCTTCCAGAATATAAATCATCTTCTTGTCTTAAATAACCTGTAAATCCTGACAAAAGTAGACAAGGCAACCTCGCGTAAAATCGGCGGCATCCTATATAAGTTACTAAATCCTAGAAAACAAAGTAAGATATAATGCTTGTGGAATGAAGTTTGCAGATTTCCTGGAGATTATAAAACTTAATAATTCACAAAAACCATAAGACTCCGTTAGAAAAAAACAAAACCGGTAAAATTTCCAGATTTTTGACTCCTGACGCCGTCAAGAGCAATTGCCTGACGCCGTCAGAATGGACCTGCAGAAATCTTTATGTTAAGTTTCCGGAAAATTTCTGGAAAAACCTTGTCCTACTTCCTGGAAAATCCTGCAAAACTTCATTATGACTCAATACAAGCATTTGACTCTAACAAATACGAATACACATGTTTATTAAATATTGTGGAGAATCATGATCGGTTTGTTCTTAAAAACATATTTGGGGTTTCCCCTTACACTTATCTTTTGCAAAAATACCTTTAGGTTGAAGTTAAGACTAGGCCAAACAACATAATAAAGTATTTCACATTTTAATTGAGAAACATGATCAACAAACAATAAAAATAAAACATGCATACGGAAACAAATAACAATCAAACAATTAAAATCACACAAAACATGGGTTGCCTCCCAAGAAGCGCTTTTCTTTATTTACGAGTCTTGTAGCTAGACTCAAAGTCGTGGGTTACTACGTGATTCCATCATTGGTTCCACTACCTAGGTTATCTTCTAAACCAGTTTTGTATTCCGGACCTAGTTGCAAGCATTCTTTGTAGAAACCAAGCATCCTATTTCTAACATACTCTACTCCTCTACGTCTATCCTCCTCATTCCTATAATAAGCCGCTTGCTTGTGTTCTTTTTCGAAATTAGAGAGAAGGCGGTATTGTTCGATCTTGTAGGGCATTTGATAAGCGACCTCATCATTATCTTTCTTGAATCTAACTATCCCTAAAGTCGGATCATAACTCATCCTAGTGGCTTCAACAAATGGCTTTCCAAACACTACTTGACTTAGGCAAGCATCTATCACGGGACGAGTGTCTTCTACTATCATAAAATCAATCTCATAGGTGAGATTTCCTATAATCACATGTACTCCCTTAACCCTCCCTACAAAATTACTTATCAGATTTGTACCGGGCATCATCCTAAAATTGAGTTGCTTCTTCATCACCCAATTGTAATAAGTCCTAGTCATGATGTTCACGGGTGATCTAAGGTCGATGTAAGCTTTCCATATATGCATGTGCCCTATATTACATGGGATGTTAATGTTGGAGGGATCTCCCATTTTGATTTGGGGGTCGCCAAAAATATATGTTTTCTCGGGACTATCGAATAAATCCTTATGGTATTCCCGTTCCTCCTCGGTTGGCAACTTATCAAAGTATTTCTCTATAGGTTCAATCTCCTCCAATTTCTCATCCTTTTTAACCTCAACTTCCCCACTCTCATCCTCACTATTGGCTTCTACCTTAGCTTCATCCTTGTCACTCTCCTCTATCTCTCTATCTATTGGCTTAACGATGACAACATTGACAAAGTGGACATGTTTGGATGATGAGGGGTCCTTAGTTTGAATTCCACTATTTGTGTCCCTAGTGTCCTTCCTAGGTGTGGCTAATGTTTGGTTGTTGAGGGCTTTCAACAAATTGTCGATTTTGCTGGTCATCTCCGTTTGTTGCTGGTTGAATTCGTTTTCAAACCTAACTATGCGGGCTTCTTGAGATGCCATAAATTTCGACATCAATTCTTCAAGATTGTTGGTACTACCATAGTTGTTAGAAGGATTGTTGTTGAAGGTACGGTTGGATGGTGGACCGTTTGATTGGTAACGATTAGGCGGGTTGGAAGAATTGGGTTGATTTTGTTTCCACCTAAGGTTTGGGTGATTTTTCCATGAGGGGTTGTATGAATCACCGTATGTGTTCGGCTCGGGCTTGAAAGTGTACCACTTATCTCCCGCTTCGTCGGTACACGTGGATGCGTAGTCCGCAAAAGCTGTTCCGGGGAGTTCCAAACAATCACGAGTGTCATGGGGACCACTACATAATTCGCATGAAGAAGTGATTTGGTTCACTTGGCTTGAATGCTTCGGAGCTTCGTAAGATTTCATGAGAAACTTGACTTGGTCCTCAAGTTCCATGATCCTACGATCGGGAGTGCTTGAATTGTTCGAAGGCAAAGATATTGCCTTGACCGTTTTGTTCAAATCACGGGGATCATTCCAACTTTCGTTGTCATAGAGAGCAAGATCTTCTATGAGTTCCCATGATTGTTCCGCACTAAGATCACGTAGCTTACCACCGGCCGATTGGTCAATGGTTCGCCTCGTGGGGATATCGATATGGTCATAGAAAATTTGGACTTGGAGCCAAAGATCTATGCCATGATGAGGGACTTTTTGGAGTAAGTCCTTGAAACGAGTCCATGCTTCATAAAGAGATTCATTTTGATGTTGTTGGAACATCAAGATGTCATTCCTAAGCTTAGTAGTTCTCCCCGGTGGGAAAAATTGAGCAAGGAAATGAGTGGTGAGATCATCCCATGTGGTGATGGATCCCGCGGGTAAACGCTCAAGCCATTGACTAGCTTGATCCCGTAGAGAGAATTGGAATAGGCGTAAACGGGTGGTCTCTCTAGTTTCAACACCTAGGTCTATGGAATCTACGATTTTGAGGAAATCCTTAAGGTGTTGGTTTGGATCTTTGGAACGAAGTCCATGGAATGCACATCCGCTTTGCACCAACCGGATGGTGTCGGATCGCAAGGGGGTCACATTGGCTCCGGTGAGCTCAATGGTGTTTCGGTAGCATTGGTGGCTAGGTTGGGAATACTCTCCTAAGGTTCGGGGCCTAAGGGGTTCTAATGGTGGGTTTTGTTGTGGTGGGATGACGGGTTCAAAGATGTTACCACCTTCCATGATGTCGGATGGTAAAGAGTTACGAACAAAGGCACGAAGAAATAAGATAGACTAAAGAAGACCTAAAAATAAAAATAAAAATCTTACTAGAAAGGAATCTAGCAAGTAGATCTAATAAAAAGAAATCCTAACCTAGACAATAACTATTCCCCGGGCTGCGGCGCCAAAAACTTGATGCGTGGGAATCGCACCTTGCTTTACCTCTCGAGGGATCTCGCGAGGCTTACAACCCCCACCAGGCAGTGTACCTGATCGTTGTAGTATAGTATAGTGACAAGTACCGGGGGATTGATCGTTCAGCTTAGGAATAGTGTCGCTAGGATTAGAAAACCTAATTAATAGTTCTAAAGATGAAAGATGATTATTTTTGTGTTTTTATATTTTATGAAAGCAAGTAAAATCTCGGGTTTTGGAAGAGTGGGCGGAATTAGTTGGTATTCAACTAACCCAAAAACTACTTTATAACTAATTAAACTAATGAAAATGAAATTAAGCTAATATTAAACTAAGGTTGTGAGCAGTATTTGGAGAAATTGTGTTTACTTAGACTTCATTACTCCCTAGATATCTTTTACATGTCAATTACTTGTTACACTTGTATGGATGACGGATTGTATTCCTTAATACCATTCGTGGGGTGGCATACATAACTCCCCAACTCTATGAGCTCTTATCTCCTCCTACACCATGACCCAGCACAACTATAGGGATTGTAAACAGTGGCTCATGCATTAAATACAACCAATAAAGACCTAGTACGCCTCGGTTCATGTTTCTTAAGACGTTCAAGCATGTTACCATTTGGAGATCTGCCAGTTTTCTTAAGCCTAACATATAATATCATTCATCCAAGAACAAGAATAGACAAGTAATCAACACATAATCAACATCCAGGTTTCATTAGATCTAAGCAAACACAAAGTAAATCTAGCCTAGCATAGTAGAATTAAGATAAGAGCAAAAGATAAACAACCAACACATAGACATATTGATTGAATTAAGAGTATACTTATCTCAATTACAATGCAAGGTCTCAAGGGTTTGGAACCCTTGAAAAACCTGTAAAAGAGGCACCAAAATCGTCTTTAGGGTTTCACCAAAACTTCTCCCTTTCTTTTTATGAAAAAACTAGAAAACTATATATAGGAAAATCGTCCTGACGGCGTCAAGAGTAAAATCTGACGCCGTCAACTCGCCGCCATACACTTCCTCGGACGCCCTAGATCCAATTGTGACGGCCTTGGTGACGCCGTCACCACCTACGGTAAATTAATCTTTGGCCACTTTGACGCCGTCATCACTCCATCTGACGCCGTCACCAGCTACGGTAAAATATTCATCTTGTCTGACGCCGTCAAGAGTAAACCCTTGACGCCGTCACCTTGTATTTCCAGCTTGGATTTTTGGTACTTTGTCGTTTTCTTCACTTTATGCTCCAAAAACGTCCAAAATAGCCTCTTTTCCAGAATTCACTCTCCAAACACCTAAAATCACAAAAGGAACGATTTAGGGCAATATTTGATCAAATAAATTCGGATTCGGGCTTAAATGACCCCCTAAAAACAGATCATTTTTCGCCTCATCATAGACCCAGAAATTGACGAATTTCTGTAGGTGTGGTAGGTGTTGGCCAATTTTTGATAGCTTCAATTTTAGCGGGATCGACATGTAAACCGGTCTTGTCAATCACATGCCCAAGGAATTGTACTGATTGAATCCAAAATTCACATTTGGAAAACTTTGCATATAATTTCTCTTCCTTGAGTAGTCCTAAAATTGTTCTCAGGTGTTCTTTGTGTTCCTCTTCGTTTTTGGAATATATGAGAATGTCGTCTATGAATACGATCACGAATTTGTCCAAATATGGTTTACACACCCGATTCATGAGATCCATGAATACTGCCGGTGCATTTGTTAACCCAAATGGCATCACTTGGAATTCATGGTGACCATATCGTGTCCTAAAGGTTGTTTTTGGAATGTCTTCATCACGAACTCTAACTTGGTGGTATCCTGATCGTAGGTCAATTTTTGAGTAATAGGTTGAGCCTTGCAATTGATCGAATAAGTCATCAATTCTTGGTAGTGGGTATCGGTTCTTTATGGTTAATTTGTTTAGCTCACGATAGTCAATACACATTCGTAATGACCCATATTTCTTTTTCACGAACAAAACTGGAGCTCCCCAAGGTGAGGAACTGGGTCTTATAAATCCCTTGTCCGAAAGTTCTTGTAATTGATTTGATAGCTCTTGCATCTCTGAAGGTGCTAGTCGGTAAGGTGCGCGGGCAACTGGCGCCGCTCCTGGTATTAAATCAATTCTGAACTCTATTTGGCGATTTGGTGGTAGTCCAGGTAAATCATCTGGAAAGACTTCAGGAAACTCACGGGCAATAGGAACATCTTCGAGACGTTTTTCATCAGATTTCTTTTCGGTTATGTGGGCTAAGAAAGCATAACATCCTTTCTCAATGTACTTCATGGTTTTGATACATGAGATGATGTTTATTCGGGTTCCACTTTGATCACCACGAATGATCAAAGTTTCATTGTCACATGGAATGTGCACAACTCTTTCACCACAAATGATGTTAGCTTGATGTTTAGACAACCAATCCATGCCAATAACAACATCAAAACTTCCGAGTTCGATTGGCATAAGATTGATGTTAAAGGGGTGGTCTAAGAGATTAAGGGTACAGTTTGGGATTACGGTATTGGTATTTACTAAGTCACCGGTAGCTAGTTCAATACTATAACTAGTGGTTAAAGTAATTGATGGAATATCAAGTAAAGGCGCAATTCTAGTAGATATAAAGCTCATATCAGCACCAGAATCGAATAAGACTTTAACATGAATATTATTGAGTAAGAACGTACCGGTAACCATGTTCGGGTCCTGGTGTGGTTCTCCATTTCCCATGACATAGGCCCTACCACGAGCACCTCCGCCTTGGGGTCCTTGGTTTCGAGGACAATTGTTTTTGAAGTGTCCCCTTTCACCGCACCCAAAACATGTAACTATGGGCTGTGTGTTAGCCCCAGTAGCTATACCCTTGCCTCTACAATCCTTGGCAAGATGTCCGGGCTTTTGGCACTTGTTGCATTTGGCCGGGCAAGGACCTTCATGATGGTAGTTGCACTTGGTACATTGTGGTAGATTACCAACGTACTTACCACCAGCTGGTGCAGCAACATAAGCCGTCGCGGCTTCTTGTCTCTTATTTTGTTGATTGTGATGGTTGTTGTTTCGGGTTTGGTTGTTGTTGTTGTTGTTGGTGTTGTTTTTGTTATTCCCATGGTCGCTTGTTGTTGTTGTTCTTGTTGTTGTTGTTGTTGTGGTAGTTGGAATTGTTGGGGTTGTTGGCATTGCTTTCGGGTTTCCGACATACGTACCACTTGATCCATGAGGCTACGGGACATCCGCATAGCCTCATCAAGTTCCTTGGGATTTGCCGAAGTCACATTCCCCTGTATGCTTGATGGTAGTCCCCAGATATACCTTTCCAACAATTTTTCCTGTGTGGAAACCATTGTTGGACAAAGTATCCTCAATTCCTGGAATCTACGGTTGTAGGTCATGATATCATTTCCCTTAACCGTATGATCCCAGAATTCAACTTCCAACTTTTGCATCTCACTGAGTGGACAGTATTCCTTGATCATCATTTGTTTCAAATTAGCCCAAGTAATTTTGTAGGCATTCTCAATGCCCATGGGTTGAGCAATTGAGTTCCACCAGGACAACGCCTCATTCAACAAAGTACTCGTGGCATACTGAACTTTGTCTCCCTCAGTACATTTACTGACTAAGAATACTGACTCCGCCTTTTCGAACCAACGGGTCAATCCTACAGCCCCTTCAGTACCCTTGAATTTGATGGGTTCACATTTCAAGTAGGAAATGAACGAGCAACCCTTTGGTACTGTAGTAACATTGGTCACCGGAGGGGTAGTTGAGTTCGGTCCTCCAAGGTTAAGACTGGCAATTCTTGCAGCTTCTGCAGCTATTGCAGCTTCCGTAGCAGTGGCGGCTTCATCAGCTGCTGCAGCATCAGCAGCTGCTGCAGCATCAGCAGCTGCTGCAGCATCGGCGGCTTCAGCAGCTGCTGCAGCATCGGCGGCTGCTGCAGCATCAGCAGCCCCAGCAGCTGTGGTGGCTTCGGCAGCTGCTGCAGCTACGGCTGCTCGTTCCGTGACAAGTGCTGCATTGATACTGTCCTTTACCAGTTTGCGGATGGCAGCCTGCGTCATCGTTGGTGGGGTCTTTTTCTTTGGCGCCATGATTCTATTGTTCAAAAGATATGTTGTAATTAGAGAGTTGTGAGATGAGCACAATTTTTGATAAGAATGATAGGATAATAAATGTTGGAACTTTAAAAACATAACACATGATAGTATATAAAACAAGAGTTTTATTCATATAACGTTGTTTACAAAATCGAACTTATTACAAGTTCATTCAAAACTTACTAACTGATACTTTCAGTTAGTAATTACAACGTTGTACTAAAGATAACTAGTACTATAACACTAGTCTAACGTCGGTTGGGAGGTTGTCGTAGTCCGGACGGATTATTAATTCCGCGTGTTGCTAACACATCTATACTTTCATTCGGACGGTATTCTTTGACATCCTTTTGGTATAGCCTTTGTTGTATGGCACTCATTTGAGTTTGCATCCCACACAAATCATTCTTAAGTTGATACCTGTCAAAGTTTGCAACATCTAACCGGATTTCGGCGGTATTTAGGCGGTTAAGTAGTTTGTGAATCTGTACCGCGTCCTGTTCTTGGGCCCTCTCAACCAAAGTGAGTCTATCCTTGACATTATCCAAGCCAGTCAAAGGATTTAAGACTACTTCCCCAACATGAGTCGAGTCACTCTTCACGTAGCTCATGTCAAGCTTAAACCAATATAGGTCGTCTCGAGCATTCATGGCATCCATTCTGGCAGAATTTACCTTGGATATACAGTCGTGCATTTGACTTGCCATACTTTGAACTTTGAGTTGGGTTAGGTTGAGAGCTTGTTTCAAAGAGTAGATTTCGTATTGAGCTGAGTTCACGAACATATGTGTAGATGTAGATGTTCCGCCGGTTTGGTGAGTAGAATTCGGAACTTGAGCTGGAGTGGTACGGTTAGATTCGGATGAAATTGGTGAAACAGGAGGTGGAGATGTTAATGGTGATAGATGTGGCACCACTATTTGTTCCTCCACTTCCTCAATGTCATCGATGCCTTCGATGTCAACATCCATTTCAGGATCCTCTTCGTAATCATCGATGTTTATGTCCATATCCATTTCAGGATCTTCGTCCGAATCTATTTCGTTGTCTAGATCCTCATAAGGTTCTTCCTCATCGTCGTAATCAATTGCTTCAAAGTAAGGATCATTAGGTTCGGGAAGGATTGGTAAATACTCAGGCATAGCAGGAAGATGATCGGGAGATGGAGGTGCGGACATGATGTCTACAATTAGTATTTCGATGTCAAAATAAATCAAATGCTTAAGGAAAATGCTCAAACTATGTCAATGTGCATATAACAATATACAAATATATATATATATATATATATATATATATATATATATATATATATATATATATATATATATATATATATATATATATATTGTAACACCCCCAATTCATGATGCAGCGGAATTCAACTTGGGTGTTACTACGGCACAACAGTCATAATAATAGAAAACGATCTCTAACCGAGTCGTAATAAAAAGAGTTGTCATTCATATTATTCAAATATATCAGAGTTTACATAGTAAGGTCCCAAAAGGTTCCATGTTTCAAAATACATCAATATAAAGTCTTTGATGTTTTTAACGAATGACATAATAGTTTATAGCCTCCTTCCTTCGGTACGTGCCCTTCCACTCCACTCTTGATTTTCATGGACCTGAAATACATGCTTAAAAGGATCAACACAAAGGTTGAGTGATATTCATAGAGTTTGTTTAATGGTTGAACACAATATGTTGGTAGTAAGAGTTAATTAGACTCATACTCATGTTAGAAAACAAAACAGTTATTATTATATACTAAGCTCATGCAACCAATACGTTAATGGGTACCAATATCAATCGGCGGTTTTGTTGCCCCGGTAAGTACTTTGCCGTCATACTTAATGTTCAAATATAGTGCATTCGTTTGAACTAATCTGCTCAAACAAATGGGATTCGTCAATCCCAATAGGCCTATTCACAATACTCGCGCTCACTAATACTAGTGATTAAATGGTTCATGATGGGGCCTAGGATTGGCAAGGTAGGTACTTAGTAATAATAAAACAATCAGGCAGCATACAGTTTCAAAGCATTGTGTTCGGTTTAAAAGTAGCATGTATTCCCCCCAAGGGTTTGTAAAACATTGAAGTAATGTAAAGTGGGGCTATGAACTCACCTTAAGTACGATAGCAAGTAATGAAGGTGATGGTTTGATCGTGTAGGTTTCTACGAGCAACCTATAATAGAATGTTGCGACTTAGGATTTGTGTAAAGAATATAACGGAGTGCCTATATATATATCTTGCATTTAGTCCATGATGTGGTATGATGTATATTGTATGTCTTTGAAAGAAAAGATTCTTGAACATGTATGTTATGTATATCGTTTACTACCGTTCGGGCTGACATATTTCAGAAGTCATGTTAGTAAGCGTTCGAGGAGCCAGGACACTTTAACTCGTAAATCCACAACTCATCTCGACGGCTTACATAATGAACTCCTCACATGAGGCTCCCTACTATTGTAGTAGTTGATAAAATATATAGATATAAGTTTTGATCCGAAAAGTTACATGTCCGATATTTGAATAAACTTAGGAAAGTTTATTAGTACATGAAGATTGTTATTAGGGGTAGTTTCATAAGTCTTGAATGACCATTTTCTCTTGGTAATATCTCATGGTTTCCTTTTAAGTGAAGTAGATCCAAATTGCTTGTTCATGTTATCGCCTAATTCATTGTTTCATGTTTACGCCTATGTAAGTTGTTATGGTCATTTCGTCATGGCCTAGCCATGACCTTTAGTCCTTGTTCCAAGGTCATGAGACACAACCTTGGCTCTAGCCATGGTGGTGGTCTTGATTATTGGTCATAAGACCTCTTGTTCCTTTCAAAGTATAACCAAAATCTAGTGACTTATATATATGTAAATAGCTGTTAAGAAATTGAGAAATATCTCACTCAGAAAGTGTTTTCAAGGCTCGAGCCTCTTTACTCCTGAAGGAAAACGTGATTCCGGACAACTTTCATGTTTTAACTTTTTCATGAAACGGACCAGAAAGGCCTCTTTTTGCGTGTTTTAGGTTCTGTCACAGAAGCTTTTTAGGCAGTTTTGCCGGAAAGTTTTGGTAACTTCAAATCGCCATAACTTTTGACTCGTATACTCTTTTTAGGTGATTCAAATTGCTACGGTTTCCTTGTTAAGTCCTCTACTGTAATATGTAATAATCCAATATCATATTTTTACCATTTTGATCAGGTCTTACCAAGAAAGTCACTAGTTTGCTTGTTTTAGTAACTTATTGTAACAATCCATTATAACAACATCTTTTACTCATTTTTATACATCATGGACATAAATACAACACATAATATAGCAAGAATAACATGTAAATGATATGAACATGATAAATAAACAAGAAGCATGTTAGGTTTAGGCTTACAACTTTTGGCTTTCAAAGATGAAAGGAAAGTAGCAAGTAAGGAAAAGAACTTTGATAGACTTGCTTCAACCCTTTTTCACTTCATGCAACCTTTCTACCCTTGGTATTCTTGAAAGATGGATGATGAAGGTTGAGGTGAATTGAGTGGATTTAAACTCAAGATAAATCACCAAGTATATTAGGGTTTGGAAGTGTTTTGGTAACTTATGATCAAACTAGGGTTTCTACTTGAATAAGCACTTGAACCTTGCAAGAAATTAGAAGGAAATAAAGCTAAGGATGGATGGTTTTGGGGTTGGGGATGCACGGCACAAGGAAGGGGGGAGGGGGTATTTATAGTTCCATGAGGAGGTTACTTACTTAAGATATTTTCTTGCCAAAAACACATGTAAACCATCCAAGACAACTTAGCACAAGATCAAGCCACCTCAAGGGTGACTCCCCCCCCCCCCCCATATGGCAGTTCACAAGCCTAGGAGGGGTGAGGTGTGCTTGGTCTTGATAATATCTAGATATTATGATGTGTTTTGACTTCGGGAATTGTCAACCGTAAATGATTAGGCTTTAAAACGTAAAACCGGGTGTCGTAAAATTATGAAACTTTAAAGTATTGTTAGACATGTCCATATGTCCCATAATAAAATATAAAATGAGTGGTAGGTTCCATTTGGGTGGTAAAACCCTGCTAAAACTGGAAACACGGGTCTAAAACGCGTAATACGTAAAATGTACGAATATTGCGTAAAATTGAGAAAAGTAAAATGTTACTTTTCTAATATGATATAAATGATTTAAAATGACTTATAATGTCTAGACTGGGCTCAGTCTAGTGTCGGTTGGTATTAAATGTCTTTTAGACATCAAACCGTAAGCCTAAAAATCACGAAATGACTTATAAAATCAAGGAATGATTTTTAGTCAATGGAGGAGGGAAAAATATGTTGACTTATTTTAATAAGTTGAAAGCTCAAATCATCTTAGAAATGCGGTGCAGGTATAGGCTAGGGTTACGGCTGAGTAAAAACACTTAAAACTGAAAATTCCAGTTTTTCACGGCCGAAGTTTATTTTGGTCATGTTTTTCTCAGTCATGATTTATTCTCAAATAAATCATGAGTGTGTTAAACATTTTTCTGATACTGGGAAAATTAACGCGACCGAATTTCGTTGTGCGTAGAATTTCTGAATGACGTTTTACCCTAAAACGTATAGTTACGTGTAATTCCTTAATAACTTTCACGAAAATGATCTGACGAATGTCAAACATTTAATTTGCCATGGAAATGATTTATCACTCGAGAATATGAAATAAAAATCAACTTTCGGGAAAATTTCAAAAAGAAATGAATAGTAAAAATGAATAGTAAAAGTGAATAGTAAATTTTCCGGGAATAGTAATTAACCTGAAATTGCGAATTGTTACATATATATATATATATATATATATATATATATATATATATATATATATATATATATATATATATATATATATATATTGGATTATATATATATAAATAACGAAAGTGAGACTATTATGCATGATTTGAGAAAAATGTTTTTATCATTATTCAACAATGAGTTTTCCTAAACGTGAGAATGATTTCAAAAAGAATTGAGGTTTTCTTTGAGAATATATATATGTAAAACAAAATATCTCAATTCCAGATTTTTGTGCAAAACAAAATCCTAGACTCAGACTTGAGAAGAAGGAAAAGAAAACTTAAAGCTTTTATGCTCAGATGGCCAGCCCCCTTAAAGTGAGGCCGGTCCCCTTAATTTTAAGGGGGCTTCCCTTATAAGTTTAAGGGGTCCACCCATCTGACAGAATTTTTTTTCTTCAGAACCATGAAATTTCAGAAAGTTTCAATCATTTAAGAAAATTTAATCAATTTGTTCCATCATTCCTAATTCTAAACGCAAGTGGTTAAATAATTCACGCTTAAGGGCTTAGTAAATATATCGGCAATGTTATCTTCCGAGGCTACCTTTTCTATTGTTATGTTTCCTTTTTGTACGTTATCCCTAAAAAAGTAATGACGTATTTCGATATGTTTAGTCCTAGAGTGTTGAACGGGATTCTTACTTAAATCTTGGGCTCCTTTATTATCGCACATTATAGGAATGGCAAGAGCATAGTCTACGAGAGCTTGTTTCATCCATAGTCTACGAGAGCTTGTTTCATCCATAGTGCTTGTTGACATGCCTTTCCAGCGCTTACATATTCAGCTTCGGTGGTCGAAATGGCAAGAGAATAATCATTGCTAGATTGTTGAAAAAAATAAAAGAAACTGTATGGGAACTGAGAATGGAAAGGTATGTTGAAATTCCAGACTCATTTAGATCATAAAAAAGAATGGAATGCAAACAGAGTGATACAAACACTCTAGAAATGTTAAGTAAAGAATGGAGTCTAAATAACATCACTTATCTTGAATGTGATCATGAAGGAGTGTGGCCTGTCATGAACAATACACACTATATCATCATCGCATTGAAGACGTATCAATGATCAGGCCAGATCTATCTAACGTTGTAGAAAGGTTCCATTGCTTTGTTTTTTGGACACCGTCTACTTCCATTTGTGGCGTTGATCTTGATCACAAGCTTTGGCTCTTTCAAGAATGTATCTTCATTGTCGGGACAAAAGTTTTAATCAAGGTACATTATTTAAAGAGCCAAAGCTTGTGATCAAGATCAACGCCACAAATGGAAGTAGAGATTTTCCAAATTAAGCAATGGAACCTTATACAATGCTAGATAGATATGCCCTAATTATTGAGCTTTAAGTTATTAGAAAACAGATTCTTACTATCGTTTATATTGCTCCCTTAGATGTGACGAACATACATATTAATTATGTAGATTCTACGATATTAGAGAGCTAATCGTGCATGAATGAAATCATATTAAATTTATATTAACAATGAAATGAACTACCATCCTTTCTACCCTAGCCAACAACAACATATTATCTACCATCCTTTCTACCCTAGCCAACAACAACATATTATTCAGCCTTGAATCGCTAACCTACCAACATGCTGGAATACGAAGACACTAAATTCAAGCATCAAACCAACAAATTATACTTGATAATTGTTTCTGTATTTTGACAAAGAGCAAAGATGAATCAACAATGGATGAACAACACCAAAACAAGTTTATGTTCATACTTGAAAGTGGTGTCTGTTCACCCATCATTGATACTTCTTCCATCTTTGATACTTGGGTGTTTTAGCCTTAATATTTGCAAAACAAATGCAACATAATTCTTATACCAGATAGTCAACTTAAGCCTAAGATAAAATAAGCTAATCCAAGCAAACCTTAATATCTCTTTTGCTCTAATTATTCGCAAAAACAACACAGCATGTTCTTCCTTATTCTATCAATACAAATGCAACATACTTCTTATAACAGATAGTCAACCTAAGCCTAAGAATAAATAGCTCTAAGGGGGTATTTGGATTATATTAATTTATGATCTTATCAGCTTTTTGAGATTTGGGGATACCAATAAGCCTATGTTATTTTAAGTGGATAAGGTAATAATCCAACAAACAGTGACCTTATTAACTTTCCCAAAACTCAATAAGTCGATAACCACACACAATAAGCTAATCCAAACACACCTTAATATCTCTTTTGCTCTAATTATTCGCAAAAACAACACAACATAAATCTAATACATAAAGTAACAAGTCTTTAACAAATGTAAGACAAAACTGAGAATAAATGATCAAAACCCTAGATCCGTTTACTTGGTTAATTGTAACCGAGTGAGTTTTATAACTGTGAGAGAGAAAGAGAGGATTATAAGTTTATAAGTGTGTGAAGCGTATATGATAAGCTTTGTATAATGTATATTATAAGTTTAAAAGTGAAGTGTGTTTGATACTCTTTGTATATATTATAAGTTTAAAAATTATTAAAAGTATAAAATCTAAAAGTAAAAAGTAGTAAAAGTTTTAAAACTAATACAGTAAGTATTAAAGCTACATTTGTATTTTAGGGCATGCTTGGTAGGGGTGTTCACGGGGCAGTTCAGTTCGGTTTCGGTTTCTTCGGTTTCGGGTTTTTTTCGGTTTCGGATTGAGCTGTTTCTCGGTTTCTCGGGTTTTTTGAACACCCCTAATGCTTGGTAGGGGGTTATAGGGGGTGAATTGAAGAATGGGAAAGGTAATGAAAAAATATGCTTGGTAAAGCATAATGCAATGACCCATTACCCAATTCTGGGGAATGGATCATTACCCAATATTTTGGGGTGGTTGATTTTCTTTACCTTTCCCTTTCCCGACCATTATCTTACACTTTCCCTTTCCCTTTTCCAAGTTTGAACCAAGCGCACCCTTTAGTGTATTTTGTATTAAAAGAGTCGCCCATGTGAATTAGCCATTATCACCGGTCATGCATGGTTTCCATTAGACTATAAGCGACTACAACCCAATGCACATGACCCATGTTAATTACCCATTGTCGCTCACCAGTAATGTATTGGTCAATAAGATGACACTATAAGCCACTATAACCCAATGCACATGACCCATTACCCATGTTAATTACCCATTGTCGATCACTAGGAATGTATTGGTCGATACCATGACACGTACTATAAGCCACTACAATCCAATGCACATGACCCATTACCCATGTTAATTACCAATTGTCAACAGTCATGGATGTGTCGTGACATGACACTCTAAGCAACTATAACCCAATGCATATGACCCATATGATGACAAATACCCATATTAATGAATGTGACCAGTGATAACCTAATGCACATGACCCATGACCCATGTGAATTAGCCATTATCACTGGTCATGCATAGGTTGCATCGGCTTGGTAGGCGTATACCGTTTGTCACAGACACTAAGAAGCAAGCCACCATCACCCTCTCGATCATGTTATCCAGGATCGAGAAAGTTTGAACTCGGCTTGATCTTGACTCGAAAAGGTCTATTTATATGTAAAGATGTGTTTTCTTACACAAATAAAAATTGAAATATAACCTAAGAATTGAATTCGATTCGACTTCAGCTCAAAAAACTTGATGCATTCATAAATAACTATTTACACTTAGTACACTTACATATTAAAAAAAAAACATATTTTATATCACTTACAAGCTCGAGAACTCAATAATAACTCGAATCCAACTTACATAAGGTTGAGCTCAACTCATTAAACATTTGGAGCTCACCTTTTTCCCCAAAATTTCAACCTGTGGCTCAAGATATATCCCGCCCCTTTTTTCCCCAAAATTTCAATCTCTGGCCCAAGATCCCACCCCTTTTTCACCCAAAATCAAAACACTAATTAACACTAGTCAGATATATCTTCTCTCTATTATTCATCTCTTCTCCTTCTCTCTAGAACCGACTCACACACCACCGCCACACTTCACGCCGTATCTCGCCGTCGTTCCACCAACCATCGCTCCTCCACGCCATCATCGTCAGCAAGACAAGGGAGGCAATGGGTGTGATTTTGTTTTCTTCGGTTGTTTGGTTTGAGATAACCACCACATCCACCACCATCACAGTCAAGCCTCCATCACCCTCTCGATCATGTTATCCGGGATCGAGAAAGTTTGAATTCGGCTTGAGCTTGACTCGCAAAGCTCGATTTATCTGTAAAGATGTGTTTTCTGACACAAATTAAAATTGAAATATAATATAACCTAAGAATTGAATTCGGTTCGACTTCAGCTCGAAAAGCTTGATACATTCATAAATAATTATTTATGATGAGGCGAAAAATGAACCATTTTAGGGGGTCATTTAAGCCCGAATTCGAATTTATTGAATCAAATAATGCCCTAAATCGTTCCTTTTCTCATTTTAGGTACTTTTGGAGTGAATTCTGGAAAAAGAAGCATTTTGGATGTCTTTGGAGCATAAAAGTGAAGAAAACGGCAAAGTCTTAATTTTCCTTGTTGGGAACAGTACCTGACGGCGTCAAGAGTTATCAAGTGACGGCGTCAAGAGTAATACAAGAGGTGGAAGTGGATAAAGTCCGTGACGATCAAGTAGAGTTTTACAATATGGACATAATGGCATCACCCAAGGCCGTCATGGTCCAAATAAGAGTGACGGCCCAGAGTAGATTGCACATGACGGCGTCACAAGTGGATCTAGGAAATCCGATTTCATTATGGGCGGCGAGTTGACGGCGTCAGAATTTCCTTCTTGACGCCGTCACCCTGTAAAATCTATATATAGTTTTGCAATTTTCATTCATTAAAAAGAGGAACAAGTAGGGCATAACTTTGGAGAGAAACCCTAGTACGAATATTATAGCTTTTTCAAGGGTTTTTACCTTTTGAAACCTTTCATGTTCAATTGAGATAAGTACTCTTTCAATTCATTCAATATGTCTATGTGTTGTTTGAATATATCTTACACTTGTCATGAATTTAACATGCTTGGCTAGATCTCTTGTGTGTTTGCTTAGATGTAGTGAAACCTAGATGTTAATTATCGGTTGATTGTTTGTTTATAGTTGTTACGGATGATTGTATTCGATGTTAGGCTTAAGAAAATTGGCAGACTTCCATTGGTGACATGCTTGAACGTCTTAAGAAACATGATCAGATGTGTACTATGATTTTTCGTTGTATTTAATGCGTAGGGGAATTCTAATGATCCCATGTTAGGAGCTTCTAACGACTCGACATAGGAGTGAAGTAGGATCCTATAGAGTTAGGGAATATTGTACATGGCCCTACGACTAGTATTAAGGAATATGACCCATCATCCATGGAATTGTAATAAACTATCAACCTGTAAAAGATATCTAGGGAGTAATGAAACCTAAGTAAACACAACTCTCCCTATTATTGTTCACACCACTAGTTTAATTAGCTTTATTTTCATTTTTGTTATTTTATTTTGATTGCATCTTAGTTATTGGGTTAGTTGATTAGCAACTAATTCCGCCCACTCTTCCAAAACTGAGATTTTTAATTGCTTTTATAAAAAAACATAAAAATACAAAAAGAATCATCTCTCACCCCTAGACCTAGTTTTTAGGCTTTCTAATCCTAGCGACACTATTCCTGAGTTGAACGATCAATCCCCCGGTACTTGTCACTATACTATACTACAACGATCAGGTACACTACCTGGTGGGGGTTGTAAGCTTCTCGATATCCCTTGAGAGGTAAAGCCTGGTGCGATTCCCACGTATCAAGTTTTTGGCACCGCAGCCCGGGGAATAGTTATTGTCTAGGTTAGGATTTCTCTTTATTAGGTCTACTTGCTAGATTCCTTTCTAGCAAGATTTTATATTTATTTTTAGGTTTTCTTTAGTCTATCTTATTTCTTCGTGTCTTTGTTCGTAACCTTTACCATCCGACATCATGGAAGGTGGTAACATCTTTGAACCCATCAACCCACCACAACAAAACCACCCACAAAACCCACCACTAGCAAACCAACCTCTTAGGCCCTGAACCCTAGGAGAGTATTTCCGTCCTAGCCACCAAGGCTATCGAAACACCATTGAGCTCACTCAAGGAGCCAATGTGTCCCCCTTACGATCCGACACCATCCAGTTGGTGCAAAGCGGATGTGCATTCCATGGACTTTGTTCCGAAGATCCTAATCAACATCTTAAGGATTTCCTTAAAATCGTAGATTCTATAGACCTTGATGTTACAACTAGAGAGTCGACCCGATTACGCCTATTCCAATTCTCTCTACGTGATCAAGCTAGTCAATGGCTTGAACGTTTACCTGCGGGATCCATCACCTCATGGGATGATCTCACCATTTGTTTCCTTGCTCAATTTTTCCCACCGAGGAGAACTACCAAGCTTAGAAATGATATCTTGATGTTCCAACAACGTCAAGGTGAAACTCTATATGAAGCATGGACTCGTTTCAAGGACCTACTCCGTCCCTCATCATGGCATAGATCTTTGGCTCCAAGTCCAAATCTTCTATGACCATATCGATCTCTCCACAAGGCGAACCATTGACCAATCGGCCGGTGGAAAGATACGTGATCTAAGTGCGGAAGAATCATGAGAACTCATAGAAGATCTTGCTCTCTGTGACAACGAAAGTTGGTACAATCCCTGTGATTTGAACAAAACGGTCAAGGCAATATCTTTGCCTTCGAACAATTCTAGCACTCCCGACCGTAGGATCATGGAACTTGAGGACCAAGTCAAGTTTCTCATGAAATCTTACGAAGCTCCTAAGCCTTCAAGCCAAGTGAACAAAATCACTTCTTCATGCGAATTATGTAGTGGTCCCCATGACACTCGTGATTGCGTGGAACTCCCCGGAACAGCTTTTGCAGACTACGCATCCTCGCGTACCGATGAAGCGGGAGACAAGTGGTACACTTTCAAACCCGAGCCAAACCCTTACGGTGATTCTTACAACCCTTCTTGGAAAAATCACCCGAACCTTAGGTGGAAGCAAAACCAAAACAATTCTTCCAATCCGCCTAATCGTTACCAACCAAACGGTCCACCCTCTAACCGTACTTTCAACAACAATCCTTCTAATAACTATGGTAGTACCAATAATCTTGAAGGGTTGATGTCCAAGTTCATGGCATCTCAAGAGGCTCGCATAGCTAATTTTGAAACCAAATTCAATCAACAACAAACGGAGATAGCCAATAAGATTGATAACTTGTTGAAAGCCCTCAACAACCAAGCGCTAACTACACCTAGAAAGGACACTAGGGACGCCAATAGCAGAATCCAAATTAAGGACCCCTCGTCATCCAAACACATCCACTTTGTCAATGTTGTCACTATTAAGCCAAAATATAAGGATATAGAAGAAAGTGGCAAGGATGAAGTTGGAACAGAAACCGAGACTAGGGATGAAACTAAGGAAGTTGAGGTTAATAAGGGAGAAAAGTTAGAGGAAGTAGAAAACGTAGAAGAGTACTTTGATAAGTTGCCCACCAAGGAAGAACGGGAATATCACAAGGATTTATTCGATGATCTCGAGACACCATATATCCTTGGTTCACCCCTTATTAAAGTAGGTGACCCCTCTAACATCAACATACCATGCAACATTGGGCATATGCATGTATGGAAGGCTTATATCGATCCTAGGTCCCCTATAAACATCATGACTAGGACTTATTATAATTGGGTAATGAAGAAGCAACTTGGTTATAGGATGATGCCCCGTAAGAATTTGATAAGTAATTTTGTAGGAAGAGTGAAAGGATTGCATGTATTCGTAGGAAACTTCACTTATGTTGCCGACTTTGTGATAGTGGAGGATACTCGTCCGGTAATAGATGATTGCCTAAGTCAAGTAGTGTTCAGAAAACCGTTTGTTGAGGCCTCTAAGATGAGTTATGATCCGACCCTAGGGATAGTTAGATTCAAGGAAGAGAATGATGAGATTGCTTACCAAATGCCCTATAAGATTGAACAATACCGCCTCCTATCAAACCTAGAAAAGGAACACAAGCAAGCGGTTTACTATAGGAATGATGAGGATAGACGTAGAGGAGTAGAATATGTTATGAATAAAATACTTGGTTTCTACAAATAATGCTTGCAACTAGGTCCGGAATACAAAACTAATATTGGAGATGACCTAGAGAATGAGACCAACGATGAGGTCACGTAATTACCCATGACCTTGAGTCTAGCTACAAGACTCGTAAAATAAAGAAAAGCGCTTCTTAGGAGGCAACCCATGTTTTGTGTGATTTTTATTTGTTTGATTGTTATTTGCTTCCGTATGCATGTCTTATTTTTATTGTTGGTAGATCATGTTTCAAAACTAAAATTGTGAAAATACTTTATTTTATCGTTTGACTTTGTCTTAACTTTATACAAAGGTATTTCGCAAAAGATAAGTGTAAGGGCAAACCCCAAATTTGTTTTTAAGAACGAAATTGATCATGATTCTCCACAATATTAAATGGACATGTGTATTAGTATTTGTTAGAGTCAAATGCTTGTATCGAGTCATAATGTTGTCTTGCAGGATTTTCCAGGAAGTAGGACATAAGTTTTTCCAGAAATTTTCCGAAAACTTAACGTAAAGTTTTCTGCAGGTCACTTCTGACGGCGTCAGCAGTTAACTCCTGACAGCGTCATGTGTAAAATTCCGGAAATTTTGCTAGTTTTGTTTTTCTAACGGAGTCTTGAAGTTTTTGTTAATTCTTTAGTTTTATAAACTCTAGGAAATCTGCAAACATTCATTCCACAAGCATTATATCTTAATTTGCTTTCTAGGTTTTGTTAGTATATATAGATTGCCGCCGATTTTATGCGAGGTTGCCTTGCTTGTTTTCTCAGGTTTAACATGTTACATATGACAAGAAGATGATTTATTTTTCTAGAAGGGAAGCTTTGATTGTTCATTTTCTTGGAGGAAGATCTAACCTTGTTACCACACTATCCACACCGAACGAATCAGGGGAGTATTTGATTTCATTCTTTTACCTATTTCACTTTTACATTCTTTAATTGAACATTGGGGACAATGTTCATCCTAAGTGTAAGGGGAGGGTAAATGATGATACCATATAGGATACAATTGCACTTGAGTTTGTTTGTTTGATGGTAGGTCTGTAATAAAACTAAGAGAAATACTTGTTAGTGTAATTTTAGCGCCAAATTTAAAATTTTTTACAACATTTAGGAGTGAAACTTTAGCCTTAGTGTAACACCCCGAAAATTTGATAAGCAGCGGAAGTCTAATCGGGGTCATTAAAGTTTAGTACACAGTCATACTCATAGAAAACAATTCAAAAGATAGTCAATATCATTCCATGAAAACTCAAATATTCAGAGTTACAAACATTTTTCCAAAACGTTAATTGTTTAGCAAAAGAGGTGATGAGTTTGTAAAGAATGATATAATTATTGAAATGAAAAGGGAGGTCCTGTGCCCTTTGCCAGCTCCGTACCGCCATGCTTGCTAATTTCCTGAGATAAACATGCTTAAAAAGTCAACACAAAGGTTGAGTGAATCCATAGTAGTTTAAATAGTAATAGTGTGAACACAAGTCAAGCATTTGAAATAAACAAGCCAAGATAGACAGGTCTTGACTAAACTGGTGTAATATTGCTCCTAAGCCTCACGAAACGCAAGCCTTAACATTGATTTGACATATCATAAAGATAATAACAATCACCTACACCACAGCGGATGTAAATGACAAGGGGCCCTCGGTGACAGGAAATGTGCCAAATTTCCATAATACCTCGAATATAGCACACCTCTTGCCAAGTAATCACCTTGACAGAGGCGGGCTGCCATTCCAATAGATCTATCAACTATATTCGCACTCACTCGCAAGTGATGAAGGTTCGTGATTTGAGGGACTTGTAGCACAGGTGTCAACTTAGGCAATATCAGGTGATAACAGCATACAGAAAATACTTGTGTTCGATTTATAGCATGTATCTCCCCACGGGTAGGGATGGCAAAAAAACCCGAACCCGACGGGGAAACCCGAAACCCGACATAATTGGGGCGGGGCGGGGCATGCTAATTGGGTTACGGGGCGGGTTTGGGGATTAAACGGGGATTTTAATCGGGTTTGGGGCGGGGAGTGGAGAATCCTCACCCCGCCCCGCCCCACCCGATTAACATATACATATATACAAATATATCTACATATATAGTATTTTGTTAGTATTAACGTAATAAAAAAATATTACTCTAATATTGTTAGTTTTTTTAGATTTATAAGAATGCGTAATTGTGATTATAGAAACTCGTTTAGTGTCATATTTTAAGTTTTAATTTTTTTTGTTGTATAATTTATCATTATTTATGTATAATATTATCATTGAAAATTTAATAAGGCTTGTTTCTAATTGATTATTAATAGGTTCGTTATTGCTAACGGTATAAAAATAACAATAAATGTAAAATGGTGCGGCTTTGGTCGAGAATTACACCCAAAGATGACGCCCCGATAAGATCCCCGATTAATACGGGGCGGGTTTGGGGGACCATCACGCCCCAACGGGGCGCCCCGATTAGATCCCCGATGGGGATCGGGGCGGGTTTGGGGAGAACTTTGGTAATCGGGTTTGGGGATGGGGATGGCCGCCCCGCCCCAAACCCGCCCCGTTGCCATCCCTACCCACGGGGTTTAAAAACAATTAAAATGTGGGACCATGAACTCACCTGAAAGGTGCGTAATCACAACGGTGCTCAAAAGTGATGGTGTATTGCTATGACTAGCAATGAAATTCCTCTGACTTGCGACCTAAATAATACATTGTAATCGGTGTTTTAGATTCGTGTTGTAAATGACATGTGGTATGTCACGTGTATGGTGATATCCGTTCGGGTGTCTTAATATATTCCAAAATAACTTCACGTAGTTAATTGTATCGTTGTTACGAACCGGTGTTTGATAAATATTAACTCGTTGTGAAAATAATATCGTTTAAAAATATTTATGATTAAATATTTTTAGTGATGTTATATATATATATATATATATATATATATATATATATATATATTAAAGTTACAAAAATATATATGTATTTATATAAAAATCAAATTATATGAAATAATTAATTATAAAATTCCTTTGTCATATTTTAACCCTTAACTTAATAAAGTTACACTTTTTACCCTTTGGTCAAAATAATTACATTTTAGTCCTTTTTGTACTTTTTGCACTTTATTCCTTAAACTTTTGAAAAATACATTTTCTACCCTCAAAATCGACAATATGCTATTTAGTCCGAAAGTTTTCATGTGTTGTCATTTTTAATCCCTAATCGTGGGACTTTTGCAAAAATGGTCCAAAATCATAGTTTTCGAAAGTTAACTTTTATTTTTATAAAAAGTCACTATTTTTATCTTCTAAAATTTATAAAAATCGGTTTTTATAAATTTTATTTCATTTCGAAAATCTTAGTTCAAATCCGAAATTTCATACGAAATGTATTGGGCTTAATAGCCCGGCTCAAGGCCCAAAATGGGTGTAGTTTGTTTTAAGGTTCTTGTTCGACTAGGACTTGGTTTTTGGTCTCGTTTTCGTGGTATAAAAACCGTGTAAGGTTTGCATGTTAGTTAGACTTGGTTAAGTGTGAGTCGAAGATATAGGTGGTCGAAAAATATAGATGGGTTGTACGTATAGAAATAAAATGGTAAGGTCATTTCTAGGGGTGTCGAGACGTTTACATAATACAACATCACAAGTGCAACGTGAGTAAAAGTGGTGTGTGTCGTGTGTATGCATGGTACGAGTAAATGTAGAAAAATAAAAAGGGTGGTGATTAACTTACAACACCGACTAGGGTGGTGAAGAGTTCGTGTGATGTGAGCTACGAGAACGTGGTGTCCCTTTGTTTCAAACGACCCTTTTTCCTTCGAGAGTTACCCAAGTCCTTCTTAAACCAAAAATCCTTGCTTGTGTGCTTCTTGACTCCTCTTCGACAGCAACGAGAAGGAAAACACTAGAGTGTTTGTGATTGAGAACTTTGGTGGACTTGAGAGTGTGTGAGATTTAGCATTTAATGTGGCTTTTATAGGGTGGTAAGGGTGGTTCGAATGTCTCCATGAGACACAACACTACCGAGTGGTCACTTCTTACTCGACAAAGTTGTCTAGTTTCCTTGAGTGTTGTCATGTCGAGTTGCAAAGGTTTGAAGGGCTACAAACTTATTTTATGGCTAGGACTTAGAGGATTTTAGGCATGTGTGTACAATAAAACTTAGTTTAATGTTTGTGTTAGAGGTCTAAGAAACACATAACCTAGTGGTTTAAGTGTTTCGGCGTGTAATGTGTTTAACCAAAGGTCGGACGGCTCCCAAATGGTGGCTCATTGTCGCATAGTTCAAAGTCAATGGAGGGGGTGTATGTTGGTGTCTTGTGAATAGGAGACATGGATTCAAAAAGAAAACGTGTAGTATTTGGGTGGCAAGGGGGTTTGGCTTCTGTTTCGGTGACATACTACGCAAAGAAAGAAAACAAACGAGCCATGTGGGCTGTGGGAATTCGGCCCAAAACGAAACAAGGAAAAAAAGAAAATGTGTGGGCTTGTGAGGGTGTTTCGGCCCAAGTAAATCAAAGAGAGAAAAATCCGGGTGGGCTTGTGATTGGCCCAAATATGACGGGGTGTCGGTGATTCGTATAATTGTGAAATTAATTTTGGTGTCGGTGTCGGTTCGTGAAAACCAAAAATATATAAACGGTGTCGTCTTACATATATATATATATATATATATATATATATATATTAATAATTTCTCGGTGTTCAAATGGGGTGTCGGGTCGCAAGTGGGAGTTACCGGTGTTTAACCTCATTGGGTGATATCTAAGAGTGACATTTGGGTGACATCGGGTGACAAATAAACGGTGTTCAAAACAATCGGGTGTTCAAACAAACAGTGTCTCATATAAAAATTTTAAATTAGCCCGCAAAATGGCTTAGTTTAGAATAGTGTCGATAATTAGCATTAATAAATGACCTGGGATTTTACGGTGTATTACACTTAGCAAGCGTCTCATGGATAGGAGTCGTATGACTAGCACAAAACCGTACTATTCAGAAAAATTTTCCACCCAAATATGTGAGGTTCGCCTTTAGATTTGATAAGAAAAACATTTACTATTAATGCTTATGAGTGTACCGGTAGCATTTAGATTCTAGAACTTGCGTTAGTGATGCATCCCGAGACTGCTAGTGAGACTACATTCGTGTAGTCATTTTTAGTACTTGACCATTTAAGCCATATTACTTGGCTAGTAAAGTCAATTAATTTTTCCCACACCTTAGCATTGTACTCATTTTTAGTACACGAAACCCCTAGTACACCCCTCCGAGCCTATCTTTTCGTTTCTAACTTTAAGCATCTTACTTAAAGGAAGAATTTGTTACAACCCACTTAAATGTACACCCAAATCGCCTTAGCCTTCTGTGTATGCACTCATCTTTAGTGCATTATTGTTATTTGTTTAAACCCTTAGTTAATTGTCTAATTGATTACATGGTTGCTAAGTCGAGTCATATCCTTGTACATATTGTTTTGGGACGATTGGGACTCATGGGTAAAGTACTTGTGTTATGGAGTAATGGGGAAGAACATCATATATTACCCCCATATGTGCGTTAATCTTAAAAAGTACTCCAAGTGTTTTGATTATCTTGATTCGAGTCATTAGAATAGTTTATTGTAAAGTATGTAAAAATTCAAGTGTAAGGGGAATGTTCATTCCCTATGATGTATTATTTTGGATGGTAGGGTAAGAATGTATGCAAAAAAAAAAAATAAATAATAAAAAATAAAAGAGAAAAAAACATACGGACTACCATCCCGTTTCATTCTATGTTTATTTTATGTTTTTGTTATTTTTTATTTATTAGCTTAAGTCGAGTCTAGTCTTGGCTTAGCAACGCCATATTGTACATGTAATTAACAAAGATGATTAACTCGCCACCAGTAAATATTGCCTATATCCAACAAAACCGTGTATTCCATATCCCTACACCTAACGTTATAACCCTTTGAAAGACCTCTTTGATAGTTTATCCTAGGTGCTTACGTCATGTGGTGGAGGTTTGATCCTTTCCCAAGCCTATGGTAATCTATTTTGCTATGACAGGTAGTGAGAGATGTTTTCCATTTCCATATTGTGATATATACTTTATTACACCGGATAGATGTGAGTATCTAAACACTATTTGTGAGGTGCTAGTATATGACCTCCGTGCTTGTCTTTGGTCTTTAGTGGAACGATTATTTGTTATAATTACTTTTATATTAGTGTTAAATGACCCCTAACTTGTATTTTGATTAGAATAAAAGCGCATTTGCTTGAGGACAAGCAAATCTCAAGTGTAAGGGTATTTGATGAGGCGAAAAATGAACCGTTTTTAGGGGGCATTTAAGCCCGAATTCGAATTTATTTGATCAAACAATGCCCTAAATCGTTCCTTTTGTCATTTTAGGTACTTTTGGAGTGAATTCTGGAAAATGAAGCATTTTGGACGTTTTGGAGCATAAAAGTGAAGAAAACGGCAAAGTCTTAATTTTCCTTGCTGGGAACAGTATCTGACGGCGTCAAGAGTTATCAAGTGACGGCGTCAAGAGTAATACAAGAGGTGGAAGTGGATAAAGTCCGTGACGATCCAGAAGAGTTTTACACTATGGACATGACGGCGTCACCCAAGGCTGTCATGGTCCAAATAAGAGTAACGGCCCAGAGTAGATTGCACATGACGGCGTCAAAAGTGGATCTAGGCAATTCGATTTCATTATGGGCGGCGAGTTGACGGCGTCAGAATTTCCTTCTTGACGCCGTCACCCTGTAAAATCTATATATAGTTTTGCAATTTTCATTCATTAAAAAGAGGAACAAGTAGGGTATAACTTTAGAGAGAAACCCTAGTACGAATATTACAATTTTTTCAAGGGTTTTTACCCTTTGAAACCTTTCATGTTCAATTGAGATAAGTACTCTTTCAATTCATTCAATATGTCTATGTGTTGTTTGAATATATCTTACACTTGTCTTGAATTTAACATGCTTGGCTAGATCTCTTGTGTGTTTGCTTAGATGTAGTGAAACCTAGATGTTAATTATGGGTTGATTGTTTGTTTATAGTTGTTACGGATGATTGTATTCGATGTTAGGCTTAAGAAAACCGGCAGACTTCCATTGGTGACATGCTTGAACGTCTTAAGAAACATGATCAGAGGTGTACTATGATTTTTGGTTGTATTTAATGCGTAGGAGAATTCTAATGATCCTATGTTAGGAGTTTCTAACGGCTCGACATAGGAGTGAAGTAGGATCCTATAGAGTTAGGGAATATTGTACACGGCCCTACGACTAGTATTAAGGAATACGACCCGTCATCCATGCAATTGTAACAAACTATCAACCTGTAAAAGATATCTAGGGAGTAATGAAACCTAAGTAAACACAACTCTCCCTATTATTGTTCACACCACTAGTTTAATTAGCTTTATTTTCATTTTTGTTATTTTATTTTGATTGCATCTTAGTTATTGGGTTAGTTGATTAGCATCTAATTCCGCCCACTCTTCCAAAACCGAGATTTTTAATTGCTTTTATAAAAAAAACATAAAAATACAAAAAGAATCATCTCTCACCCCTAGACCTAGTTTTTAGGCTTTCTAATCCTAGCGACACTATTCCTGAGTTGAACGATCAATCCCCCGGTACTTGTCACTATACTATACTACAACGATCAGGTACACTGCCTGGTGGGGGTTGTAAGCTTCTCGAGATCCCTCGAGAGGTAAAGCCTGGTGTGATTCCCACGTATCAATTTACACTTAGTACACTTAAAAAAAACCATATTTATATTACTTACAAGCTCGAGAACTCAACAATAACTCGAGTCGAACTTATATAAGATTGAGCTCAACTCATTAAACATTTCGAGCTCATTTGATAGGCTTTCAATCTCCAAAATTTTAATCAGGCGCTCAAGATCCGCCCCTAATTTCCCCCCAAAAATTTCAATCTCCCGCTCAAGATCCCGCCCCTTTTTCCCAAAAATCAAAACACTAACACTTACACTAGTCAGATCTATCTTCTATCTATTCATCTATTCTCCTTCTCTCTAGAACCGACTCACACCACCGCCAAACTTCACCGCCTTATCTCACCGTGGTTCCACCAACCATCGCTCCTCCACGCCATCACCGTCATCAAGACAAGGGAACTGTATGGGAGAGTTTGTTTGTTTCAGTTGTTTGGTTCGAGATAACCACAACATCCATCACAATCACAGTCGAGCCACCATCACCCTCATCTCACCTATCCTACTTTGTTCATGGGTATGCTCAAACACATATTTAATTTATATTTTCTTAAATGTGTAATCGAATATAAAATGATTTACATTGATTTTCGTGGATTAAACTAGCCTAAAACATGTTTTTGATTATAAATTCGTGTGGTGGTAATCGTTGCAGGTAGACTTATTAAGACGAAATAGTTTTCCTGTTTATTGGAATGGAGACAATTGACGTGTTCTAAGAGGCCACTGTTTTGCTCGTAAAGGGAGTCTTGATTGGTTTCCTCTCCGGGAGGATGTTGCTGAACAGTTGGAGTTTGCTTATCGTAGTCGCGTAAGTGATCTATCAAAAGATTAACATAACATCTGTTATATAAGAAATTAACTCAAATATGGTTGCTTTTTGTCAAACTGTTTCATTTGTACCAGATGTGAGTGATTTGCTTGCTTGGTAATGTGTTTGACATTTATTCGTTCCAGGTAATTTGGCACGGTAGAACACTTCAACCATCTGGATTATTTGTTGCCCGAGTTGATATGCAAGGGTCTACCCCGGTATGTTGGTTTTTGATGCTAAACTTATATTTGGTACATCTAATTTTGTCGTCTTTTATGTTAGCATTAAGCACGTTACTTGTTTCTTGCAGGGGCTACATCCTGTTTTCACGGGTGAGGAGAATACATGGGATGCCTGGCTAAAAATTCCCTCATCTGGATTTTTTGGCACACTTCATTTTCGGGGGACTGGAATTAAATTGAGGCGTGGGTATGCTCCATCTCAGTCACCAAAAGCCAACCCATGTATATATTTTTACTGTTTCATGGTTGGCAGATCTTATATTATATTATGCAGCATTATTAGTACCTTGGTTTCTTACAGTTCATAGCATCTGTTTATAGGATGACTTGCTTTTCAGCAGATAGACTAAGAAATGGACGATTATTATTCACAGGTAAAACTAATGGCATAGTGTATTGTGGATAAAAGGAAGGGAAAACAAAGACGGAGAATCTCCAGATGTTGAGATTAGTTCATTGGCAGATAAACTTGTAAATTCTACTTCAAATTCTATTATCATGCTTATATACCTGCAGCATTGACTGTGTACTAGCCGTACTAACTTTTAATACCAACATTTCCAATATTTTTTTTGCAGAAAGAAGCTGATGAAAAGATCAAGTAAGGAACCTTGGATGTTGATGATGGCAATGATGCAATTGTATATATATTTGGTTCATTTATATACATTCGAGTTTTATTCAATTTGAAATACGATTGTGCATATATTTGCTTCATTTGTATATATTCTGTTTTATATATATACTAGCAGTTGTAACTCTGCTCCAGCAGTACGAACGTAGTACTAGCAGTACTAACGTAGTACTAGCAGTACTAACGTAGTACTAGCAGTACTAACATTATTGGTCACTCTTTGTTTAATTCGATGTGTGACTAAATATTACAAAATGCCACACAAACTAAAAATTCATGTGACCATTAGATGAACATTAGTCACACAAAACACACATGTCTGCACTTTAAACATCATACGGTCACACTTATTAACACTTTTGGCCACTGTTTGCTTAATTGTATGTGACTAAGACGCTTTGTATGACTAAATATTACAAAAGGCCACACAAACATAAAATTAATGTGGGCATTGGATGATCAATAGTCACACAAAATACACATTTCTTCACTTTAAAGAGCATATGGTCACACTTATTAACACTTTTGGTCACTTGATGCTTAATTGTATGTGACTAAATACCCAAAACAAAGATGCTTTGTGTGACTAAATATTACAAAAGGCCACACAAACATAAAATTAATGTGGCCATTGGATGATCAATAGTCACACAAAATACACATTTCTTCACTTTAAAGAGCATATGGTCACACTTATTAACACTTTTGGCCACTTGATGCTTAATTGTATGTGACTAAATACCCAAAACAAAGATGCTTTGTGTGACTAAATATTACAAAAGGCCACACAAACTAAAAATTCATGTGACTGTGGGATGAACAATAGTCACACAAAATACATATTTGTTCACTTTAAAGAGTATATGATCACACTTATTAACACTTTTGGCCACTTTGTTTTAAATTGTATGTGACTAACTCCAAAAAAGCAACACCCATTGTGTGACTAAATCATCACAAACGTCACATTTATTGTATATTCATGTGGCCACATGAGGGGAAATAGTCACACAAAATACACATTTATTAGAAAGAATCATCTCAAATGTTACATATATTATATATTTATGTGGCCAAAGGTTGAAAAATAGTTACTCTAAAAAAACATTCGCGTGACTATAAAGTGTTTATGGTCACTGATAATGATTAATCCAACAAAACTTATGCCTAATTTGTCACACATATTCGGGGTTTTGGTCACTCTTTTTCAATGGAAAAGGCCACGAACTCAACAATGTGACCATATGCCACCTACGGTGGCGGGACCTATGGTGACACACAACGAAAAAAAACGTGTGTGACTATATGCATATCGTCACACATTTTTGGCGTGACTAATACAACTTTTTGTACCAGTGTGAGTATCACTCTGAGCCATCAGAAACTGATTTAACGATCAAAATCCCCAAATTTGAACGGTTAAAACCTTAATTCTCTTCCAATTGATCGATTGAATACTCAAAACCCCCAATTCTCTTCCAATTAACCAATTGAATGATAAAAAAAAACCCTAATTCTATTGCAATTAAGCAATCCGATGGCTAATTCGAAGCCGATAAGAACAATTAACACGATTTGAAGAAATATTAACGATTCAAATAAAGGAATATGAATTGAGAACAAAAAAAACCCTAATTTTGCAAAATATGAAAAAATGAAAGAATAAAAAAATGTAAAATTGAATAATGAATGAATTGAATCGAAATCGTTGTGTAAATTTGTTTATATATGGCCGGAAAATTGATAGAAATCAAAGAAGAGAGATCGGAAAAAGGAAATAATATCAGATAAAAGAAAGAGAAAGAGGGAAAGAGAGAAAAAAGCGGGAGAGAGTAAATTTACAATCATGTCCTTGGGGAAAAAGAGAGGGGGACACGTGGCATCACTAGAAATCTTTTTAGACTTTTAAATTTAACACCCTTTGCAAGGGATTCGGCTTCTTTATTTGAAAGGCCAATTCTATTAGAAAGGCTTCAAGTTAGAGCCAAAAAATAAATTGTAGTACAAAACAGGGGAATATATCTGTAAATAGAATAGTCATTTTGCTTGATATTTAAAAACCATGTATGCTGGCTTTTTTGTATCTTTCGAACTTATGATAGAATATTAGTGGTGGACTAGTGGGGCAATATTTCAATTATTTATCGTTGACGATGACCCATCCACCAGTACCACTATCCATTTTCATTATCGGTACAATCAGTAGACGGAGACTTTCATCACTCATCATTCATCTTTGATCTTTCCATACTTCATCCCATTTCAATGGCTTCCTCTTCTTCGGGAGAGTATGTTAGCAGATATGATGTCTTTCTAAGCTTTAGAGGCGAAGATACTCGTGAAACTTTTACAGATCATCTTTATGATAGGTTAAGTAGAGCAGGAATTTACACTTTTAGGGATAATAATAGTATCCGCATTGGTGAAGACCTGAAACCAGAGTTCCAGAGAGGTATCAGAGAATCCAGGGCTTCAATAATCATATTGTCGAAGGAGTATGCAACTTCTAGATGGTGTCTTGACGAGCTTTGCTTGATCCTCGAGCAAAGGAGGGACCGTAATCATTTTGTTTTACCAGTTTTTTATCATGTTGATCCGTCACATGTTAGGAAACAAGAGGGGACTTTCCAAATAAATATCAAACCTGACACAAAGTGGACAGAAGATAACGTGGAACGATGGAAGGCAGCCCTTGAGAAGGTGGGCAACATGGCCGGCAAAGTTGCTTCCGGGTATGCTTCTCTAATTTTTCTTCCAGCTTGCCACGCCAATTACTGTATTTTAAAACCCGTGTAGTATAAAGACGGTTAAAATCTAGTAAACTAATTAATTGGGGTTTTTACATGCATCATCAACACGCTTCTCCTATAGTTTAAAGAAAGGTTACTAATGCAAATAGAATGCTTGTCGATGATTTTACATTAAAGACACTTATTTTATGTAATTATGATTTAATTGAGAACAAATGGCTTATTAATGATTTGCTCATAGCTGATTTGCAGTGTCTAAGGAGTTGTTGGGCAGTGTGTTGAAATTTAAACGATTTTCACTAATTGGGTATCACCCATTTTTCCCACCAAGAAGGACCAAGAGACACAATGGTTTTAGTGTTTTACCAATCATTGTATCTTTTCTGCTGTTTTTGGTTGGGTTAATTAACATATCTCACTTATCGGTATTACTTCTTTTTCCCACCAAAAGGGACCAAGAGACAGAACTGTTTTACCAACCACCGTGTCTTTTTTGCTGTTTTCGGTTGGGTTAATTTAACATATTTATGGTCTCTTCAAATCACAATAACAATTTTTGTGTATTTTGCATTGATCCCTCATGCCTTAGAACCAAAGTGATTTTGTGAGTTCTGCAATATATTGTGATACCTATGCATATAGGGTAGAAATAATACCATCCGAAAGTGATCTCAACACGACTCAGAAAATATATCTGGATTGTATTGATTCTTACCCCCTCAACACACTCTCAAATTCCAACAGTGCTTACAATTTTTCTAAAAAAAAATCATTTTTATCAAATCTACGTTATTATAAACCCTCCAGTCCAGTGAGTGTGACAGGTCTGAACTTGCTTGTTTCTTTGTGTTTTAATAGGTCTGAAGTTGAGTTTTCACAAGAAATTGTCAACATTATTACAACAGAGCTTAATCTTACACAAATTTATCGTCAACGCTATCTGGTGGGGATGGAGACTCGAGATAAGGAGATCAACAATTGGTTGGAGCAATCTGATGGTGAAATCCTAGCAATTTCAATTTGGGGGATAGACGGAGGCGGGAAAACAACATTGGCCAGACATATTGTCTATTCAAATTGGCAAAAATTTGAAAGCGTTAGCATCTTAGAAGACATTGGCGGTACCTCAACTGAAGCTTTGCGTCAGCTACAGGAAAAACTAAGTAGAGATATTATAGAGGGCAAAGAGAAAACAATCCCAAGTGTTTGCCAAGGCACATACACAATCCAAAATGCCTTGAAAAAAAGAAAAGCAATTATTGTTCTTGATAACATTGTCAGAAAACAACAAGTGGATATGTTACTTGGATCAGGATCTGAAACTGAAACTGATGAAACTAAAGTAAAAAGCAAGATTATAATAACCACCACAGAAAAAAATGCATCTAAATGGTTTCGCTCCACTTCTTGGAGGTGCAAAGAACATGAAATAAAATTACTCGACGAAGGTGATTCATTGAAGCTTTTAAAACATTATGCCTTTGAACCCAATGTTTCAATGGAAGGTTATGACGAGCTTGTAAAAAGGGCACTAGTGTATTGTCAAGGATATCCGCTAGCTCTAAAAGTGTGGGGATCCTTTCTGTATTGTGATAGTAGTCAAAGTAGTGAAAGTAGGAAACAATTTTGGGAAAGTATGATGACTTCTTTGGAAAGGCAGGTTCCTGATAGTATACAGAGTGTACTCAAAACAAGCTACAACTCGTTACAACTTCACTCTATGAAAGAGTTGTTTTTGCATATTGCTTGTTTCTTTAATGGCAAAGACAAGGATTATGTGCAAAATATATTGGAGCCCGAATGCTATGCAAAATCCGGGATTGTAACCCTGACCAATAGATGTCTTCTCTCTGTTTCATCTAACAATGAACTGAGGATGCATCCGTTGATTCAAGAGATGGGAAGAACAATTATCCTTGCTGAATCTCCCAGGCTACCCGGAGAACGAAGTAGGATATGGCGGGATAAGGAATCTCATGAAGTATTGAGTAAAGGAAACGTAAGATACTTCTCATATTCATGTTAAAGATTAATTTTAAGTTTTACCCTTTCTATTTTTATTTAAATATCCGTGATTTTGTGTTTTTTCTCTTTAGGGTTCAACAAAAGTGGAAGGTTTAGCTCTGGACATGAAAATGCTGAGACAACAAAGTGACAAGGGTAAAAGAAAGGTAACATAGAGTTGGTATAAACTAATGTATGGTCTTCATGTACAAATAAATAAAGGGTTAATGGCATATAATAGCAACGAACTTTTTCATTTGTGCCATTATCAGATACGAACCCAAAAAATTACAACAATCAGATACGAACTTTCAAATTTTGTTTCATTATCAGATACGAACTTTAAAAAAATACCACAATAACCATCCAACTTTGAATTTTTTTTTCATTATCGTACGCAACGAGATGAGATTTTTACATTGATAAAACAAAATTTGAAAGTTCGTATCTGATTGTTGTAATTTTTTGGGTTCGTATCTGATAATGGCACAAATGAAAAAGTTCGTTGCTATTATATGCCATTAACCCATAAATAAACTATGAAGGTTTTAGTAGCAAATAATAGTTTTCCTGTTTCAATAATGCAGGCTAGTATATAATAAACGGAAAATGATTCTTGTGCCTAAGTTGTATGCCTAAAAATATGCCTAAGAACAAGATTGTAACATGTGTCAAATCTTAAAGTGAAAATTATGAGAGATAAGCTATGTATAACATGTGTCAACTATCAAATGGAGTAGGCATAAAATTAGGCACAATTTTTAATCATGTCCATCATTACGCATAATAAAGGACATCATAATTCTGTGATTTGAATGTTTAAGGGTAACACCATCGGCATATATTAACAGGAAATTTGACTACATTAGAATATTTCGTTTGTTGCCAGGATACATGCTAGTATAGATGTATACATACAGATTAGCTGCATGTTCTCCACACAACTACATTAACAAATAAAGTACCACAATTATATCATTGAAAAATACCATATTCCTCCTAATTATCTACATAATTACACACACTTACTTAATCGCATTCATTCGTGCTATATTTGCAGCTACCAGATTCTGTTAAGGCGGACTCTATTGAGAAGATGAATAACCTAAAATTGCTTCAGCTAAATCAGTTGGAAGTCACTGGATCCTACGAGAATATTTTCAAAGATTTAAGATGGCTTTGCTGGCGTGAATCCCATTTAAAAACCATACCCCAAAAATTACACATGGAAAAATTGGTGGCTATAGATATGAGCCGTAGCAAGTTGAAAGTATTTGAACTTCCAAATGTAGGAATTTCATCATCCTCTTTAAATCACTTGTCCTTTAGCTAGTTTTTTACTGCTCAATTTAATGACATTACTTTTGGAACAGGTTCTACCAATACTCAAGATTCTAAATCTTACAGACTCCCATGATCTAGTTGAAATTCAAAATATCTCCCGTTTCCCTAACCTTGAGACTTTAATTCTTGTACACTGTCGTAAATTGGTTCGTGTTAGTGATACCCTTGGAGACCTTACCAGTCTTACTTTATTGGATATCACAGGGTGTGAAAATTTGTGCATGAGGAAGCATCCAAAGTCATATGAAAGAATAAAAGTTTCACTATTTGGTGGACAAAATATAAAACAACCACACCTTCTTTTGCCAAATTCATTAAAACAGTTCCTCCTCATGGACTGCAATCTTAAGAATACTCATTACTTTCCTCTCAGTTTAAAAAATCACACACAACTGGAATACTTGAATTTAGCTGTCAATCAGTTTGAGCTCCTGCCTAGTTACACTCATCTTAACAATCTTCGGGTCCTTGACTTAAGTGGTTGCAGAGCACTTAAAAGGCTTTGGTTTCTCCCAAGCAAACTTGCCGAATTGTATATTTTTTACTGTGACTCCCTAAAGAGTGTAACTTTCGAATCACATAAATATACATTGCAAGAGTTTAGATATGAAGGCTGTGTTAATTTGTCAGAGGTCGAAGACTTTTTCAAGTTTGTGCCTGTAGCCATGCTTACAGAAGCTGATTTGGGACACATGAATTGGCTAAGAGCATATCAAGATCTTGAGGTGTGCATGGTTGGAGATGAGGACCTTACCCAAGGCAGAAGTTTGTGTCTCCAGGTTTGTTTTTCCTATCTTGAACACATGCACAACCACAATACCTCTAAACTATATGTATAAACAACATACTAAAATAGGTTTGCTTGTGTTACACAGATGCTGTACGAATTCAATATAAGGAGCATATCCCTGCCAGATATAGAGAAACCAAACATAATTCCTGAGTATGAGTATACATCAGATGATCCACTTTTGTCTTTTGAAGTTCCTGAACGGTCCAATAATAGAACACTTAAAGGGTTAAACATAACTTTTAAATATACCATACAAGGTGATGAATGGGTATGGTTTGCGAAAATCAGAACGAACAAGGGTGTTGACTTGATCTACAACCCCAAAGCCTTTGGCAAACCTGCTGCTGATAAAGTTGGTATATGGTTGAGCTATTGGCCAATTGGGAACTCATTACATGATGGAGATGAAGTTAATGTGGACATCGTTGTGACGAAAGGATTGGAGATAAAGGGGTGTGGTGCAAGCCTTGTATACACTGATGAAGATGAAATTGAATCCTTTGAAGATAGCAAGGAATCCGTGGTAGATGTCAATGAATCGTTTGAAGATAACGATGAATCCTTTGAAGAGAAAAATGCAGATGCAGATATTCTTGGAGCAGATATTTCTGGATTTAAATTAAGCAATGGAACATACTATCTTTGTCGCCGTGATTATACTCAGTTAATGGAGGTTGGCAGATTGAATCCTAACTGGTTTAGGAATTTAGTTGGTGATACAATTGACTATACAGGCATGTACTTCTACTCCAGCTATTTTTGGGTTTTATCTATATTGATCTTAAGCTTTGAAAAGAGGAAGTTAATTGTGTTACTTATTGTTACAGAGATAGGAGGATGGAGAAAGACCGGTAGACCCGATAAACCATATCAATCGTTTACAGAACTGAAAAAAACTCAGTGCTCCATCTATGGTCCTCAATTGGTAAATGTGCTTTCTTTTATTTCTTCCTTGACCAAAAGTACACTTCTATTGTTCTCATTTCATTTTGTACAAGATGACTATGAGGGGGATGCAAGTACTTGCACAAATTAATTCGAGTAACCATTTTTCCTTCTTGAAAAAATAATGAAAAACGGTAAGGGTGTTTAGTTGGTGAGAAATACCTCATTCTTTCAAGAAAATTTTTATAGAAAAATGAGAAAGTTAGAAAACCCGTTTAGTTACAATTTTTTGAGATATCTTTTATATAATAAAACAAAACCCCTATTGAGAATTTTTTATTTCAAAAAAGTTAATTCATACTTTATTTAGCAATAATTTTATTTTAAAAAAAAGATTATTTTCTTATTAGGTAACATTTTATATTTATCCATAACACAAGTTGAAGATAAATACAAAAAATATAGATAGGATGCATTAAAATTTTTAAATAATTATCTTTAATAATAAAAAACTATAGATTAGGTAACATTTTATATTTATCCATAACACAAGTAGAAGATAAATACAAAAAATATAGATAAGATGCAATTAATAATATGATTAAAATTTTTAAATAATTATCTTTAATAATAAAAAACTATAATTAGATATCATAAATCAAATAAAACAAAGATTAAATTATTTATTTTTTAATAAATAAAAATATATGATTCAAAAAAAAATTTTTAAAAAAAAAACCCGCGCGTGCGCGGGCATTATAACTAGTGTTTTTAAAATAATGAAAATCTCTTTTCTCAAACTTTAAATAAAAATTTGAAAAGTCCAATTTACTTTTCTTTACTTTTCTCTTCACTATAAAATGAAAAATATAACACAATTTCAAGTTCTTAACTCTTTCCTAGAAAAGAAAAACCTTCGCTCTCAAGAAAACCAAAATGAAAAAGTGAGAATATTTCTATCCAACTAAACGCAACCTATTTTCAAGCTAGCCCCATAATCCTCAAGGGTGTATATTATTTTCTCTCCCCATCGTTTCCAGAAAATAATTATATTTTTTGCCGCCATATATTTATCGTACAGTTCATATCCAATTTCTCCATCCCTTTCGCAAATTTCATAGGATAGTTTTATGAGAGCAAGGTGCAAATGTTATAAGTGTGTAATACACCCCGCCATGTCGGCTTTTTCCCTTATAAATTTTTTATAATACAAACTCCTTCATAACTTTCCTAAAAAAAAAAAAAAAAAAAAAAAAAAAAAAAAAAAAAAAAAAAAAACTCCATTTTTTTTATACATTTTACATTCACAAATGGAAAGAAATATAAAAAATACAAAAACCCGGTTAACATTCGTTATGCCCATGGCGTCGTGCCTACGGTACATGGGCAGTGTCGATGGCGGCGTTTTTAGGGCCCAAATTTTTTCTATACCAGGGGTGTGTGACTTGGGACACCGAGCAAAATTGACTGATATGTATTCCTCGCTTTCTTAATATTACATGAGTTATATGATTTTTGTTTGTATGATAATCAAGCTTTGCTAACTTCTATTTTTTTTTTTCCTTTTTTTTTTTTATTTATCGTTAAACAACAATCAGAATGAATTTTACACTATTGAAGAGTTGACCAAGTCATCTCTTGTTAAAGCTGTGGAGTTCACATCTGAATTCAGTGACAAAACAACAAAGGTAACTGAATAGTTAGTTTAAGAGGTAAAATGAAAATGTATAATCAACATTTCCATGTTCTGGATTTTAACCCCTGGAGTCACACAATATATTAACATTTTACAGCTGTATGCGGACATCAGCAAAAGCATGGAGTCTACATCAAGCTCGCTCACTGAGTTAAGAAATTCAAGATCTCTGGTTAGTGTAGTTCCCAATTCTTTGGCTATTTTGTGAAACAAGATATAAAAGATTTAAATACAACAACAAAAAGATAAACTTTCCAATCATATAATTTTCATTAGAATGAATCAAAAAATTACAAAGCTTTATTTAACACTTAATTGAATGACAATGGTTTAATTCTCTGAACAAGCAAACTTAAACAAGATATAAGTTTGCAAGTTAACTATGAGTTAGCTGATGGGATCAAGGACCAAAACGAGTTCAAGTGAGAGTAAATGCTCTTTTTAATTAATAGTAATGTGGAAGAGATAATATTTACTCTGACCAACATTATATATATATATATATATATATATATGGAGGGTTTAAAAGTCATCGGTGCTGGAACTACTACAATTGCTTTAGCTGGAGCTGCAGTCGGAATTGGAAAGATATTCAGTTCATTGATCCATTCAGTTATACACACACACATATATAGGAGCGCGTTATATGCGGTACCAATATTAGATACGTACTTTACACATTTTTATTTAATGGAAAAGGGCATAATAGTCAAACACATTTTTAGTTTCTTTTTGAATTTTTCTAAATAAAACGTTTCTTAAATTCCTTTAATTTTTTTAATTTTTTTTTCTTTTAGGATACATGTTTTCAGGAAAATGAAGTGCATTTTTTTTTAATATTCTAAATTTACATATGTTGGTGTACAATTGTTTTGGAATAATTTTTACAACATGCATGTTTTTCAATAGTAATGTGCATATGTGTTTTTTTTAGATAATGTAAATTTATAACAAACCAAGAACATAATTGTTAAGCACAAAATTCGATATCGATTAAAATACAATTAAAATATAAATTTTAAAAATCATAAATACATGAATCTAATCGATCTATACATGTGTTCACTAATAATATTTAACGCAAACGGACATATGTGCACACTCATTGTTATCAACATTTTTAGAAGTCAAACATATATGCACGCCTTCAATAATCGTATTTCTCCATACGCCGCATATTATAATCATGTATGTGTGCGTCCACTTCTAAATCTTCGTTGCTATCAACATCTTCATTAATCTGGTACAAACATATCCCAAAAAAATAATTAAACCTCAAACAAATAGGAAACGAACTTTTTAATCATAATAATTAGCATAACACAAATGCAAAATTTAAAACATATGTGCATCCATTTATTCTTGATTTTATATTTATCTTAAAACACATATGCACACTACTTTTATTGAACAAATGCACAATTTAAAACATATATGCATCCATTTATTCTTGATTTTATATTAATCTTAAAACACATATGCACACTATTTTTATTGATTTTCTACAAGCTAAAACATAAACACATTGTGATATTAAAACATCATACTTTAACAGCATTAATAAACTAATAATTAATAATCATAAGTAAAGAAAGTTGTAGTCACCCAAGTAGCACAAGCAAACAAAACATTAATACACACCCCACGAATCAACAACTTTCAAGAAACCAAATTTGTGGTGATAAACACAACAATCCAAAACATAATATAGCGTCAAAAATCATACTTTAATCGACTGTCAAATCATTTTTGACTAAAAGGTACTAAATATTTCTAATCTTATAACGTCTTCATAAACTCGTTCTACACTTGAATCGACTATCAAATCAAAAAGGGGCACCAATATTGTTGGGCCATTTATACGACTAGTGTGTAGTCTCCTGAAAAAATATTTAATAACAGTAACATATTATTTTAATACAGTTATAAACTACAATCTCAACAAGTGATTCAAAGAAACCAAGAATGTTGCTAAAAGATTAGATCTCACAAATTAACTAACTTCCACAAGAGAATATTGATTAACAAATCTTTATGTCACATTCTAAACCTTTTTGCAACATCCGCATATGTAACTATGTCCTCGTAATCATCTAGCAAATCTAACATATAAACAACTATCATATTCCAGCAAACATCAATTCATTGTTCACATCTACAGTTTAGGATCGAAAGTTCTAACACTCAAGAAATAAAATTAAATAAACAAGTCCATTAAAACCAAGATCGAAATAAATCAAGATCCAATAAAAATGAATACACAAACAAAAAAATCAAGATCGGAATAAAACGTAGCATTAAAACCAATACAAAATCAAAATCGATTGTCATCTACAACAACAACAAAAAAAAAAAAAAAAAAAAAAAAAAAAAAAAAAAAAACCAACCTTACTGGCTATGTAGATCTAATATTGATACTTGTTCGACACAAAAAAAATTGATGATGTTTTTTTTAGGTGGCCGAACAATTGATCTAAAGAGAAAGAGGCGTAATTTTATTTTTTATTATTATTTTTTATTTTTTTATTTTTTGGTTTTTTGGGAGCGGTTTATTTATTCGCGTGAGAATCATAGATGGTAAGTGAGATAACCTGTCATTTTTTTAGGGATAACATGAAATACCTAGATTACCCTTTTAGCCTTTTTAGCTTTTAAAATAATGGCTTGATATTTCAATTAATTACATTAAAGGCATAAAGTGATCTTATCCATTGATTAAATGATCTAACGATCTAGAATGGTATTGTAAAATAATGTATCTAATATTAGTACTGCATAGACTACAACACTATATATATATATATATATATATATATATATATATATATATATATATATATATATATATATATATATATATATATTATCAAATAAAAAGTAAAACTAAAATAAGAATAGTAAGAAGAAATCACAACCACACATTTCAGATGCACCTACAAAAATGGATGCATCTCCTCTTAAAATTCTCTCTCTTATTTAAAATATGTTGCTAGAATTCCTTCTTACTTTTCTCATTTTAATTTTTCTTCGTGCTGGATCCCTTACACAAATATATATATATATATATATATATATATATATATATATATATATATATATATATATATATATATATATATATATATATATATATATATATATATAGGTATGGGTTAAAATAAAAAGGGTCTTATATTAAAAAGTGTAGGAAGGATTGTGAGGGCGACATGTGTCACCCCTATGCCACATCATATGACACATGTCACCACCTCCACCCCCCCCCCCCCCCCCCCCCGCAAAAAAAAATCCCGCCAAAAATTTTTAGTGCATCACAGTTATAAAGTTACTGCATCACAATTATAAAAGTTACTGCATCATAGTTTTAAATTTTAGTGCATTAAGCTTATAAGTTACTGTAACATAGCTGATGCACTAAACTATTAACTATGATGCAGTAACTTATAATAAAGATGCACCAAAACTTAAAAAAGAATTGTATTTTAATTGTGATGCAGTTACATACATATATGATGCATAAAACTTATGATAATTCAGTTTCTTTATAACCATGATGGAGTAACTTTATAACCATGATGCAGTAACATTAAAACCATGAATGCAGTAACCGTGATGCAGTAAAATCATAATTGTGATGCAGTAAACGTGATGCAGTAACTTTATAACCGTGATGCAGTAACTTTATAACTGTGATGCACTAAAAAATTTTGGCGGGAATTTTTTTTTTTTTTTTTTTGCCCCAAAAAATAATTTTTTTGGCGGGAAATTTTTTTTTTTTATATATATATATATATATAGTGAAGCGCTCATGTGAGAACCCTTAATTTAGTGTATATAAATAAATAAACAAATATATATATATATATATAGGGTTAAGTTAAAATACAAAGACAAATATCCGTACACTATGCAAAAAGATTTTTTTTTAAGTTCGCGAAAAAATTCAAAAAATTTCCACAAGATCGGGTATGTTGGTGCATAAAAGTTTTGTTAAAGAAGTTTTTCTAATTTTTGAGTTTTTATACGTTTTTTTAATGCATAAAAAATGAATTTTGATGCGCAAAAAAATTTTGATGCACAAAATTTTTAACTTGTTTTAATTAGATGCGTACTGTTATTTTGATGAAAAAATTCAAAAGAATTGAAGTTGGGTGCAAAAATGAATTTTTGATGCATAAAAAAACGATTTAATGCACAAACATTATTTCCGGAAAAAGTATCCACTTAAAAAAAAAAAAAAAAAAAAAAAAAAAACAAACTTCCTTCACAAATTTTTCATGCACCAATGTACTTTATCCCGCTCTTTTGCAATATTGAAAAGTCACACCTAACTATCTAAGAGATATTCCGAGCTATGTTCTGTTGGATGGATCAGAGAGCTAATAGGTTCATCAAGGCATTTCTTTGTCCTTTTAGCTTCTAGCTTCTTATACATACTAGTTGACTCTGTATCACCTAGCGAGTATATCTTCAAGTTATCTTCGATTTCTCTGACTTGAATTTTGTTGAGGTTGTTCGTTGATTTCCTTATCAGCGAGTCTTCTTGTACTTAGTTTAATTTATATTTAAATCTAGTCAAAAACAATTGGGCGCTAAATTGGCCAGTTAAGAAATCAGCACTCTAGGTAATTCGATATTTAGCTTGGTAAAATAAAATAAGAACGTGTTTCTTCAGTTGTCAGACATGATATTATTTGTGTTTTATTTTTGAACTAGTTACCTAAATAGGGAACTTTGCTTTTTCCTCTAACTGCAAGTGTCCATATATAGTAGAAACCAGAAAGAATATATAAGACTAGATTAAAAAAATCAGATATCTCATATCTTACTTCTTCGTTCAACCAATATTTTATACTTGTCACTCTAGCAAACTAGTTTTTAGTATTGGAATACATGCTAGAAAAGAAATTTGTAAATATTATTCGATGACCTTCAACTTACAGAATGTATTAAGAAGGATGACTCTGATTTTGGAAGATATGCGTGCAAAATTTTCAAATGACCAAGTGGTAGAGAATAAAAGAAAACAAATAGCTAAGACAATGCGTATATAGGAAATTCGGTATTTCACACGTTTACGATCAAAGGCGGAGCATTGTGGAGACTGGGAGGGGCTATGGCTCCCCTAGAGTTTTCCATTTTTACACCATTCACCCTTATATTAATGCATACTATATGTTATAAATCTTAATTTTTATGCATAAATAATGGTTTGGCCCTCCCAAGTTTCTTAATTAGATTATGTTTTGGCCCTCTTAGTAGAAAATTTCAAGCTCCGCCAATGTTTACGATAGAAGCTGAAACTGGCACAAGGTCTGTGTCAAACCTCCACATGCTATTTGTAAAAGCGTCCAGCCTGTCGTGAGTCCCAAACATATTTTGCAGGCCTCATAACTCTTTAAGGTTTGAAAGTTATGCCTTTTGACATTCCTTCTTCTTAATGTATCCCATGCATCTATTCCTTCATTAAAAATTCTACTATCTATCAACACATAAAATAGAACATGGGCCTAAAGCTAGTTACACTAATTCCTTCATTAAAAATTCTACTATCTATCAACACATAAAATTAAAATAGCACATGGGCCTAAAGCTAGTTACACTAATTCCTGAAAACGAAACTGATAATCTGTATTCACGAAAAAACCCCAGAGGAAAGAAATAAATTGTTACACTAGACATCTATAAGAACACTCACTTGAAAGCCTTAACTGAATAGCAGCCCCAAGACTATGTATACAGTATATATGCTTGTTTTAAGCATATCCTGATTGTCGTGGTCCAGCATATCCTGATTGTCGTGGTCCAGATATTCTATGATGAACATTCAAGTAGAAATATGAACAAGGTTTTTGGGTGAGCCGGCCTTTGTTTACCTCACTTCCTTTTACTAATAACTATGTGTACATTTCAGAAAATTGTGCTAAAAGTGAACATGAGTGGTGATAGAGGAAAAAAGAAGGTGATGATGGCAGCGTGTAGTATGATGGGTGTTGATTCAGTAGCAGCTGATATGAAAGATGGGAAACTAACTGTCACTGGGGATTTTGATCCTGTGACAATTGTATTTGGTTTGAGAAGATTAGCTGACACGGATCTCATAAGTGTAGGACCAGCAAACGAACCCCAAGAAGAAGACAAACGGAAATTACTTTCAGTTGATAAAAACATCAGTGTAGGACCGGCAAACGAACCCCAAGAAGAAGACAAACGGAAATTACTTTCAGTTGATAAAAACATCAGTAATGTCTCCACCGATTTAAACCTTTCGAAGAAGAACATTAGTGATGTCCCCACCGATTTAAACATTATCACGAGGTGAGTCCTATACTGGTTTTGTTATGAATTTAGTCTTTATTTTAGCTTAAGTCAAAGTCCAAGGGGTTATGTGTCATGTTTAGCCATTAGTCAAATAGGGATAGAATAAGGTCGGTTGGTATTTGCTTGAGTCCCAAGCTAAGTCCAACGTTTCTTTCCTTTTCTTTGTATCAACCGACTAGATGTTGGAGTCGGTTTGTTCTCCCCCCTCATCTCTATAAAAGGAGGTGAGGAGGGGGAGGGGTCTCGGTACTTCATTCTTTCATTACTCAATAAACGTTTGATATTGAGGGTTATACTTGTGCGAGTATACTTTTCAGTCGATCATATATAATCTGCTGTGGTGTGTTGAGTTTACTTTACAAGTTTCAAGTTCCGCGAGCTTGCTTCCAGGTTGTTGATCGTTCTAATATCAACAAGTGGTATCAAGAGCCTTGGTTCGAAGCCGTGGAAGCTAGGTCGAATCTTGTAAAGGGTTTACTTCTTGTTCGTTTTTCAACAGCAAGGGTTCTTGCGTTCAAGGTTTTTGGACGACAAGGTTGCAGCAGGTATCGACGGTTAAGGGTTCTTGGGTCTTCATTTGTCCGGGTTTGTGACAAGATGTAGAAGACTTAAGGTTTTGTTGGTTTTCGGGTGTATCGAAGATCGACGGTTTCGGGTGCGTTTCGGGTTTTCGTCGGAATACAGACAAAGAAGAAGAAGAGTATCCAGGTCTTGGAAAGAAAAGTCTTCAAATTATTTGAATAATAATATATTAATAGGTGGTGGAAAGTACATAGGCAAATTTTATTATTTGGATAATATTTGAATATTATTATTTGAATAATAAAAGGGTTAGTATATTATTAGTATTATTCAATAAACATTATTAATTTGAAGGGTATTGCACAAGGGACTTTGTTGGTTTGTGATTGTGAGGTTTTTCACAAGGTTTAGCAAATTAATAAAGGGATTAAAGAATGATGGGAGCCAAGTTTGAGATCGAGAAATTCGATAGAACCGGTGATTTTGGGTTATGGAGAGTCAAGATGCGTGCTTTATTAATCCACCATGAATGTGAAGCAGCTCTGGAGGTTTTACCCGCGAATATGGATGCTACAGCGAAGGCTGAGCTAAACAAGAAAGCTCACAGTGCCATGATTTTGTGTTTAAGTAACAAGGTTCTGAGAGAGGTTACCGGGGAGACGACTGCAGCGGGGGTTTGGACCAAGCTTGAGACTTTGTACATGACAAAGTCCTTGGCCAATAAGTTGTACCTGAAGAAGAAGTTGTATATATTCTACATGCCGGCTGGACGTACGATTTCCGAGCATATAGATGAGTTCAACAAAATCGTTCTTGATTTAGCAAATATTGAGGTAAAATTCGAGGATGAAGATCTTGCTTTATTATTACTCACTTCTTTACCAGCATCATACGAACACTTTGTGGATACCTTGCTTTATGGACGGGAAGCTTTGACTTTGGAGGATGTGATGGCCACACTGAATTCAAAGGAAATCAAAGAAAGATCTAAGGCGAAGGGGGATGATGGTGAAGGGTTATACGTGAGGGGAAGAACTGATCGCAGGAATTCACATCAGTCTAGGGGAAAGTCAAGATCGAAGTCTCGAGGTGGAAGACTCAAGTGCTATATTTTCAAGTCTGAGGAGCACTTGAAGAGAAACTGTCCGAAGAATAATCGCAAGAAGTCAAATGGATTCGTCAAGAAAGATGATCAGCCAAGCTCTAGTGGTTCTATTTATGACGGTTCTGAGGTGATGATGGTTATGAGTGCAGAAGCCTTGTTGGATTGGATTAAGGATTCAGGAGGTTCATACCACATGACACCCAAGTCAGACATATTTTTTGATTTTCTGGAATGCGATGGGGGCAGAGTACTGTTGGGTAACAACAAGGAGTGCAAGATCAGAGGTATTAGCAAGGTCAGGCTACAACTGAAAGATCGGTCAAGTTTTGTGTTACACAATGTTAGGTATATTCCTGAATTGAAAAGAAACTTGATATCGTTGGGAACTCTTGAAAAAGAGGGATATACCATAAAAATGTAGTCAGGCAAAATCAAGGTGATTAATGGTTCCAGGGTTATTTTATCTGGAACCCGAAGGGATAATTGCGTATACTCTTTGGATGGCCATGCAGTGGCGGGTGTGCTTAATGCTAGTGTTGAAGAAAAAGACAGTCTTGCGCAGGTTTGGCACAAAAGACTGGGACATATCAGTGAGGCGGGACTTCAAGTGCTAGAAAAGCAGGAGTTGTTTGGCAAGAAGACTCTAGGTAAGCTCGATTTTTGTGAGAATTGTGTTCTGGGAAAGTCACATCGAGTCAGTTTCGGTGTAGGAAGACACACTACTCAAGGAGTGATAGACTATGTTCATTCAGACTTATGGGGTCCGTCTCAGGTGGAATCATTGGGAGGTAAGAGGTATTTCTTATCTATTGTTGATGATTATTCCAGGAGGGTATGGGTTTATATTCTCAGGTTCAAACACGAAGCATTTGGAAAGTTCAAAGAGTGGAAGCAGTTAGTAGAGAATCAGACAGGGAGGACGGTTAAGAAGCTGAGGACAGATAATGGTCTTGAGTTCTGTAACCGGGAGTTTGAACAGCTATGTACTGAGAGTGGGATTGCTAGACATTTGACAGTTTTCGGGACGCCGCAATAGAATGGATTAGCAGAACGGATGAATAGAACTCTCATGGATAAGGTACGATGTTTATTAATTCAGTCTGGATTGCCCAAGACCTTCTGGGCGGAAGCGACATGTACGGCCGCATATCTTATAAATAGGTCACCATCGACAGCGATTGAGAAAAAGACACCTATGGAGATGTGGCCGGGACATCCAAGTGATTATGGGATGTTGAGGATTTTCGGCTGTGTCGCATATTCATACGTTAAACAAGGTAAGCTCGAGCCGAGAGCGGTAAAATGCGTTCTTTTGGGGTATCCTGAAGGTGTGAAGGGGTACAGGCTATATAGGTTTGATAATGAATCACCTAAAATAGTCACTAGCAGGAACGTGGTCTTCAATGAAAGTGTCATGTATAAAGACACGTTGAAGGATTCTGGTGCAGGTACTGATAAGTTTGTTGAGGTGGAACTGCAGAGGTTAAATAATCATTCGCTTGAGGAAGATCTGATTGATGGTCAGGAAGATGGCGATGATGAAGATGCAGGGGATCAGGATCATGATCAAACACCGGATCTCACAGACTATCAATTGGTTCGGGATAAAGAGCCAAGGACAAGAACGAAACCTTTGAGGTTTCGAGATGAAAGTAATATGGCTGCTTACGTGTTTGCTGCAGCAGAGGAAGAAGATACTCATGAACCATTGACATACCAGGAGGCAGTTACTTGTAAAGATAGATCTAAGTGGAAAGCTGCTATGGATGAAGAGGTGGATTCTCTGAAGAAGAATGAGACCTATGAGTTAGTGGATCATCCAGCTGGGCAAAAGCTGGTGAGCTGCAAATGGCTGTTCAAAATAAAGGAAGGGATTGAAGGTGTTCAAAAGCCTAGGCACAAGGCGAGGTTGGTGGCTCGTGGATTCACTCAGAGGGCAGGTATTGACTATAATGAAGTATTTTCGCCGGTAGTTCGACACACATCTATTCGGGTTATACTTGCATTGACTGCGTGTAGAGATTATGAGCTAGAGCAGCTTGATGTAAAGACGGCATTTTTACATGGGAATCTTGAAAAAGTGATCTACATGAGGCAGCCACTGGTTATGAACAAGGTAACAAGGTATGTTTGTTAAAGAAATTCCTTTATGATTTGAAGCAGTCACCTAGGCAATGATATAAGAGGTTTGATGAGTACATGCTGAGCAACGGGTTCAAGCGTAGCAGTTACGACAGCTGTGTATATTAAAGGAGTTATGCATCAGGTGAGTATATCTATCTACTGTTATATGTAGACGATATGCTGATTGCTTGTAAAAGCAAGGCTAAGATTGGGTCTACCAAGTCTTTGCTTAAAAAGGAGTTCGACATGAAGGAGCTCGGGGAAGCAAAGAAGATTCTTGGTATGGAGATCATCAGGGATTGGAGTCGCAAGATTCTCAGGGTGTCACAATCCGGGTATGTTTCTAAGATTTTAAATAATTTTAGAATAGACAATGGGAAATCGGTTCTGATGCCATTGGGTGGGCACTTCAAGCTGTCGTTGAAGGATTGTCCGGTAAGGGATTGTGATGTTCAAAGGATGAGTAAGGTGCCGTATTCAAATGCGGTTGGGAGCTTAATGTACTTGATGGTGTGCACGAGGCCAGACATAGTGTATGCGGTAAGTGTAGTTAGTAGATATTTGGCGAATCCAGGTAAAAATCATTGGGAAGCAGTGAAGTGGATTTTAAAATATTTGCGGGGTACTGCAAACGTGGGTTTGGTGTTTGGGACAAATCGTGGCAACCATGTGGACGTAACAGGTTTTGTTGATTCAGACTACGCTAAGGATCCGGATAAAGGTAGGTCGATCACATGTTACGTGTTTTTAGTACAGGGATGTGTTGTAAGCTGGAAGGCAACTCTACAATACGTGGTGGCTCTTTCAAGTACAGAGGCGGAGTATATGGCCCTTACGGAGGCTGTGTAGGAAGCTATTTGGCTAAGGGGACTCTTGGAAGAGTTGGGCGTGGAGCTTAACATTATGGCAGTTAATTGTGATAATCAGGGCGCGATTCACTTATCGCGGAATCATGTTTTTCATGAAAGGACTAAGCACATCAATGTGCGTTACCACTTTATCAGGGAGGTCTTGGAAACAAAGACTGTTGAAGTTCTGAAGGTGGGTACTGAACACAATGCTGCGGATGCCTTGACGAGGGTAGTACCTGGACTTAAGTTCCGGCACTGCTTGGAGTTGCTAAGTGTCGGTGTAGGCTAATATAAAGCCGAAGGTGGAAATTGTTATGAATTTAGTCTTTATTTTGGCTTAAGTCAAAGTCCAAGGGGTTATGTGTCATGTTTAGCCATTAGTCAAATAGGGATAGAATAAGGACGGTTGGTATTTGCTTGAGTCCCAAGCTAAGTCCAACGTTTCTTTCCTTTTCTTTGTATCAACCGACTAGATGTTGGAGTCGGTTTGTTCTCCCCCCTCATCTCTATAAAGGGGGGGGGGGGGGGGGGGGGGGGGGTCCTTCATTCTTTCATTACTCAATAAACGTTTGATATTGAGGGTTATACTTGTGCGAGTTTACTTTTCAGTCGATCATATATAATCTGTTGTGGTGTGTTGAGTTTACTTTACAAGTTTCAAGTTCCGCGAGCTTGCTTCCAGGTTGTTGATCATTCTAATATCAACAGGTTTCAAGGGTGGAGAGATGCGTGAATGTCATGACCTTTCAGTTCAATCATCTTCAGTTACTTCTTACAATCCATCAGCATTTCCCAAACCTTCAAATGGGAATGCATTCTCAGCCACGATCATTTTATCAGAAACTGGAACTCGGGGAAAAAGCATTGTTTGCACTGACATGGGCTTTGTACCTCTGTCGAGAAGCTACAATCAGAAGGTTTCAAGCCAAAGCTCAAGCTCAACGAGGATAATTCTTCAAGTTTAGCATCTTTAAAAACTACAATCTCCATTGGGATTCTAGGTTAAAAGGTACTCCAGTTTAAGCCTGTATATAGTTGTCCTAAAGTTATGTTTATTTCAGATTGAGTATCATTATATGTATTCATATTGTTGTAACATCTCTTACTGATTTCAGATCGAATATGATACCGTATTCATGTTGTGTGTGACTGTGTTCTCCTAATACATGCCTAGTACGTGTTTCGCTAAACGTGCCTACTAGACACATTTTAACAAAACCAATATTTGGGTTTTGGGTTGGCCGGTGCTGAAACAATCAACTTTGGAACATTCATTAATCCAAATCTAACACAATAAGTCAATAACCCATGAATTACACTTCGTGCTGTCTTAAATTTAGGTCGGATGCAACTCCGAATAAATTTTTCCTAATAAATATAACTTACATATAAATACATCACAACAAGATGATTATACGTACACAAGATGATTATCATTAAAGTTAATACTCAAGTTTACATAGCATCATATCATAAAAATATGCAGATCCACAACCAACACCCATTATTAACATCAAAACGAAAACTAACCAAGAAAATAAAAATACATAGATAATCTAACAGTACACAAGACTATCAACTATTATTTTCTATGAATACATAAAAACAACATAGCATCCCATTACACAACAACAAAGTGCTTCTAGCAAGCAGATCTGCATCCATCCACCCATCACATATAGTAAACTAGCGATGATGATGGTGTGGTGCATGTGGCTTATGTGGTGGTGGAGGGTGATGGACCACAGGTGGAGGAGGGTGGTGCACCACAGGTGGAGGTGGGTGGTGCACCACTGGTGGAGGTGGAGGGTGGTGGACCACGTGAACTACAGGTGGTGGAGGGTGGTGGTGAACCACTGGTGGTGGGTGGTGAGGATGGTGGTGGTGAGGTGGTGATCTTGGCATCTTTGAAATGTTTTTTTTTAGTTGATGGAAAGTGTTTGAAGTGTTTGTGTCTTGTGGTGGTAGTTTGGAGATAAATTTATATAAAAAGGTCAATAGGAAGAAAACGTGTATATGAGTTGGTGTTAGGTACGTTAGCCACGAATTTTTTATGGTGTCCAAGTTCATCTACTCTAAACTTAGTCGTTAAGTCATTTATTTTTCTTGTTCACATTAAAAAGAAACGGATAAGCTAGATAATAGGTGTGACCGTTTGATGGTTTTTAATTCCTTTTTAGCATTAGATCAGTTTTTCTCTTTACTTACTTCACCATCAAACGAACATAGAAAAACCACTAACTACATAACTTATAATGAGTTTCCCATAACACTTTGTCTTAACATGGAGCTTTTTTATAATTTTTTTTATAGAGATTTACATAAATCATGTTTAGTAGATCATTTGGTTTTAATTTGCTGATTTTGGTTTATCTGCATTTCCTTTATGGATTTAGATCCTCTAAAGTTTGGATGAACATGACCGGTTATGTTTCTTCACAAACAAAAGATTAAATGGGTCTTGTTGTAGGTCCCTTTGTTTTATTTGTGAGGAAACATGGCCGGTCATGTTAATTCAAACTTTAGAGGATCTCAATCATTCCTTTATTTATCTCTTTGCACACAAAATAATATCACAAGTCCCGTTTGAGAACGTACACTTTTAACTACGTTATTTTTATTCGAAATGCCTATTTTATTAAAAAGGCACCAAGTTGAAGCACAGAAGGAGTTGTACAAAACATGGGAAACTAAAGACGGTAATTTTCTAGGGTTAAGCACCCGGTTAGAAGACTTGAGGCCCGTTGGTTTGTGGGTTGTGATTGGGTTTGGGTTAAAAATGGACCTCACCTCATTTTTAGTTGTTTGATGTACTCAGGTTTACCAAATAATAAGGAGTGTAGTAAAATAAAGGGGTGTAGTAGGTTTTAATAAAAAAAAATTGAGACCCACTTCATTTTTTCTCTATCTCTCTCCTCTCACATATAAAAACACTTGTCGCAATTTGAGGCAACTTGAAAAAAAAATGACTAGTCATCAAGTCGCGAAGTATTTTACGTGACCAACATTTATTTGTAGCGACCAAAAAGAGAAATAAATATTAAATGAGGAGAATCTAGAAAAGTGCAAAATCTACTCTTGAATTTTTTTTTTAATATTTATAACTTTTTTATATAACAAATTTTATTTGTTAAATATTTAGCAAATGTCTAGCCAACTCGCTAATAAAAACTATACCGTTGCGAAGAGCTATAGATTACGAACAAAACGAGCCAAATATCGATATGCTTTTGACGTATGTACGATTTTATAAAAAAAGATGTTGAAGTTTGATATATTTAAACAAAATAAAAATAAAAAACTCTTAAACCACGGGGACGAAAGACGTGCAATTCTATAAAAGAGTAAAATCGTTTGGAACGACCGAAATATCGTTTGAAAATAAAAATATAAAGAAGAGTCCATTGTCTCATAATGTATACTTTTTGCTATGTTACTAGAAAAAACAGTAAGAATATATTATACTTTAAAAAGATAGATCACTTTTCCATACATAATTTTGATGGTTAATACTCTTCATATCCTTATAATTAATCATAAAATGTTAACAATATTTTAGACGTGGAAAATTTTAACACGACACAAGACATAATTCGAAGCTGACACGAAAAACAAGGAGTTAATGTTGAGTGTAAGTAAATTTCGAGTTGTGCTTTAACTGATCCATTTAACTCGTTTATTAAATCTGATATGATATGTTAGCAATTGTTTTTATTTTTAAAAGAAACACTATGTAATTTCCGTTTTTATACTTCTGCAATACGAGGTGTTTAGGCATGTCCAAATGACCTCATATTAATAGTTTGTAATCATAAACTTGTTTGAAGTTAATATTCATCATTTTCAGCAACTCATTTATTAAATAGGTCGTGATCTGGCCGGTGGTTGGTTACATAGACGACCCACCAACTTAATTCTAACTTTACTAAAAAAAAAAAAAAAAAAAAAAAAAAAAAAAAAAAAAAAAGTAACTTATAATAGAAAGATTATATGAATTAAATAGGTTAGACTCGTCAACCTGCTAATTTATTTTACATGTTTAACTAGCGTACATGTTTTCACATTGTATGTAAACGAGTTAAGGTAGACAAATTTAAATTGTGCGTAACAAGTTGAGGTACACAAGGTAGACAAGGTTAAACCAATTATAAAAACAAGTCATACTTAAATTAGAATTTTTTAACATGTCAATCCACAAACCCGAACTTGTCAACCAAAACCCTCCTGGAACGATCTTTATAGCCTTTTACATTATATACGACATTTTTATAATACTCGTCTAGTGTTATGCATCTTGTGTGAACTTTTTAGGTTATTAAATACTCTCTTATTTTAAAAAGAGTGTTCACAAACAAAAAAATAACAAATTGTGATAGTAATTAATTCAAATTTTATTTGATAAAAAATAATTTTATCCTTAATTACTTTGATTATAGTAATTGAAAATGCGAAATTAATAAAAATTTTGATTAGAATGATAGTCATAATTAATATTTCTATATAAAAAGTGAACACTTTATTAAGAAGTGATGGACGCTTTTTGTAAAAGAGGAGATCAGCAAATCCGATGACCGATAAATGTGCTCACCATACCAACTTTTTCTTTTTCTTTTTTTCTAACACTTTATTTTGGACCGATAAATGAATGTGCTTTACCATACCAACCCGGCTACCCAGGGGCGCAGCTTCTAAGGGGCCGGGGGGCGGCCGACCACCCGAAATTTTTTTTGCGATGTAGGGGTATATAATTTTCGTGTAGAAAAATTTCGGTATTTTCGGTTTCGCCCCCCAATTTAATTCAGTTTCGACCCCCCATAGTGTTAGGAAAAAAAAATTTAGATCCCGACCCCCCACTCGAAATTTCCAAGCTTCGCCCCTGCGGCTACCCATATGCTATTTTTGTTTTCAACATTTTATTTTGGATTTTTTTACGTAAAAATATCTTTATCTTTTTCCCATTTGATACCAGGGGCCGGGGCCAAGACACTTGTTTGCTATGTGAATTGTTATTTATCACGTATCAAAGACCCAGTTTTGTTTGCATATCGGATGAAAAAGATCACACTAGTACGTGACCTACGAACCATCACTAAATGTTGCATCCGTTGGTGATTGGTGATTTTCTTAACTTTTTTTTTTTGAAATAAGATTTTCTTAACTTCAACACCATCTAAGTATGGAAAACACTGGACCCCCTAAATTCTATGATAGCTTTCAAGCGTCACTTGTTTCAACATAAGTGGGTCACAACTCAAAAGCGTATGTTAAATCTCGATTCTAATCTTATAATTTTAAGATATCATAAAGCAAGTCTGTTAAAATTTAGATTCTAAACTTAAAATCTTACGATTTTACGATATTATAAAATAAACATGATCTGATTCTAAAATCTTACGATTATACGATATTACAAAGCAAAAATAATTTGGATCCTACATAAGATCTTTGAAAAATAGGATCTTAATAAAAACTCGATCTTTATCATAAAATCTTAAAATCTCGATCTATCCAATCATACTATTCTCAAACCATAAGCTAAAAGCCTATAACTTTATTTGCAGAATATGAAAAACAAAAGATAAATTGTATTAAACACTTTATTATCATAATTTTGATATATATTTCATGATATATAATATATAATAATATATTAATTTGTATAATTTTACAACGCTTGTTATGAGACACTATAGTAAAATCTAAAAATTCATATCCGATTTTATGATCACGATTTAAAAAAAAAAAAAAAAAAAAAAAAAAAAAAAGCTAAATAATATCCCAATCTTAAAAACCTTGCTCACAAACTAATGGGGATAAGATCATGAAGGATAGGAATTATTGTTGAGCAAAGTTAAATTACACATTGCAAATGAGCAGAAAAAAAATAGATCAAAAGGTTTACATACACAAGATCTTTATCATTAGAGTTAAATATCCAAACTACATAGCATCATAATAATATGTAGATCCACAAGCAACACCCTTATTAACATCAAAACTATAAAAAACAATAACCAAGAACCAAAGATCATCATCTAGTAGTACACTAGTACATACTACATAGGACCATACTTCATGCTATGAAATATGAATACATAAGTTACATAGCAACCATAACTTAAGTCATAACACAACATGCATGCTAGCTTGTAGATCAGTCTTGGATCTTTTCAGTGGTGGTGGTGGTGTGGGTCAGGCTTATGTGGTGGAGGAGGGTGGTGCACGACTGGAGGTGGGTGGTGGACCACTGGTGGTGGTGTGTGGTGAACGACGGGCGGTGGAGGAGGGTGGTGCACCACTGGAGGTGGTGTGTGGTGGTGGTGATGAGGAGGTGACTTAGGCATATTTTGGTTTCTTTCTTTTTGTATGTTGGGAATACGATGTATTATGTGATACAAATGATTTAGCTTAGGTTTTGATGATGGTTTGTGGGGTTTATAACGAGGAAATATCAAATATAAAAGTCAAGGAAAACGTGTAACATGTATCTTGTCGTGGTTTAAGTTTTAGCCACGAATATAAAATGGTGTACTAGTTCGTGAGGTCATCGAATGCACCGACGTTCTCTATTTTAAACACTTTTTTGTAACCAAAAAAATCCAAATGAATACATTTTCTAAACGTTGGTTCCTCGCTAGAAGGGATTCTTTTCAACCAAGTTGTATTTTTTAAGAAAGAAACTCTATAGTTTAGTAGATACGAATTGTTTTTTCCAAAGATAATGGTAAGTGATACAATAATGAAGCATATCCTTTAATTTAATGATTTTTCTAGAATTAGAGATTGATATGGACACATGGCAATAAGAGGAAACGAGTGAGTAATCTTTGTGAGATACGTGTCGTCACTAATTCATGATTTAAACATATTCTGACAAATAGAAAACGAGTAGGTATTGAATTTTGTGGTCCTTGATGGGTCGCAAGAGAAATGAAAGAAGATGTGGAACAATTCGTTTTAAATCAAGGATAAACTGTTCTATCACATCATGCGGTTGCTCAGTTAAAGGATAATGGTTGTATATCTTGGTAAATTAAAGTCGACACTAGATGTTAGAAGAGCTAACTTAAGCATGTGTAGTCAATTTCTTTTAGTCGACCCACTTCATCGTATAAAATAGTGTAGTCAATTTCTTTAAATAAATACATAAATAAATAAAAAACTTTCAATCCATATAAACGAAATAATTTAGAGATGCTAAATTAAGCATGTGTACTTGTGTAGCGTAACACTTCTCAAACGTTGAAAGTAGAAAGTAATTGATAAACTGAGTAATTTTTCGGGTGCAACTAAATTATAGTGATAAGATGCTAATAGATAGAGTTGTTACAAACATATCATCCTACTAACTCCGCTCCTAGTTCAACGTCTAACAAAGTGCGGTAAATAATAACCTACGAGTTATTATCAAGACGAATAGATCAAGATGGGCATTTAATGTGCTAGATAAATGTTACAATCACGACCCATAATGTCAAGGTCGATCATTAATGTTACGATTTAGGACATCCACTGTCTACATCTCTACAATACAAGACGTATATTACTTTCTCACTTATCAAAATCTAGTATGCATTCAAGATCTAGTATCAAAATCGAGTTTGAGCCCAAGCTTGCTAAAAGAACAAGGTTGGCTTGTTTAAGTTTATAAAGCCCCGGCTCCTTGAGCTTGTTTCGAGTCTTATGTTTTTAGCTTGAGCTTGACTCGTGACATTATATACAAGATCGGGCTCGTCTCTTTTGTCTTAGACGAAATAATGTCCGCCTCAAGCTTGACTTGTTAAATTTTAGTTCGTCTAACGAGTGCCTTGAGGGCACCGATTAAACTGCATTTATTAAACACAAAATTTCTTTTTAGATTAAAAATTGCATTTAGTGCACATTAATGAAACTTATAAATTACTCCTACTATAATTAAATATGATTTTTAATTAAATAAACTCAAAGTTTCCCTTTATATTTAAACCTTGTCATGAGGGCAGATAAACCCATATAATGAAAGTATACATGTGCAAATATACAATTATACGTATACGAAGTATATTGACATGTATGCATACATATATTTCTTAGGTCGCGAGCGTAATCGAATTTTAAGTATGAAGCTCTGGCTTGGAATCGTTTATTCGATAAAATCCAAAAAAACGCTCGAACCCCTATCAAACTCGGATCTTTTCAAGCCCTTACCGAGTCAATCTTGAACATTTCACGAGTACCTTCGCAGCTTTGCTCCTTTATACACATGTCTGCAACTTTTGCTGAAACAACTTTCGTCAAAATTTGACAATCCTAAGAAAAACTTTTGGGCTCTTATATATTGAATAACTTGTGGTAAAAGTATTGGGAATGCAGAATGCTCATAGTTCTCTTGTTTTACAAAGTAACAATCAGCAAAATCTGGTAGCAAGTATTTAAATAGTAATTATATTGCGAAACATAAGATTGATAGTGATATTAAACTGTAAGGTCTCCAGTTTTGATTCATGGTGATGGTTGGATTGGTCTCAAGACTTCATTTTGCCTTGACTTTTGAGTGTCAAACAAGATGTTTTCATTTCACGTCTGAGCATGATTATGCTCGAGATCAACCAAGTTCATTTCGCTTTTGTAGAAAATCTCGACAACTACATAAGTATAGGAAGAAATATATAGTCACTACTAGTGAGAATAATGACTGAATAAGCAGTCTTGAAAATACTAGATTGACTCTTGAAAGTCAAAAGTGTCTCATGTAACTTTAAGTCTACTAAATGCTTAAACCTCAGCATTGTTATCTTGTAACCTCAGTAACACGCTTACGCTGTGATTAGATTACCATTGTGTTGTTTGTCAATTGTAGTTGTGCGGGTTGGGTAATGGGTCAAAAAGAAAGCAACCTAAAGGGTAGCCTATCCATACATAAACTTTCAAGTTTATTTCCAGAAGATTACTGAAACACTCAGCAATTCAACATTACACAAATAAGACTAATCGTGAAAACCCTCCTTAAACCTCACAGCATCAACAAAAGAACATAGAAAACATTCATAATAAGACATGTACCGCAAGAGCCAAATTCAGATATTGGCCTAGCTAGTAATCAAAGAAAGGGTTGTTCTTGAACAACCTATCTGTACTGCTTCTATTCTTAGAAGCCCGAACGCTTCTATCATCTTTCTGCGATACAAAACCTGATGAAACTGGAGCCCGGTCCGCAAAAAGATTTGGGTGACAGTTTTCATCATCGTCATCAAAAGTAGTCCATCTTTGCTCCACGGTTTTCTTCTGCTCCTTCTTCATAGAATTTGACATGTTCACATCATCAAAAGTAGTCCATTTCTCCTCCACGGGTTTCTTCTGCTCCTTCTTTATAGCAATTGACATGTTCTTGATCTCATTAACGTGATCCTTGTACTCTTTTCGCACCACTTCCAACACAGTTTCTCCGTATTGATCACACCATTTCCTGAAATTTCCATCAAAATTAGCCACAATTCGAGAAAAGCAACCACAATCATTGTAGAAAAATCTGACATTTTTCTTACTTGGCAAAGAACTTTTTCAGATCAGCTTTGTCGATTGGAAGCCTAGTTGAAATCACTTCAATTTGATCATCCCTAGAAACATATTATCGATTAGAGTTCACGATTTTTGTAAAACTGCATGAAAATTCAATATACTATTCTTTTAACCGATATATGCAAGGTATGTTTTATAACCATTATTGCACATTACCAATTCTTATAACAGAATCCAACTTGTTGCATTAAATGATTAGAAATGTAAGTAGCATATATCCGTTTAGAAAGTAAATGATACCAATTTGAAACGGAATTTTCCATAAATAAGTGTATCAAGATTGAGATTGCTTACGATAACTGAAGTTCTGCTTTGCTTTTTGTTAGCTCCTTCCTGATTTTATCTCCCAAAACCTGAGGCGAGAGATGCATCAGCACAAGAAAACTAATAATGCAGATTAAATCAAACCAAAATTTTCATTTTCAATCACCTTATCAACAAAGAAATCAGACGATGAACCATCCATATGTAGTTTTCGCTTGATTTTAGTATCTATCCCCTCCTTAGGATGTGCATAAGTTCCCTTAACCGAATCATTTAACGATAAAGGCACAGTATCTTTCTCAGAATCATCACTCTTTTTCCATTTCATAAAACCACTAAACGGGCTCTTTTTCGCCTTCTTTGCCGAGTCCTCATTTACCACACTTTCAGCCATCAGAATCGTCGGTTTTTCATTTTCTTTTTCTTTCAGTTCACAGTTCCAAAACGGATTCTCTTGAGACATTCCAACACTATTATCTTTTCCATTTTTGAAAGATGATGATGATGAGATACCAAGAACTGATGCAGCTCCTTTGACTTGTTTAACGCCTGCCTTTTGCTGCTTTGGCTTGTTTTTGGAACCCGAGTCTTGCAAATCGATCACTGACCATTCGTTGTTTGTGTCTTTTTGTTGTGGTCCAGCGATGACGATATCTTTTGAGTCTATTTTAGCTCCTTGAGCTGTTAGTCTTTGCAACAATGGTGCCTTCGATGCATGATACTCCTCTTCTGATATGCAATTTGCATACAATAACTCCTGTAACCAAAATTTATAAAGATATTAACTTTTTTAAACCCCGAAAAAACCCATATCAGAATCTATGTAGATCTTGATATTATCACATCTTTCCACCAAAAAGATGCAAATTTCCAAAAAAAAATCGTAATTTTATCAAATCTTGATACCATTGCAATTTTTTACTAAAACCAAAAAGGAAATTAACTTTCTGAACTTAGTACAAACCCAACTCAATTTGTTCAGGTCCTATTCACCAATATACCAATATTGTTTCTGAGATACCGCATTATGCCGTTTACATCTGAGTCAAATACTCACCCCAGGTTACCCATTTGGCCATTTATATCAAACTATTTTTCAAACCCAAGTTACATTTGGCCTACTTTCTACACTATTACAGCTATCCACCAAAAAATATGCAAATTCAGCAAAATTTATAGGAAAAAATCAAAACTTTACTAAAATCCCGAAAACCCCAAAATACTAATATTTTTCAAAATCTTAGTACTATTGCAATTATACACCAAAAAGATCTAACAAAAATTACACTTTTTTATAAAAGAATAACTAAATTTTATAAAATAACAAAAATTTAGGGTCTAACCTGTAAGAAGATCAGTTTATCTCTCAAAATAACCGGCTGCTCGAGATCAAACGGCGAAGAAACAATGGTCTCCAAAAGATGAGCCCGAAACACCAAAACCTCATTCTCGGCCAAAATCCCTTCCTTAAACAACCCCATCAAGTTCAAAATCTGATGAAAAGACTCTTGCTGCCACTTCAAGTTATCAGATTGCTGCTTCCATAGTCTTTGCTCAGCAGCTGCTATCGCGGGTAAGCGGCGTTTCTTGAATGAGAATGGTAAGATGTTTTTGCACATCGAGGTTATCGAGTCTTGGACCGAGGAGTAGTATGTTGGCTTGTATGTGTACACCATTTTTTTTATAAATTTTTTTTTATAAAAATTTGCTTAGATCTTTTTTTGTTTCTTTGAATGAAGATTGTGTTTGTTATATGATGAATTTGTGAATGATTTGTGTTTTTTGAACGGTCATGAAGAGATATAGCCGTTGAGGTTGTTTTTTAAATGTTTGAAACGGTAATGTGGGGTTAACTTGAGTGTTGTTGGGCTAAGTCAAATATAGATGTTGGCCCATGTTGGTTGCATATGGTTCATTTTAAAGTGTAACAAAATAAATAAAAGTTAAAAGTTGGGTGTTATGGTAATAATCAAATGAATCGAAAATCAAAGACGAATCGAACTGAACTAAACCGAACCAAAATTGAATTGAATTTATAACCAAACTGAATTTGCTAAAGCGTAATCGAACTGAATTAAATATTCAGTTTTTGGTTCGGTTTCTAGTATAAATATAATATTTTTCAAGCTTGAAACTTTTTTTGTTGCTAAAAATCTGCCGAATTCAAATTCGGATTTTAGTTCGGTTAAAGTTAACCAAACTAAAAGAACTGAATAACCCGATAAACGAACCGATAAACACCAATTTAAAAGGTTTTTCCAACGTTTGCTCCCCTTTGTAAATAAAAGAAATGTTTGAGTTTATTAATGTAAAATTTATGTTTAAATATATTTACTTATAATTTTAACTAATTTGTATTAAATGCAAATTTTGATAAAAAGAAAGTTTGTGATTATTAATAACATATTTTAGCAAAACTCATGTAAATTTGATTGTTTCGGTTTTTCGTCCATGATCAATGACCTTTTGGACGATTGATAAAAGGGTTTGAAATTATCGCTAAATCGTTTTCTTATTTTGAGAAGGTTTGCGTGACCACATCATAATTGTTTGCACCAAGCAATAATTGAACTCGGCATCTCTTATATTTTTGTGATAATAGTTAAAAGCATTTTACAGCTATCATTTTTTATTTTTAACATCACCCAATGGTTAAATTAGATTGTTGTCTATTAGATGATAGATAGTTGGCCCAAGTCCATTTTCGACTTCTGCTTTATGGGTCTATTGGAGTTTACTAGCATGTATTTGCGCGTTACAAAAGCGGGTACCATGTGATTAAAGTCTAGGCACCAACAAAATAACAATGACGAGCTGATTAACTTGAGAAAAACAAGTAGAAAATTATCTCAGTCCGGCTCAGTTCACCCTTTTTTACTGATTCTGGCGGTCCTCTCAGGTTCGTTTTGGGACGGCTTTTATTGACTAGATGAACCGCTGGCGACTCCGGTTCCCGGTTAAACCGGTTGAAGCCGTTGGTCCGGTCTGGTTTTTAAAACCATATATATCATCAACTTGTTTGCATATAAATTGTATAAAGATTTGTGTGTTTTATTAGTTGTACAATATGTATAATAACATGTATTTTTCATTTTAGTGGTGTTTTAAAAATAACATAAGAGTTGAAAAGTCAATAGGTATTATAGTTATAGATGTCTTTTTATATTAAATTGCATTGTATTTTTTAATTATTTTTTTTAACATGTCTACAAAAAAGTGTTTTTAATTGTTGTAACTAATGATATTATAGCTATATTTATTAAAATTTGCATTTATTTATGATGTGTATGTTGCAAGCTATAGATTTCATAGTAAAACTAACGTAGATTCATAACAAATAAGGGCGTTGAGAGCTTAATATTTGAAACTTTAATTTAAAAATGGTCTCAAATGATTTATAATATAATAATACACATGATTATTAGATTTTCATGTAGTTTGTATAAATAGTCATCAAAGACATAATACTCGGGATTCGGGAAGTTTTAATATTCAACATGGTATAAGTCCATTAGCCGGCCCAAAAGTTAAATAAGTCCATTATCCGGCCCACGAAGTTTAAACAACATCCCTCAACGTCGATAGATAGTTAAATAAGTCACTTGGAACTCTAATACTCTCGTTTACTTCATTCTGATTATTAATTTATTTTTCTTCTAAGCAATATCAACAAGGTAAATTTTCTATTAAATTGTGTTCGATAACATGTCTCAGTGAGATGTATATATATTTTTTATATTGTACAGTACTAAATTATATATTTGGCTTGTTTAAGTTGTGTATGTGCATATATTCTGTAATGTTATTGGCTTACTGCATGTTAATTTGTGACGAGGTTAAGATATTGGCTTTCTGTTTATGCACACCCGACCGGACTGTTGGATGAAATTCCTCAATCAACAACTCATGTTTTGGATTTGCTTATTTCTCTCAAGCTTATTAATAACACTTATAAATAGTATAGCACTTCAGGAGATGGTGTTTGTATTTACCCTTCTTCTTTTTTTTTTGTGTGTGTGTGAAAAATCCATTCAAAAAAGATTTTGGGTTAAACATGTTGGTTATCTCGAATAAGCACTTTGGAATATGCAAAAGCAGTTTGGAACTTTGGATGAAAAAAGATTTTAAGGGTGCTTTGTCTGTTTATTCTTTATGTAGCTTGTTTTTTTGATTACTTCTTCCTGTGATTTACTTTTTATAGGGTTAAGCAAGAAGATGAAGAATAACACAAAAGATACAACGGACCGGATTTCAATGCTTCCTGATTTTATTTTCACCACATATTGTCGTATCTTCGGAAGGATACAAAATCGCTTGTTCGAATGAGTGTTTTGTCTAAGGAATGGTTTTCTTTAACGGCTTCTTTCCCCCTTTTGTATTTCCATCTAGAGGCATGGTATATCTTTATTCCATCAGAGTATACTTGTGAGTATCTCAGGGAGGCGTTTTATAGATATGTTGAATATACGGTGTCTAGATTCTGTGACCAAAACATCAGTGCACACACACTCGACATCTATGCAGAATTTGAATATCTTGAACAAATAGAACTTTTTGGACGTTGTCTTGAATTAGTTATTGAAAAAGGCTTGCAAGTGTTTGTGATTAAAACTGAATCTCGGGAAAAGAATCTGCCAATGTTTCGTTTGCCTAACACACTCTTATCCGCCTCTTCGTTGACATCTTTGACGTTGTGTAAGTGTGAGTTGCCTTCGTCCTTGATGGTTGGCGTTGTGAAATTCAAGTCATTGAAGTTGTTGTCCCTTACAAAGCTCCCAATAAAGGAAGGTGTGATCGAGTATCTGACCAAATCTTGCCCTCTTATTGAAGAAATTTATCTGAAATCTTGCTATGGTTTCAAAACGTTTTGTGTTAATAGGCATCATAATCTTCTAAAAGTTGAGATTTGCTGTGAGAGTAGACTTGAGAGAATAGATGTTGATGCTCCAAATCTAAGTTATTTTCATGTAGATAATAAAACAGACAAAGCACCCTCCATGTCTTTGGGTTCATGCAAAAAGCTAACAACATTTTGTTATAGCGGGTCTCCATTAAAAAGAATCAATGACTTCTTATCTAATTTCCCGTTCATCGAGAATTTGTGTTTAGACCTTCCACCTCATGTCAACAACCTGAAATTGTCAAACCATTCCTTGAGGAAAATACGACTACGACATTCGCACTGTGATTTGGAAGAAATTGATTTAAATACACCCAGTTTACTTTTGTTTGAGTATTATGACCGATCCTATGATGCCAATTCCGGACTTTTATCAAAGAAGCACTCATCCATGTCGAAAGGATGTATGATATGTGCAACACAGGATTCTCTTGACATTCTTTGGTGCCAGAAGTTTAGACAATTCTTGGAAAAGAATAGCATTTTCAAAGTTTTGAAGTTGGTTATTTGTTCGGTATTTCCTCAAGTTCGTTTATTTTCTGCAATTTATTAGTTTTTACTTGCTCCCAAACAAAGATATAAAATAATCCCTAACAAAAAAGTTGTTCTTACCAATTTTCTTACAGAAGCCCATAGATTTTAAGGAGTTAAAGCTGATGCAGTTGCCACCTTATGAACTCGAGGATGTTGAGCTGATATACAAATACTCAATTTTCTTTCAGAAGCCCATAGATGTTAAGGAGTTAAAGCTGCTGCAGTCGCCACCTTATAAACTCGAGGATCTTGAGCTGATATACAAATACACATCATCCATTTATGTAGCTTCTGTGGATGCTGTTCTTTGGTGTTGTCGGCCTCGATCTCTAACTTTAAATCTGTATTTTTATCCTGACACAAGTCATGTTGCAAAGGTAAAATTTATATGTGTTTACATTCATGAATTGTTAATCATCGGTTAGTTGATGTATTATTTCACTTTCATTTCACTTCAACATGGTTTAGATTCTGTTAATTATCTGTTTCTAATATTTTCTCTTCAGTATACATATGAGAAACTACTTCAACAAGAAGATGAGGGCCAAACTAATATTAAGTTTGTGCTGATTTCCTCTTCCAAAGGCGAACAACACTTCAGTGACTTGAATTCATTGTTGAAAGAGCTATCTCTTGGTCATTCAAGATGCAAAATCACCTTTATAAAGGAAAAAGGTATACTATTTACCTTTTTATTTGTCAATTAATACCATTTGCATGCGTATAACGCATTCTTCCGTCCTTTCTGTCAATATCCAAACAGTGTCCAGGAAGCAGATTAATAAAGTATGCAAATCGTGAGATTTCTTCATCAGTTGGATTGAGGAACGTATCCGTGATGTCAGAAGTACAAAAGGTGACCAGTACTACTAGAGAATTGGATTTAGTGTTTAGCGTTTTGGAGGCGTCAGTTGCAACATCTAGTAAAAATCTGATATTGTGATTAGTGGACACGTTTAAGTAGTTCTATTATGATTACTCTTCTTTTTGAGGTTTACATTTGTACTGATGGTTTTGCATCTTAGTGACAATGTTTTGTCTTATCTTAGAAAGTAGAAGTATATATGATCCTCGTTTTGTTTGGTTGGACAACGTAAAGTGCCTCAACGTGTTTGGTCGTAGTAAGTTATTTTAATCATCTTCTGTACTTTTTGATTCTGCTGGCAATCCATTTTTAGGTGTATGCAGCTTCATATTGGGTGGCTATTTGCTTAACCATTATTGTGTAATTACTATAGAGCTTATAGGCTGTCTTTGACGCGTGAATTGTAAACAAAGTACATTCAAGTAAGAAGTTGTTTCTTTGGCCAACCGCTGAAAATATGTCAACCTGATGTAATGCGCTTTTTTCTTATAGTGTTAATTTCAGCTGTTTTCTTGCTAAATTTGTGTTGTGAGTGTTTTTTTGTCAGTGCTGAATTTGTTCTCTACTTACTGATTTTCATATCATCATATGTGCATTAGATGTTGGTTTTTTTTTGTATTGTATAAAATGAAAAGGACAACCACACCCTTACAAGGCTTGTTATTATGCCGTCTCTCCTTAGTTGTTTCCCACTAATATTTTGAACTCAAATTTGTTAGTTGTTTGATACTTTTTTGCCGTCCTAAAAACAACACTATCAAACACCTTATAAAAGACATACAAAAACACAAAAACATAAACTCTAGACATCTTTTCATATGGCAAAACAACAAGCATTCGATATAAGCAAGACCACACCACCATCAATAATCATGGAGCATGAACAAGAAGGCAATGACATGAGCCATGACTATTACAACTACGAAGACGATGAGATGGTTTCTAACCATGGTTGTGGATGCTTTCGCCTTTTTTCTTACTTTGATACTCGACATCATGGTGAAGAGTCAGCAGCCTTCATTAATCATAGACGAGGAGATGTTTTGGATAACGAGAGTTGGTTGATGAGTCGGTTTATGAGGTTAAAGGAATTTTCTGAGTTTGTGGCAGGGCCTAAATGGAAGAATTTCATTAGAAAATTTAGCAAGAAACCGAGGAAAGGGAATTCGTCATTTCAGTATGATCCACAGAGTTATGCTCTAAATTTTGATGGTGACAGTAATGATGATGATTTGTTGCCTCGTAGTTTTTCTACAAGGTTTGCTCCTCATTCAGGATCAATGGCGAGTTAAGGTGGTGTTTGGGAATGTGCTTGCTAACTATAAATTGCTTACCAATATACAGTATGCAGCTTTCCAAAGGGAATTCTCAAACACAAATTATATGTCTTCATTTTTTGTTTCTACTGTAATTATGATTTTATTTAACTCTACCTCAATACCCAAAACTTGATTACATTGTTCGATACAAAACATGAGGTTAAACAACTTGATATAAAAATTGTTTACAATTACTCATTGTTTGTTGTTTATCATATACTATAATGGATAAACTTATAACATTTGTTTTGGTTTAATTTTTGCATGTGTATATAGATTCTCTTTACTTGACATACTTGCGAAAACCTTGTTCATCTATACAAATCAGAGTCATAGCCTTTCAGATGCCACCTTTCGGGTGTGATGGGCACGATAGCTCATGTACACATCTTGGGGTGTGGATTATGGCTATGTGTAGGCCTGCCGAGGACTTTAGGAGTTTAAGTGAGAGAGTTTCTAATAATCCGACCTTAAGTTACCAGTGTCGATGTCTATTAACATCGTCACACAAAGATATACAACAAGCACGAGTCCATTTGGCATAAGACCGTTTTCGTAATTAGAATAAACAAGTGTACTGAGTTAGACACATAACATCATTATTGTACTTTCAAACTACTTTAATAGGTAACAAAATTTCAACAAATAGTAAGACAAGACACCAAGACCTTAAAATAGTTGAAAGTTATAATGAAAGGTGCAGTTCTATTTGTATGTCTACACATCAAACTTTTAATAGGAAATCTCATGTTCTTGCTTACAATCCAACTCTCAAAAACACAAAACTGCAAACCTCAACACAAAATAAAATACTAATTTGCCCTTGGAGCAGCCCATTCGACGCTCAAGATAAGGTTATCATAACCATAGCCATTGAGCTTCGCAATAGCTCTCTCACCATCTTCCCTCCTAACAAAATTAACAAACCCGAACCCTCTGCTCATTCCAGTCTTCTGATCCATAGCAACATAGACACGAGACACACTACCAAATGGACGGAACAGCTCCATCAAATCAGGCTCACGAGTGTCCTCTGAAAGGTTATTGACCCGCACAGAGTTCTCATCATTCCTACGTCTCATGTCAGCACCAGCAGTAGGTCTAACTCCACCATCACGCCTGGTGGGTGGAACATATGCTCCTTTGGTAGCTCCTGGTGCACCAGGGGCAGCTGAATCAGCAGTTGGATTCTCGACAAATGTTTCACTTGGTTGTGCAAGATCCTTGTAGGGGCACCTTGAGGTCCAATGGTCACCTTTCTTTCCACAAGTTCTGCATACCATGAGAACAGCTCCTGATTTTGCTGCCAATGGGTCTGAAGAGCTCGAGTCTTCAGCTTTGGTACCTATTAAGTGACTCAAAGTTAGCAAAACCAAGACACATAATAGATCACAAGTGTATCATTCACATAAATACTGTTCACCAACTTTCATATTGGTTTTTCTAACAGCCGCACAAAAACTAATTAAAGCAGCTAAAAAAGCCAAACATTTCAATATATACTGGAAATATAAAGATTGCGGTTTTGCACTATCAAATATTTCATTAAAGTAGATATGCCTACGCCAATCTAATTTGGTAACTCGTTTATATGGTGAGTAATAATACTTTCAAGAGCCATTCAAGAAAAAACAAATGTCCTATATGCACTGCAGTTTTAAAAATAAATGTACTGATGTGGATTCAAAATGATCAACAAACTATATTCTGAAGTGTTGCATTGTTACTTCAATTAACTTGTACAGTCCTACCTTGCATTCATTTTTCAACTGTATCCATAAACGCTACTTTTATAGCAAGTAAACAACCGGGTATACATGTGCACCTCAATTACGAACTTGCAGGATACTTAAACCATCGTAGGTCGTACTAACATCTCGATGATCTCATGGTTTAGAGCAAAAAGAGAGTATGCTCATTGTATTAGTGATAAACAAAGTCTACTCCTACTCCTACACAAGCCTTACCAAATCATAAACACAAAGATGTATCAGGCATACAACTAAAACATGCAGCATTGACATAATTATTCACTAAATAGTTGGTACTCATTTATCTTGCTAAAAGTAGGTCTGGATTTACAATACTCATTAATTGCTTATAAAATTCTGATTATTTTACCTCGGCACACCTTGTGTTTGTTTATTTCAGTAAAATATAAGCACTTGTTATAAACAACCCCAAACACCCTATAACTAATCATAATTAACCTAAAATCAAACCAAATGACCAATCCCTAGAAAACACAAGTCTATACATTACCAACATCAAAACCACAAAACCGATCAAACCAACAAGTTCTATACCAAAATATTCGAAATCAAAATTATTTACACTGCCCACTTAAAAAACAACAAAACCGGTCACCCAAACAACAAATTTCACACCAAAATAACAAAGGCACGCATCTTTACACAACACAAAAACCACACAAACAATCGAAACAGCAACAAATTTCACAAAAAATCCCAATTAGCAGAAACCTTTACACTACCCACATCACAAAAGCAAAAACCAACTACAAAAAGTCAAACAACAATCATATACTGCAAAAGTGCCTCCAAAACACCCCTGATAGTCGCAAAAACCACATAATCAATCAACCCATAATAAAAAAACTTAAAATGAAGAATCTTTACTATACCCACATCACAAAACCACACATAATCAGTCATAAAAGAAACAAATTCACACAAAATTACAAATCTTTACAATACCCAGATCAGAAAAACCACAAAATTTTACCAAAACGACATCATTTTTCACACCAAATTCAAAAAAACACATATATTAAACACTACCCGCATCATAAAAACCACATAATAGTCTAAAAAACCCATAATCTTGACACTATTAACATTATAAAAAGTAAAAACACATAACCAATCATACCAACAACAAATTTCATATCAAATAAAAAAGTTTCAACTGTTGTCTAGTCAGATTGTTTGTTTTGGTGGGAGTAAATAGTTCTAATGTGCGTCTTCTTCTTCTTCGTCTAAGCTACCCACATAGTAACTATTTACTGAACTTATTACCTAGGCACCTAGCTAATTACTTAACTATTTACCTAACTAAATAAAAAGCTAATCCAAAAATGGCACAAATCTTTAAAATCGCACATCTAACAGGGTGTTTGGATTAGCTTATTTATCCGGCTTATGGGCTTATTTGATTTTGGAAAAGCCAATAAGCTCATTTTTAGAGCTTATATGTACTTGAGCATATTGGCTTAAGCCAATAAGGTGATGTTGATAAGGTCATAAGCTCCAATGAATGAGCTTATCAGCTTTTACAAAATCAAATAAGCTCATAATAAGGTTGATAAACAAGCTAACCCAAACACCCCCTAAATATAGATAATCAATCAAACCAACATCAATTTTCGCACAAGAAATCACACACACACACACACACACCCAAAAAAAAAAGAAAAAAAAAAAGAAAAGCACATATCTTTACACTACTCACATCAAAAAACACAAATTTCACACCAAAATCACAAAAAGCACAAATCTTAAAACTACCCACATAACCAATTTCATACCAAATCTAAAAAAGCACAAATCTTTACACTGCCCACATCATAAAAACAAAAACAACATCAAAAATCATAAAAATCACAAAAATGCATAAATTAAAACATACCCACATAAGTATTTACTGAACTTATTACCTAGCTTATTGCAAAGCACATATCTTTACACTACCCACATCCTAAAATCACAAACCAACCACAAATTTCACACCAAAATCACAAAAAGCACAGATCTTAACACTACCCACACCAAAAAAAAAAAAAATAAATAATCAAAAAAAACAACACCAAATTTCACACCAAAATCACAAAAATCACAAATCTTAACACTACCCACATCGTAAAAACAAAAACCAACTACAAAAATCATTAAAAAAATCACAAAAAAAACATAAATCATAATATACCCACATCATAAAAAACATAAATAAACCTTAAAAACATAATACCTGGAGCTCTAGGCCTCTCAAAAACAATCTCCTCAGTACTAACCATAGTCAACCTAGCACCAACATCTTCATGAACAGCATCACCAAATTTACTCCACCCTCTTCTCTCAAGAGCCTTCTTGCTCAGCCTGGCATTAGCCAGCTTCCTGACACGTGTAGTTGTTGTTTTCTTAACTTTGTGTCCTTCATCATTGAATGAGTACTCGATGGTTTTCTTGATCCCGTTGTTGTCTGGTCCGATTGTTTGTTTTGGTGGCAGGAGGTAGTTGTAGTCGGTGTCTTCTTCTTCGTCAAGCTCGCCCCATCTGGGTTTTTGGGTCGTCTCGATCGTCATGGTTGAAATGTTTGAGAGATTGGGATTGGGGTTGATGTTTGTGATGGGAAGATGATGAAACGGTGAAGGGTGTTGTTTCTGGTGTGTGTGCTAGGGTTGTGGTTTTGGATATATGGGATGGGCTTGGGGGTATATAGGTCCAATTGTGTTTGGGCTAGTTTATACATAGATGGTAGTAGAAGGTCACTATGGTAGTTGCTATTTTGTAATAGGGCTGAGCATCGGGCAGGATCCCAACTCGACCCGTCCCGACTAATCCCGGTCCTTAAAGTCACTTAAATTGTAAACCGAATATCGATCCGAAAGTAGTCGGTTTTTTGGCCTGTCCTGTCCCGAAAATAGTCGGCTTTTGCTTGTATTTTGTCGGTTTTTGGCCCGTCCCGACCAGTCCCGAATCCCGAAAATGCTAAAAATCCATCCCGACTCTCAACCCGAGAAGCTGTTATTTGGTTTCGGGACTATCGATTTATGTCGGAACCGGGTCGGTTGTCGGGACTAGGGCGGTTTTGCTCACCCCTATTGTGTAATGTCTCAAATTAACTATGTCCAAGAAAATGTTGCTAAAATTTTCTTCTAAAAAATAGATGAAATAGAACTAAACTAAAATCTTGCATGACAAAATTTTTTCTTATTGAAACTTTAAAACTTAAAAATATAGGTATAATTATAAATGTATCCACTATTTTCAATTTTCGTCTTTATTTTTAAATTCAAGAACACAAAACCTCAATAATCTTTTCTTTCTTTTCTCTTTTTATTTTTTTAACTCAAGAACATGAAACTTTTACACTATTATTTTTCTTTAATTTTCTTTTCTCCCGTTTCACTTTTTTTTTTTTAATCAAAAACTCGAGAACACGGTGTAAAGGAGAGAGTAGTAAATGAAAGAAAGTGGTAAAAAAATTATGTGCTCTTGAGTCTAAAAAATAAATAAAGTGAAAGTATGTTCTCACCTAGTCACCTTTTTATATTGTTGAGTTCACAAAATTAGCAATATACTCTTAAAAACAAACAAAGAACCAAGTTGCAATTAGGAGTACTTTTGTTATTTACTTTGTGTTGTACTTGTTTACACACATTTAATCCCATTTTTTATTAAAGTACTTTCACCCCTTTCTCATCCACCATTCTACACTTTTATTCTTTACGAACCTTAAGAACATGACAACTTTTTAAGTTCCACATATTTTACTTTATTTTATTCTCAAAAACAATCTTGAGAATACAATGTAAATGTCCACGTTGCTATTTTGGTATGTCTCAAATTATATACACTTTGCAGTTTGCAATTTAAAAAATGAGAAGAAATTTTAGCAAGAAGAAATGATATATGATTGGTGAAGGGTAAAATTAGTGAGATTTTCTAAAGGTTTGTGTATATTGGAAGTAGACACTTATTATTAAGGGGCAATTCGGGTCGGGTTCGGGTTGTCAGGTTAGCGGGTCAGAAAATCCAACCCAAACCTGAGCCATTTTGTAGGACCGTAGAACAACCTAAATCACTATAGAATCAAGCTTAAACCTAGAGAGAGAAAGTAAGTAGAGAGAGAGAGTGAGTGGGAACTCTAGTGTGTGAAATAATAACCTTGTTAAGACTAAGAGAACCAACCTCAAAATGAGGCCTTACATGATTATTTATACTCATAGTCTAGGGCTTCACATATCTTTGACCATATAACATAACTAGCCCTTAGACTTTATAAAATCATGAAAACTACACATAAACTTCATCATAATGATATTCTAAAGCAACCTATAACAATACATTAATGACCGACACTTTTTATAAATAAAATACGATTCTAACAATCTCCCCCTAAGTGTTGGTCATTGAGGTTGCGCGACGTCATCATCTTTGTCTTTAAACTTTATCATTCATAGCTCTTGACGTCTTTAAGAATCACTAGATGAATCATAGTTCTAGTTCATCATGCTTCATTGTTGTTGCAGTGATCCAATGATGTCATCTGCCTTTTGTCACTTCTGTGTTTGTGGTGGTTGTTTGCCATTCCAACATGCTCATACGTCTTAAGTCTTTGTCATACATACATTTGTTATTCCCGTTCTTTCACTTTGATCTTTGTCACGTTACTTTGTAGATTCTTCTTTTTGGCGTAGAATCTCTCTTTGACTGTTGCTATCCTTTGATCTTTGTGAGAACTTTCCTTTGACTTTGTGATGCATGTATGAGCATGTGGAATCTTTCGCCATGGAGATGATGTATAGCTGCAGGTAAACAGTTAGCAATAAACAACCGGTGCTTACATATAAGGAATTAGAGATCGTCAACAGCATAGTGTGAAGACTCCTTCTAACCCTTACCATGGCCGTTCCCATATCAGATACTCCCGAAAGAGCTTACGAGACCTACTAAGTAGCTCAATGACTGGGTGAGTCGCTGGGGATCACTCCACGACTGTAGACCGTTTGAAACCACCGCGAACACTAAGCGTAACCCATAAAGAAATACCGAAGTGACCTGCTGTCAGGGCTGCTTGATGTTGACCCTGGCAGGAATTTCCGTTCAATCATTGAGAATATACATAAGTAATTCCTCTCATAAACGTTCTCGGCAGATTGCTAAGATTTGCGAAGGACTCTTAAGTTTACATCTGGCATCCTTAATGATGAACAACCAGTGTAGAAATATCATGTGTTCCTATGAGATCTTTTGATGAATCTCGGGGCTCTAGACTCAATAAGTGCACATTAGGTTTCCTATGCGGAGATTAGGGAGAGGTCTCCTACTTCAATATCAACCATCTCTAAGAGACAGGTCGATAGATTACACCGGTTCCCTGTGAGAATGAAACAAGCTCTTTTAAGAGAACTTGAGTGGCTAGAAGGTTTAGTGCAGTGCGTCATTGGGTCTATGACGTCTTTATCTTCAATACCGGTGTCACCTTAGCAACAACCAGTAGCATACGAATTGAACCCGGTGTCTGCCCTAAGGTTGAACATATGGAGGGCTATTTCTTTTCACCCTTTTTTATAACTTTTCTTTTTAATTCTTCAACCCCTTCTTTCTCCTTTCTCATTTTCTCCTTTTTTTCAATCATACCTAAGGACTTCTAATTCTAATATATTGGAATTGTCCTTGGGTAGATCCCTCCGGCTCTGGCGGATCATAGGACGGTTTTCCCTAACCTTAGTCACCTTATAACTCCATGAATCCTATAATTGCCATGAAACCTTTGATTGAAAATCTCTCAAAGTGTTTATGATAATAAAACACATTGTTGTTACCACTTTGAGAGTTTTGCAACTTTTGAAGGACTCCCCCTTCACATGTGCTCATGGATTTTTTAAGAAATTTGCACATACGTGAGGAGTTTGCACTTTTTGAATTGATCCACTTTCAGTGAACATGACCGATTCGAGACACGCTTACATCACTAGTTAGACTAGCTTGAAGTTATTACCCGTCCTGGTCAAGTCCAAAGAAAGTGTCTCGATACGGTACATTCTACTCAGACAAGTCCTATTCGAGACACGCTTACATCACACTAGTTGGACTAGCTTGAAATTATTACCCGTCCAGGACAAGTCTTTTCGATTACTGACATATTAAGTTTCGTCAATTCATTGGTACTTTCTGAGTCGAGCTCTTTTGAGACACAGTCACAATCTTTAAACATCTTTGATCACATTTTAATCATGTCTTCTCCCCCTCAAAAATAGTATATCGTGATATTTTTTATATCAACTGATTAAGAAAAAGCTTTTTGGAGAGATAGACAGATTTTATTTTGCATGAATTCAGAACATTTTTTTTTTGTACTCTCCCTTAATGATAGCACATTTTAAAATCAATTAAGGGTTTTGAGGGAGTTATCTTAAGCACTCATTTGAAAGATTTTGAAAAATCTTTTGATGAATCTTGAAAAAGTGCTCAAGATTACTATTTTGAAAACGAGTTTTTGTTTGAAGTCTTTTTCGTTTGTTTAGACTCGAACTTTTTGAAAAAGATTTCGTCCTTGAAAATACGAGTCCTTGATTTGAAAATAATCAGAAGTCATCGTTTAAGCCCGGGTTTCGTACTGAAGTATACGAAAGCCATTGTGAAGAAAGTTTTGAGAAACGACATGTTTTTAGAAAAACATATAAAGAACTCCCGTTTAAGCATCTGTACATGTCCGTATCATTGTTGAATGACATTTCTAGAAACGTACAGAATATTGATTTATACGAGAGACATGTCGTGAGAAGAATATTTTTGGATTTTTTGATTTTATATTGTTTTTTGTATTTTTTGAAATTTTATATTTTTGTATTTTGTTTTTGTTGGTTTTTCAAATTATGTATTTTTTTTTTCAAAATTATTTACAGCGAAGCGATTTTGAAAACATTTTTCAAGAAGATTCGAGAAGACGTTCTAGCTCCTCAGGAGTTAGGCTTCGCATGCCAATTCGTCGAACTAAATAGTCAAACCTTTCTTTTGGAAGGGCTTTAGTAAATAGATCGGCGAGTTGGTAATCAGTCTTAACGAAAAATAATTCAACAGTACCCTCTTCCATGTGTTCTTTGATGAAATGGTAGCGGACTTTGATATGCTTCGTCTTAGAGTGATGTACGGGATTGCACGAGATGACTATGGCACTTTTTGAGTCACAATACATAGGTATTTTGTCAAAAGTAAAGCCATAATCTGTGAGCTGTGTCCTCATCCAAAGAACATGGGCACAACACGCAGATAGAGACACATACTCGGCTTCGGCGGTTGATAGCGCAGTACAATCCTGTTTCTTTGACGACCAGCTTACTAGCTTTTCACCCAAAAATTGTGCTCCACCTGATGTACTCTTTGCTGTAACTTGATCACCGGCATGGTCTGCATCTGAAAATGTTGTTAGATTAAACCCTGAATCCTTCGGATACCAAAGTCCCATGTTAATGGTGCTTCGTAGGTACCGAAAGATCCGTTTAACCTCTTTGAGGTGAAGTTCGATAGGTTTTGCCTGAAACCATGCTAACAAACAAACATCAAATTGAATATCGGGTCGACTAGCAGTTAAGTACATGAGAGAACCAATCATGCTCTGATATTTCTTCGGATCGACGGGTTTTCCAAACAAATCAGCATCAATTTTTGGTGAAGTGACCATTGGAGTACCAACAGAATCACAATTTTCCATTCCATGTTTTTTCAAAATTTCTATTGTATATTTAGCTTGATTGATAAAAATACCACGAGGGGATTGATGTATTTGTAAACCAAGAAAGAATTTTAGTTCCCCCATCATGGACATTTCAAATTTGCTTTTCATGAGATTTTCAAAATGTTTTGAATGGTTAGGATTGGTTGATCCAAAAATTATGTCGTCCACGTAAATTTGAACGATCAAAATGTCATCTTTGAATTTTTTGATAAACAAGGTGTCATCAACCGTTCCTTTTGTGAAATTGTTTTTGAGCAAGAAAGATGATAGTTCGTCATACCACGCTCTTGGAGCTTGTTTTAAACCATAGATGGCTTTCTTAAGCTTGTAGACATAGTCTGGATGATCTTTGTCGATGAATCCCTCTGGCTGACTCACATACACTTCTTCTTTCAGAGTTCCATTCAAGAAAGCTGTCTTAATGTCCATCTGATAGACTGTGATGTTTTTGTGAGCTGCATAGGCTAAGAAAATCCGGATTGCTTCAAGTCTAGCAACAGGCGCGAATGATTCTTCGAAATCTATCCCTTCTTCTTGTGGATATCCTTTAGCCACGAGACGAGCTTTGTTACGAATTACAGTCATTTCCTCATCCAGTTTGTTCTTCCACAACCACTTGAGATCAAGAACTCGTTTATCAAGTGGTCGTTCAACAAGTTCCCAACTATCATGTAACAGGTATTAAAGAAGTTCCTCCTGCATCGCCTCAATCCAAGGGTTTTCTGCCATTGCTTCCCGAATGTTCTTTGGTTCTTTGAGGCTTATTGAGCAAATGTAAATGCACAATTCGAGATCGGTGGCAAGTTGTCTCCTCGTCTGAACTGGCTTTGAAGGTTCACCAATAACTTGTTCTATTGGATGGTCTTTTGTCCATTGAAACGTAGAAGGGTACCTTGGGTTTAACGTATGTGTGTTAGACGGTTCTTGTAACCTTGAAGAAGATTCAGCAGAGTCTGTTGCAAACGGGTTTTCAAATACTTCTTCTCCTTCTTCTAACGCAACATCGTTTGAATTATTTGTTGGTTCTTCTTGAAAATTTGTGTTTTGATTTTGCTCATCAACTCTTGGTAGTTCAGTTTCAAGTACTGGAGTGGCTTGAGTAGATGTAGATGATGTTGAGGTAGTTGGTGCTTCAGCTTCGATTGTTGTAGATGCATCCAGTGGTGGTGGTGGTGGTTGATTTTGAGCGGGTGCAGCGGAATGTTGTTGAGATGCATTTGTCGAAGTTCCACCATAATATTCATCAAACATTAACTCGAAGAAATTTTCCAGTTCTTGTTCTGAAGGTTTGTCCGTGTTTGTTGACTGAGCTCCTTGAGGCACGAGTCCTGAACTGATGTGTCCAGAAGTCTGACTGTTTGGTGCGGGTCCTAATCTGGTTTGATTAGAAGCCATTGGATTAAGCGCTGGTTCTAGAGCGTATCTCTCAAAAGCCATTTGTGAAATCTCGTCAAACTTCACATTCATCGTCTCCATTATCCTTTTAGTTCTTCGATTATACACCCTGAATGCCCTCGAGTTTTCTGAATATCCAATGAAGATTCCAATATCACCCTTAGCTTTCAACTTTCCTAGATCTTCTCTATCGTCCGTCGGATAGCACAAAGCGCCAAACACGTGAAGGTAAGAGATGTCAGGTTTCCGGTTATTCACAAGCTCATATGGGGTTTTATTGAATCTTGGATGGATTAGGGATCGGTTTTGAGTAAAACAAGCAGTGGCAACAGCATCAGCCCATAAGAATAGTGGTGCACTAGAATATATCAGCATTGTACGAGCAGCTTCCACAAGTGTTCTGTTTCTTCTTTCAACTACCCCATTCTGCTGTGGAGTTCTAACAACTGATGTTTGATGTGTAATTCCAACATCTTCGAGGTAAGTTCTTAACTCCTGGTTTGTAAATTCTGTGCCATTGTCTGTTCTTATAATCCTTACTGGAGCTTGAAGTAGAACTTGAATACGCTTCAGAAAGGTGATGATGATGCCTGGTGCTTCGTCTTTTGATCTCAAAAACTTTACCCAGGTATATCTTGAATAATCATCAACAATAACAAGAATATACTTGTTGGGATATGAAATATCAAAGTGCTTCCGGATGTCAAAGTACTGCTGCATAAAGAACAAAAGTCAAAGTGCTGCTGAAGAACAAAGTCAAAGTACTACTGATATGAAGAATACTTAAAGTACTTCGATGGAAACAAGGACTGATATGCAATATTAGATAAGGATTAATGTGTAATATTAGATGAATATTCTAGAATAAGTTAGGGATAATTACTTGTCGTTCAAGAATTAGATGTTGTAAACCGACTTAAGGTTATCTATATAAAGAGCCTTAAGAGGTATTGGTCGACAGAAGTTTTTCATAAGTTTTACAAGTTAGATAAGTTTAGAAGTTGATCAAGTTAAATAGTTAGGGATTGTTAGTGAATCTGTGTAACAAAGCAGGTTCAAAGTTTGGTTAATATAAAAGTTCTTCTTAAGCTTTGTGTTAGTAGATTCCGCATACTTTACAAAGTAAAACAGTGTTTCAATATTAATAGTGTTGAGTTTACTCAATATTGTTAAATCCTTACAAGCTACAAAGTAGTTTGATCAGAGTATATCGATCCAACAAGTAGTATCAGAGCTTGTGTTGGAAACTCTGATTAAGAAGACCTGCTGGAGGAATACATATATCTGAGCCTGCACAAAAGGATGATGAAAGTACTTCTGAATCAGAGAAAGAGAAACTAGATCCAACAAGTGGTATCAGAGCTTGTGTTGGAAACTCTGATTAAGAAGACAAACCTTTAAAACCTTTAAACCGATTTCACAACAAACCCTTAAAGATGTCTACAGATGCTGCACCTGCTCCCTCAATTACTGCTGTAAGAATTCCTATTGTTAAGAAGGGAGAATACAACCTATGGGCCATGAAGATGAGGCAGTACATTGCCATCACAGACCATGCTTTGTGGGATGTGATTGTCAATGGTAACATGCAAATTGATGAACCAGTTGAGGTACCTGGACAACCAACACCACCAAAAATTACTGTACCTGCTGCCACCAAAAGAAATCAAGACAAAGCACTCAACATACTGCTTTCTGCTATTCCTGATGGTCACCTCTTAAAGTTTCATGATGCCAAAGATGCCAAACAACTATGGGCTGCAATAAAGAAAAAGTTTGGAGGTAATGATGCTTCCAAGAAGATGCATAGGAATTTGCTGAAGCAACAATTTGAAACTTTCACTGTTGGTGAAAGAGAAGGTCTTGATTCTTCTTATGAAAGATTTCAACATCTTTTGAGTATGCTAGAACTATATGATGCTGAGGCATCAGTTGAAGATGCAAATTTAAAGTTTCGAAGAAGTTTGCCATCAGTATGACATGTAGTTGCTACTATGATCAGAGGACAATCAGGGCTGGATACTATGGACTTTGATGATCTTTACAACAATCTGAAGGTGTATGAGCATGAGATGAATGGTACTACAGGTTCAAGCACACAACATAATATTGCTTTTGTCTCTTCTGAAAAGAGAAGCAGTACTTCCAACAAAAGTACTGCTTACCCTGCTCAAAGTACTGTGACCGAAACACATGTTCCATGCACAACATTGGTCACCACAAACTCATCACAATCAGTTACCCCCACCTCAGATGATGTTCTATGTTCATTCTTTGCTCAACAAGCATCTATGCCAGTCACTTATCAAGAAGATGTATTGCAAATTGATGATGATGCTTTGGAAGAAATTGATATCAGATGGCAAGTTGCTATGCTCACTGCAAGGATCAAGAAGTATGTGAACAAGACAGGTAAAGGCATCAACTTCAGAGCTAAACAAGGAATAACATTTGACAAGTCCAAGATTGAGTGTTTCAACTGTCAAAGGACTGGTCACTTTGCAAGTGAGTGTAAGTTTGCAAAGTATCAAGCAAACAAGATGATTGAACCACCCAAACCTGAAAGAAAAGAGATTCCAATAACTGAACCAAAACCAAAAGCTTTGGTTGCTCAAGAGAATCTATCAGAGATTGATTGGTCCAATGAGTTTGATGAAGAACCAGTAACCTATTCAATGGTTGCTTTGGAAGATTGGAGCACAGCATTTGATGAAGAGCCTGGATATGCTGCTTTGGAGTCAAGAGATGGGTTAGGAAGTTTTGATTGGAGCATGGAGTTTGAAGAAGCACCTGTTCAGCTTGCAATGGTAGCTGCTTCACCAAGTTCATCCACAAACTCTGAGGTATGTCCTAAGTGTAATGATATGTATCAAAAGTTACTTACTGAGTATGTAGCTGAAAGAGATAAATTTCAAAAAGCTAGGGCTGAGACAACAGGTTATCAACTTACTTTAGAGTCAATGGAAGCCAAAATTCTCACACATGAAAACAATGAAGTAGCATGGCTTGAGAATTATAAAAAACAAGATTACCTAGTTAAGTTAAATGAATGGAAACTAGGTTGCAAGGCGTCTGAACTAGAAAAGGTTACTGATGAACAAGATATTGCTGGTCCTTCTACAAAGTATTATGAAGATGAAGCTGGTCCTTCTACTTTTATTCAGCAAGAAGAAGAAAGAGTACATACTGCAAGTGATGATGAAACAATAGCTCAGGTTATGATGAATTTAAGAAGACCTGCTGGAGGAATACATATATCTGAGCCTGCACAAAAGGATGATGAAAGTACTTCTGAATCAGAGAAAGAGAAACTAGATCCAAAAGACAAAGGAAAGGGTCTAATGGTTCAGAAAGATACTAAGAAGAATAAATTTTCTATTGCTCAGATTAGAGAATTAAAAATTGCAGAAGATTTAGAGCTTGCTAAAAAGAAACAAGCTGAATATGATGTTGAGTATTTGGAAGAAGTTAGCAGGCCAATTACAAAGAAGCCAATGACCAAAGCTCAGGAAAGAAATTGGATGATGCAATTTTTAAGAAAGAAGGGATTCAAGAATTTACATAAACAAAGGTATCCAGAGATAAAAGCTTTATGGGACAAAGTACAAGAAGATATTAGAAGAGAGGTAGAAAGTTTTGTGCCCATGGAAGTTGATAGAAAGAAAAGACTGGAAGATGTCAGAAAGGAAGAAGCTGAGCAAAGGAGATTGAAGAGAAAGAAATTAGCTGAAGATGATCAACTGACAAAAAGGCTGAAGTCAGTTCATGAGGATACAGTTGATGAACTCAGAAATTACTTCAGAGTTGTTGATTTTGAGAATAAAAAGGTTGATGATTCTGAAAAGAAGTCCAAGATAATCTCATTTTCTGTGGTTGAATCTATAGAGGGAAATTATTTTATGATCCACAGAGAAGATGAAAGCTTCACAACATTCTATATGCTATGGGATTTGTTGCACTGTATCTCAAAGGAAGATCTTTATGATTTATATGTGCAAGTGCAGACTTATTATGCAGAGCATGAAGCTTCAGAAGTGGGATTAGTTTTACTTGGAGATTTGTTTACCATCTGGGATACTGAAGAATCAAGTGTTGATCCTCTCTGGAATGATCAAGAGAATTGGGAAATTACTAGATGGAGATTCTTTGAGTCATCAGGAGTTCATACACTAGAGATGGAAGATGGTACCATGATTCATATGTTGGCTGAGAGAAGATATCCATTGATCAGGGAGATAATGCTTAGAATGCTGGATCATGGAATGGAACTTGAAGTGGAATCTGAAGTAGCTTTGGATGTTATCAAGCTATTTATCAGATGGGTTAAGTCTGAAGAGTAATATTGCATAATACTGGTATGATTTGTATTGTTAAAGTATTTTTCTAAGTACTGCAGAAACAAACAGTACTTTATCAAAGTATTGCTTGCTGATATAAACCAGTATAAGTTCTTTAAAATAAAAAATAAATGTTTTTTGGTAAAAAGAAAAAGGATTTGAAAAGAAATACATGGTGTTAGTATTTATACTACACAACAAATGGTTATTGATTCACCATGTCTAATCCACATAAGAATCAACTAGTCCAGAGCAAACGGCTACTGGTAAAGACTTATCAAATTCGTTGATGGTTGATAGTTTACCAAAAACTAGGTTCTCAACTCACCATACATCCAAGTGATCAAGAGTTGGCTAGTCCATAGCAAACGGCTAATGGTAAAGACATATCAAATCCGTTGATAGCTGATGATTTTCTAAAAATCATAATTTTCAATGATTCACTTCTCACAGAAGTTAACACATCTGGAAGTGATGAGAATAGTATGAAACTTTTAAGATTTGATTATCTTTGTACCTAAATGTTGCTGAGTTGCTGAAAAGATGCTATGGAAGATATGATGCTGATAAAGAGTACTTTGACAGATGACAGATAGAAGAAAAGGAATAAAGAAACAACCTCAATGTATGATTGAAGATTTGAAGATTATTAATAACAAAGAAACTTGAAATCAAGCAAGTAGAGTTCAAGTTAGGGGAGGATTGTTGGGATATGAAATATCAAAGTGCTTCTGGATGTCAAAGTACTGCTGATATGAAGAATACTTAAAGTACTTCGATGGAAACAAGGACTGATATGCAATATTAGATAAGGATTAATGTGTAATATTAGATGAATATTCTAGAATAAGTTAGGGATAATTACTTGTCGTTCAAGAATTAGATGTTGTAAACCGACTTAAGGTTATCTATATAAAGAGCCTTAAGAGGTATTGGTCGACAGAAGTTTTTCATAAGTTTTACAAGTTAGATAAGTTTATAAGTTGATCAAGTTAAATAGTTAGGGATTGTTAGTGAATCTGTGTAACAAAGCAGGTTCAAAGTTTGGTTAATATAAAAGTTCTTCTTAAGCTTTGTGTTAGTAGATTCCGCATACTTTACAAAGTAAAACAGTGTTTCAATATTAATAGTGTTGAGTTTACTCAATATTGTTAAATCCTTACAAGCTACAAAGTAGTTTGATCAGAGTATATCGATCCAACAATACTTCTTCCCATTAATGCTTTCAACTCTCATTGGGCCACATAAGTCCATATGCAACATATGTAACCTTGCTTCCGAACTAGGTACGGTTTTGGGTTTATATGATGCTCTTTTACTTTTTCCTTGTTCGCATGATGGACATAGGTGTTCCTTGGTGTATTTGAACTTAGGAAGTCCAGTGACGATGTTGTCTTTGGCTAACTTGCTGATGGTGTCGAAATTGAGATGGGATAATCTTCTATGCCACAGCCAGGACTTAGTTTCGGTTGCCCTTGTCATAAGACAAATTGGTGATGTAGAAGCCATTTGGTTGATGTCGATAGCATACAAGTTTGTACCACGATTACCAGTTAAGAGATCATCACCAACCAAATTTCTAATAAAAACCGTGTTTCTCCTGAATGCAACTTCTAAATCTGCATCACAAAACTGCCCAACTGAAAACGAATTATGTCCCAACCCTTCGACGTAGTAAACTCGAGTGATCAAAAAATTCCCAAACTGAAGATCTCCAAAACCCAGAATAGCTGCTACATGATCATTTCCAAAGCGTACAGTTCCCATGAATTTCCAAATGAAATTGATCAGCAGCTTTAAGTTCCCGGTTATGTGCTTGGAGCAACCCGAGTCGACGATCCAAAGACATATTTCGACAACCTGCGAAGAACAGAAGATTTTGTATTTGGAAACCGTTTTGAATTTGGTTCCATTGGGTTAGGAGTAAAATCCATATCACACTCATAGAATGTTTCAACATGTTCAATTTGAGCAACTTTCAATGTTCCATCCTGGAGAATGAATTTTCTACCCGTTGGTTTCCATACACAATACTTAAGATAGTTCCTAGGCATTTACCTAAAGCGTGCAACTAATCTTTCAATAGATCTAGATCTAGCCCTAGTTCCTTTTGGAACTTTCTTCTGTTCAGGCGTAACATTCACATTCTTGGAAACACATTCATCATGAACATAATTAATTAAACATTTCTTGCATATCAAACAAACAGAGTCATTACATGCATTAGAACCAGTACTCTCGACATTACATTCAGATGAAACATGTCTCTTATTAAAAAGCGATAAATTCCTAGGGTGTTCTTCTACTTTATTCTTGCTACTACTCATAGAGGCAGGCGAGACTCTATTGTTCCTTGTATTGGTCCTAGGCTGTAGTCTGCTGCTCCTAGAGGTGCTTTCTAATCTTGTAGAAGTTGAGGCACACACATTAGGATTTATATTGTTGTCCTTTTTAGCATCACTAGACTCTTTAGAATTATCCTTTTTGCCCTCATAAGTCTCAGATGTGGAGGAAAACGCATTAGTGGGACTAATCCTAAAAAGGCCAGGTGCTATCACTTTTGGTGTTTCGACAACCGCTTTTCCTTTATCAACAATCTTTTCATTTTCACTTTTCTTGGGCAAGGGTGTTGGAGTGACTGATTTTGTCAAATCCTTTTTCTCATCGACTTTTGGAGCAAACCTTGAAATTGACATTTTTGGTTTTTGAACCGTGTTTGAAACATTTGGTTTCTCCGAAGTAGACGATTTTGTAAACTTAGTTTCCTCACCCTTCCCTTTTTGACTTTCAAGCTGAGCCCTCAAAAGATCATTTTGCTCTTTCATTTTCTTTAATTCACGCTCATACGACAGTTTGTCATATTTGCATTCTTCGTTTTTGCGATCAAGTTGTTTAAAATATATCACATTTTCTTTTTCAAGCTTAATAAGAGCATTTTCATATTTTGAAACAATTTCGGAGGTCTCAGCTCTCAGTCTTTCATCGTCATGAACAGAATATGTTTGTAAAATGATGGACATAATATTAGTAGACAGAACTGCTTCGAAGAGAGAATCATTTAGGTTTTCCAAAACATTGATTTGCTCAAAAGATTCATTTGCCTTCTTTATCAGGGATTTGTGATCCGTGACGAAGTCAGCTGTTTCTTTCAAAAATGCTTGTTCAAAATGAATTACTCGAGCATGTATGTTATTAATTTGAGGAGCAAATTCATTTTCGAGAATCTTTTTAAGCTGTAAATGAACCGTGGAATTCCAGTTGATCTCATTAAGTCTCGTTTTAGATTCTAAAGTCGTTTTAAGTTGCCCAATTCTGGTTTTAAGATTATCAAGATATCCCCGTGCAGCACTTGTGTTAAAAGTGTTGTTTGAGGAAATCTGTTCCATGTTAGAAATCGATTTGGAAGCAACTACTTTCTTAGAAAACATTTTTGAGAATGGTCGTTTTATGGAAAACATAGATGGTTCTTTTTGTGGAACAAAAGTAATTCCCGAAAGTTTGTTCAATTTGTTGTAATCAATGGGTTTCAAACCCTTTTGTTTCATTTTAGAAATGCTCTCTTCGACATGTTCTATCGTTTGCACAGAATCCCGAACGACGGGAGGATCATGTTTGGTGTAAAGAACACTACCATTATACAAGACGTTCTGTTCTTCCTGAGCTTTCTTGAGATTACAAGGATTGTTGTTACCAAGAGCCATTTTGTGTTTCGTACGGTAAATCGGATTAGTTTGATTTGAAATCATTTTCATTGTTTGACTTGACTGACCCGACTTAACCACTAATTCTTCTAGATGTGCAATCTTGTGTTCTGACTCTACGATTTCTTCCAAAAGTTTATCTTCTTTCTTTGCAAAGTCCTTTTTCAACTCATCCCTTTCTTTTTCAAGATTGGTGTAAGTTGTTTCTTGTTTTGAAAGTTGGTTTGTTAATTCAGAAATTTCTTGTTTTAAAGAGTTAATGGTTTTTGTTGAACTTATTTCAAGATTAGCAAACTTGGTTTTCCATTCCCTATCTTTAACAAGCAACTTCTTATAACCAATTTCAAATTCTGACTCGTGTTCTTTGTGAATTTGAAAACTTTTTGCATTTTCCTTGTATCTCTCAAGCTCAGTGGTCAATTTCTCATTCGCGGCCTTAACATCGCGATTGAACTTTTTCACTTTCTCGATTTCAATACCACAATTATTTAATAATGATTCAAATAAAGCACGTGTTTCCTCATCATTCTCAGCATGCTGTGAAACGAAGCCTCCATTATGATTCACATCTGGAGTTGCTGAAGAAGTATTGCTACTACTTGGCGTGTCCAGGTATGTATCATAAGTGAGTGCTTGCTTCTCAGAATGTTGTTCCTCATGAGGAGACATATCAAATATATCATTATTATGACATGTGTTGAAATTTGATACCTCCGATGGTGCACTGGTGTCATAAACAGGAAGTGTGTCAGAATCCGTGTCATACTTAGCTTCCTGAAGATTCGCCATGAATATGCAGTTGGCATCGATATCCTCTCTGTCTTCCATTTCATCCATAAGAGCCATAAAATCATGTTCCTCTGTATTCAACTGGAACCCTGCCTTTTCTTTTTGTGCCAACAGTACTGCTTTCTGCAAATACTCTAGATCTTTCTTGTTCGGCTTAGTAGGACAGTTCCTTGCCATATGACCTACTCCTTGGCAGTTGAAACACTTTACCGGATTACCCTGATTCACATTTCCATAATTCCCAACAACTGGAGCTGCCACATTCCTATTCTGATTACCCATTGCTTGATTACCAACATTCTGACCCCTTTGATTTCCAACATACTGACCCATCTTATTCCCTGCATACTGACCATACTGATTCCCTGCATTCTGCATATTCTGATTACCCATGTTAATTCCAGTAGCATATCCTTGCTGATTCCCATAAACTCTAACCATTTGGCCTCCATTGCCCATATTGAAACTCGGCTGAGCGATCTGCCTGTTGCGAGTATTCGATGAAATCCTTTGGTTGTTGTTTGTAGGTGTAGAATAGCGTCCTTGGAATGCTTTTGTCAGAAAAGCAAACGCTTGAGTCAAGGCTGCAGTAGCTTCATCATTGTCAGTGAATTCTGGTTCTTGGAAATGTGGGTATTGCTGTTGTGGAATAACATGTTGTTGCTGTGGATAGAATTGTTGTTGGTAGACCGGTGTTGGTTGTTAAATGTAGGATGGTTGCAAGTAGTTGTGAGTGGAAGATGATGATTGTTGTTGTGTGTTCACTGATATAAGTGTTGGTGTATCAGCCATTAATGCTAGAGGATCATGCCTTTTAGCAAGTAATTCAGCTTTTACTTCATTAGCTTCATCTTGATTTTGTTTCAAGAAGTCATACACTTGATCATAAGTCACTTCATGCAAATTCTTTGTCTGATAAACAATAGTGACATATCTTCCCCATTCTGGTTGTAACTCATTCAGAAAAATGGTGTTGTTAGCAATATTTGTCTGACTGAGGTTGTGTCTTGATAAATCATTCATGATCTTACAGAATCTGTGGTAGTACGTCTCTATGGATTCACCAGGAATTGAAGTAAACTTGTGAAGTTCCTTAAGCAGTTGTGTTTCCATTTCCTGTTTCCCGATGTCTGTCCCATACATTAACCTCTTGACTCTTTCCCAGATTGCATGAGCACTTACTTCACTGTCAACAGTAGCATAGATGGTTTCAGGTAAACCAAGAACGACGAAATGAAATGCCTGATCATCAGCTTCAATCTGTTTTCTGCCTTCCAAAGTGTATTCAGTCTCATTCTGTTCTCTATAGTATGGTTGTACTGGGAGGGGGGTACCATTTGGATCACCAGGGTCTAGTACTTGTGATGGTTTGAAGGGTCCATACACAATGGATTTGATGAGAAGACTTCCATTTGTTTTGCTCTTAAGTTAGAGCATCATACGACTAGCCCATTGTGAGTATCCACCATTTGACAGCATGGGAGGTCGGTTTTCGGCACCGGCAGCATGAATATCTTGTTGTGTTGCCATGGATTGACTTCTAAGTGAAAAGTTGTTCTTATGATCTTTTGAAAGATAACAAAGGTTGTTGTTGTAGATTAGATGTTTTGGTGAAGTTGAAAAGCGATCTCGGTTGATGTTTTGTGATTTCAAATTTTCCCTCCAAAAAAATGAATACGAAAATTTTCTTTCTCAAAATTTGAAAATCACAAAGAAATACAATTCTAAGGTTACCAGAAAAATTCGAGTTTTCAAAATTTTGACGCCAAATTTTACCGAAATTTTTTGAATTTTGGCCAAAAAATTTGAATTTTCGGCCGAAATTTTCAACGTTATACCAAACTTTGAATCTCGCGTAAAAATTGAACATTTAGTCTCGTGTAAAAAATAAATTTTACTCAACTTTTCCCGCCATTTTTTTTATTTTATTTATTTATATTTTTTTTTTTTTTGTAACTCGGTAGGATTGGTTTGTGGCAAACTCGGTAAGTTCTGATTTTGGCTAACTCGATAAGTATTGTGATTCAGTCAAACTCGGTAATACCTGATGGTTGTCAAACTCGGTATGTCTTAAGAACTTTCAAACTCGGTAAGTTATCAAAATTTGAGCAGAGTTTCCCCTTGAAATGAGCCACAAGAAACCTTACTCGATGTACGATAAGGTAATAGGCTAACTCGCCAAACTTAAAGTCCAAGCTCGATAAGATTAAATCCTAACTCGATAAGATTTTAATCCCAAACTCGGTAAGTGCTAAATCCTAACTCGATAAGATTTTAATCCCAAACTCGGTAAGTGCTAAACCCTAACTCGACAGAATCACAAAATCCTAACTCGCTAAGTTTTTAATCCCAAACTCGCAAAGTAAACACCAAACTCGATAGAACCAACTATCCTAACTCGACAGAAACTATCAAACTCGCAGAAAACTTTCCTAACTCGAAAAAACAATGATGAACAGTAACATTTTCTAAAAAAAAATGATTTTTTCACCAAAAAACGATCTAAAACAACCTAAAATTATCCCTAGGCGATTGATACCACTTGTAGGCCCGTAGAACAACCTAAATCACTATAGAATAAAGCTTAAACCTAGAGAGAGAAAGTAAGTAGAGAGAGAGAGAGTGAGTGAGAACTCTAGTGTGTGAAATAATAACCTTGTTAAGACTAAGAGAACCAACCTCAAAATGAGGCCTTACATGAGTATTTATACTCATAGTCTAGGGCTTCACATATCTTTGACCATATAACATAACTAGCCCTTAGACTTTATAAAATCATGAAAACTACACATAAACTTCATCATAATGATATTCTAAAGCAACCTATAACAATACATTAATGACCGACACTTTTTATAAATAAAAATACGATTCTAACACATTTAAATCATCAGGTCAGCTACGTCAACCCTAACCTGTTTACACGTAACTCGAACCTGACCCATTTAACCCGTATATATACTTAGGTTGACGGGTTAAATAGTTACATGGGTTGAATATGTCAAATAGGTTTCGGGTTGACCCATTTAACCCGTTTTATATACAAAAGTTAGCACATTACACGAGTTAAATGGGTTAGCGGGTCGACCCTTAACCTATTAAACCCGTATACTTAAATATAAATAATTTTTAATTAAGAAAAAAAAATCTTAAACGGGTTGGCGGGTCGACCTGTTTATTTTATTCCTAACCCGAACCTGAACTGTTTAATAAACGGGTTAGCTATGTCAACCCAAACCTGACCCAAAATCTAATTAGCTCAATCCAAACCTATTAATTTTCGTGTCGGTTTCAGGCCGTGTTTCGTGTCGGTTCAGGCCGTGTTTCGTGTCGGCTCAGAAATTGCCACCTACTTATTATAAGACGAGAGACTAATCTGTAAAATTTACACTATGTTATTGAGTTATATCATTAAAGAAAAGTAAATGAATCTAAAGTAAATAGTTTTCTCCCAAAAGTGGGAGGAAACAATTTAATTTAAAAATCAACAAAATAACACTATTTTTCATTTTATTTACTTTTCTTTTCCTTCTAGTACTACTCGAGAACACAACATTTTTTTTCCTTTTCATTTTCCATCATTTTCTTTCATAACCCTAACTCGAGAACACAGTGTTAAACACCGACATCGCTTGTTTCAAGTTGGAACCTTTTTTTTTTTTTTTTTTTTTTTTTTTTTTTACAATTATATTTGTGAAATAGAATCTTTTGACAAAACAGAAAAATGAAAGGTCAAAATTAGAAACTCATGTCAAAGACCTATGAATATAAACACGAGTTCTTTATAGATCCAACTTTTACCATAGAACCATCTTAGCCACTCATTTTTTTTATCAAAATAAAACAATAAACTTCTACCCTTTTTTTAAAACTTAAATATTTCGCAAACCGTAAATCGTCAAGCTACAAAAAAATACCATTGCGACGAGAATTAAATTATCTTTCTATAGACATGCATTGTTATATACTTTCGACGAACTTTTTTTTGGCCCAGAAAAATCATATATAATTCGTAAGAATCATATATGATTCGAAGAATCGAATCATATATGATTTTTTACGAATCATATATGATTTTTACGAATCATATATGATTCTTTCTGGGCGAAAAAAAAATCGTCGAAAGTATATAACAATGCATATCTATAGAAAGATCATTTAATTCTCGTCGTGATAGTATTTTTATTGTAGCTCGAAGATTTACCGTTTACAAGATATTTTGTTTAAAAAAAAAAGACGAAAAATATAAATAGGTAGATTCATGTATGGTTTTTCATAGATATCAACTCATATAAACACAACTACACACCAAAAGTCCAAAACTTACAAAACATTTTCTGTTTTACGACCCATGAAAAGAAGAATGAGGTAGAGAGAGGAACAAACAAAAAAAGGTTTTTCAGAGGGTTGTTGCCGCCTCTCTCCACCAATGATTACCACCTTCATCTAACAACAACCCTCAATCACATTCATGGATCATATAAACAGAAATCTTTCTATAACTGTATATGTATATGTATATATATATATATATAGAGAGAGAGAGAGATGTAAAGCATAGTACTATCTCTTTATCGGATGAAAACTACTACTACTACTACGAGTATATTAGAGGCTGTGATGATTGAATAAATGTGAAATGGGTCAAATCGGGTCAAGTTGAGATTGTCCGTATCTTGGCTTGGCAAATTATTGCAGCCATGGCGGATTTATCCTCTTCATCTGATGGTAAAACAGATCTGAGCCTCATTTTTTTTTTTTTTTTAATGGTAAGTGGCGAACATGCAATTTGGTATCGAGGCGATTTATTTATTTATTGTTTAAAGTAACATTTTTTTTGTTTATTTTATTTTATTTATTTATTATTATTATTATTATTATTATTATTATTATTATTATTTTTGGAATATGTGGTTTAGATCTAATGGAATATTTTTTGAAAGATTTTTTTGGAATATAGCAGTTGATACCAGATGGAAACTAGGTAAGAACATCATTATCAGTTTTTACTTCAACTTTTTTAGGATGTTTGGGATCTATTAATGTTTGGTTTTCTAAAGATATTAATGGATATCAACAAAGGAACCTTTAGTTCAGGGGCTTCAAGTCATTAAACTAGTTTTTTGCAATTTTTGGCTTTTGATTACGTTCGAGGTTGATACATTAGTGCAGCATTTGAGATTGGAGCTTACCTTTGTTGACCCACTAGGACTGTGCATCGCATACCCAAAACCGACCGAGACCGAGATCGACTGAAAACCGACCGAACCAAAAGACCAACGGTCCGGATTTTTCCTTAATTCGGTCTTTCTATGTAACTATTTAACTCAGATTTTGAATGAAATCTGCATACGTATAGTTCATCTTTATATATTAGACTTAACAAAGTTGCTCATTTTCTTGGGTTCTAATCAACTCTTTTCTTTTTAGTGTATCATGTGAATCAAGTATATGTTATTTGAAAAGTTGGTTGATACACACATAAACTAATAAACATTGTTAGTTGTTTCTGCTAACATGCATATAAATATTAAATCTATTTTTTTTTTGTTATATTTAAAAACCTTGTGTTTTACATGTCTTAAACTAGTACGGAGTATGTAATATATTAAGACCTTGCAAGAAGGTATGTTACAGATTTCTATCTGACATGGTATAGTATAAGACCTTGCAAGAAGGTATGCAACATGCTTTAAACCTTGATGCCTTGTTGTTAACATGATTGGGGCCAATTAAAGAGCTTTGTCAAAGGATTGATATTGTTGTGGCATACATTACCTCTTTTGCGTGTGCAAACATGATTAGCAGTACTGGCGTGAATGTAATGACAAACTTTTACTAGGCATTGGAATCAACCAACAACAACAACTCTTTTTCACAAGTAACTAACACACCTTCTCACATACAACTCTTGAATGTTGTGTATGTTGCTACCTTAACTAACAAGCTTTATACACTTAATTTGTTAGTTTATCCTTGAAGCTTGATTTCAAGTATAATTTGTCACTTTAAATGCCACAATAACTAAAGCAATGATGTCTATAAACTAACTTTAGTCCAAATCAAAATCAAAGAGAGAAAAAGAGGGAGTTGAGTAACTAAAAACACACTTATTCTATTATTCCATTAAAGGTTACACTCTTTTGAGAAAAATTCACCATGAAGGAAAACTCTATAATGAATTTCACAACGAAAACTTAAATGATTGTTAGTATATGAAAATATCATATCCATTTGGTTGTATTACATGTATGTGACTACCAAGTCGAGTAGCATCACTCCCATACCTTAATAAAATGTTAGTTGACTAGTTAAAGAAGACTTCAAACAAAAATGTCATATATGTTCAACTTCTAACTAATGGTCATTGAACACTCGTTATCTAGGAAAAACTCAAAAGTCATGCAAGGACTAAAGTATTTGATGTGCATAAGTTAAAGGGGTAATATTAAACCATTTATAGAAACTTTACAAAAGGAAGAAAACATGTTCGTTTCACACATATTGAAACAATCCTAAGAGCAAGAGGTGTGGACTCTCCAAGCATCTTCGTCGTCCGACGTGGAGCTCGCCACAGCTCGCCACGACACCCCCTGCTGCTGCTCGTTGCTCGCCAAGGAGGACCTCCTCACCTGCACGGCGAGGCTCAAACTTGCACTATGTGTCAGTGAACATTTATAAAATTGAGTTTTATCCTTTTTTATAAACACAACTATATAAGGTGGTGATGGAGGTGGGCCGCTTGTTGGGTTTTAAGGTGGTGATGAAGGTGTCTCGAGGGGTGATGGAGGTGTGGTTTGAAGGTGGTGCAGCTCTGGTGATGGAGGCCGTTGTTTCTTCTGGTGTGTGTGCTAGGGTTGTGGTTTTGTATATATGGGATGGGCTTGGAGATATTGCTCCAATTATGTTTGGGCTAGTTTATACATAGATGGTAGTAGAAGGTCACTATGGTAGTTGCTATTTTGTAAATAGGGCTGAGCATCGGGCCGGATCCCGACCCGACCCGTCCCAATTCCGAAGTCATTTAAATTGCAAATCGAATACCGACTCGAAAGTAGTCAGTTTTTGGCCCGACCCGACCAATCCCGAAAGTAGTCGGTTTTTGCTTGTATATTGTCGGTTTTTGGCCCGTCGAGTCCCAAAAGTAGTCGGTTTTTGCTTGTATTTTGTCGGTTTTTTGCCCGTCCCGTCCCGAATCCCGAAAATGCTAAAAATTCATCCCGACTCCTGACCCGAGAAGCTATTATTCGGTTTCGGGACTATCAGTTTATGTCGAGACTGGATCGGTTTTCAGGACTCGGACGGTTTTGCTCACCCCTATTTTGTAATGTCTCAAATTAACTATGTCAAAGGAAATGTTGCTAAAATTTTCTTCTAAAAAATAGATGAAATATAACTAAACTAAAATCTTGCATGTTAAATGACAAAAATTTTCCTTATTGAAACTTTAAAACTTAAAAATATAGGTATAATTATAAATGCACCAACTATTTTCAGTTCCTGTCTTTATTTTTAAACTTAAGAACAGAAAACCTCATTAATCTTTTCTTTTCTTCTTTCCTCTTATTTTTTTAACTCAAGAACATGAAACTTTTACACTCTTCCTTTTTCTTTAATTTTATTTTCTCCCGTTTCACATTTTTTTTAATCAAAAACTCGAGAACACCGTGTAAAGAAGAGAGTAGTAAATGAAAGAAAGAGGTAAAGAAATTGTGTGCTCTTGAGTCTAAAAAGGAAATAAAATGAAAGTATGTTCTCAAAGAACCGAGTTGCATTTTAACAAACAAAGAAAGAACCGAGTTGCAATTAGGGGTACTTTTGTTATTTACTTTATGTTGTACTTGTTTACACACATTTAATCCTATTTATTTATTTATTTTTTAAGTACTTTCACCCATTTCTCCTCCACCCTTCTCCACTTTCATTCTTTACAAACCTCAAGAACATGACAACTTTTTAAATTCCACACATTTTACTTCATTTTATTCTAAAAACAATCTTGAGAGCACAGTATAAGTGTCCACGTTGCTATTTTGGTATGTCTCAAATTATATGCACTTTGCAGTTTGCATTTTAACAAATGAGAAGAAATTTTAGCAAAAAGAAATGATATATGATTAGTGAAGGGTATAATTAGTGAGATTTTCTAAAGCTTTATGTATATTGGAAGTAGACACTTATTATTTGGGGGCAATTCGGGTCGGGTTCGGATTGGCGGGTTCGAGTTGTCAGGTTGGCGGGTCAGAAAACCCCAACCCTAACCTAACCCATTTAAATCATCGGGTCAGCTACGTCAACCCTAATCTGTTTACACGTAACCTGAACCTGACCCATTTAACCCGTATATATACTTGGGTTGACGGGTTAAATATGTCAAATAGGTTTCGGATTGACCCATTTAACCCATTTTATATACAAAAGTTAGCACATTACACGAGTTAAATGGGTTAGCGGGTCGACCCTTAACCCATTAAACATGTATACTTAAATATATATAATTTTTAATTAAAAAAAAATCTTAAACGGGTTGGCGGGTCAACCTGTTTATTTTATTCATAACCCGAACCTGACCTGTTTAATAAACGAGTTAGATATGTCGACCCAAACCTGTCCCAAAATTTATTTAGCTCAACCCAAACCTATTAATTTTTGTTTCGGTTTCAGGTCGTGTTTCGTGTCAGGTCAAAAATTGTCATCCCTACTTTTTATAAGACTAGAGACTAATTGTAAAATTTACATTGTGTTATTGAGTTATATCATTAAAGAAAAGTAAATGAATCTAAAGTAAATACTTTCCTCCCAAAAGTGGGAGGAAATACTTTACTTTAAAAATCAACAAAATAACACTATTTTTTTTTTCTTTTTCTCCTTAAGTACTATTCGAGAACACTATTTCCTTTTCTTTTCTCCTTAAGTACTACTCAAGAACACAACATCTTTTGTTTCCTTTTCATTTTCCATCTTTTTCTTTCTTAACCCTAACTCGAGAACACGGTGTTAAACACTGGTGACATCGCTTGTTTCAAGTTAGATTTTATTTTTATTTTATTATTATTATTATTATTATTATTATTATTATTATTATTATTATTATTATTATTATTATTATTATTATTATTATTATTGTTTACAATTTTGTGAAATATAATCTTTTTGACAAAACAGAAAAATGAAAGGTCAAAAATTAGAAACTCATGTCAAAGACCTATGAATATATAAACACAACCACACACCAAAAGTCCAAAACTTACAAAACATTTTCTGTTTTACGACCCATGAAAAGAAGAATGAGGTAGAGAGAGGAACAAACAAAAAAAGAAAAAAGGTTTTTCAGAGGGTAGTTGCCGCCTCTCTCCGCCAATGATTTCCACCTTCATCCAACAACAACCCTCAATCACATATATGGATCATATAAACAAGTAAACAACCATCTATCTATCTATCTATCTATCACTGTATATGTATATGTATGTATATATAGAGAGAGAGAGATGGAAACTGGACAGCGGGAGTACATATATACTGTATAACATAGTATCTGTTGGTCCAAACAGGATGGAAACTACTACTACTACCACCACCAGTATATTTGAGGCTGTGATGATTGAATAAATGTGAAATGGGTCAAATCGGGTCAAGTTGAGATTATCCGTATCTTGGCTTGGCAAATTATTGCAGCCATGGCGGATTAGTCCTCTTTATCTGATGGTAAAACAGATCTGAGCCTCATTTTTATAAAACCTTTTTTCATTTTATTTTATTATGTGATGAGCATGCAGTTTGGTACTATCGAGGTGAAGTGTTATTGCCCTTTAGTACTTCTTTTTCTAAATCATTTATGGGTAAACAAATTCCACTCTAGTGAAATGAGGCCAAAAATCAGAAGAGATAAAATGGTTTCTAGGGGTGGTTGCCTTCTTCTCAATCAATTTGGCCAATGATTTTCATAAGAAACCAACAACTTCAACAACCCCTGTTATTATCTATGAAATATAAAGGGAAATTGCTAGAAAATGTATCGATCTTGGAATCCTTCCACTATAAAACACTTTGGTCAATCTGAATATATGAAGAGGCTGTGATGATATAATTTGTGATATGTTGGAGTGGATTGGATCAAAGTTTGAGATTATCCGTATCTTGGCTCGGCAAATTTATATTTATTTATTTGGATGGTAATGTGATTTATATTTTTCATATTGCAACTAATAGATTTATATATTTGCAGCCATGGCGGATTTATCCTCTTTGTTTCCCTTGTTTACCAGATCTGAGCCTCAAATTAACTTTTATTTTTATTATTTCCTCATTGATTCATTGTATTTTACCCAGTTAGCTGTTTTTTTTTTTTTTTTTTTTTTTTTTTTTTTTTTTTTTGAAATTGTACTATTGTTTCAAAAGCATTGGGTTTTGACTACTTTTGTGTTAATTTTCTCGAACATAGGCAAAGATCTTACTGCACATTATACCTCGATAAATGGAGAAGCGCAATGCTATGTATATTCAACTTGCTACATACAGAAACATCAACATATATCGACTATTGAGACGGTTATATGTGTCTAAACTGTACAAACAAAGTTACATTTATACCTCCATTTGATGTAAATTACATTTGGGTTATTTACACATATAGGTAACGAACTTAGAAAAATTTCCCGTGCTATGTAACGAACTTACAAAAATATTAAGTTAAGTAACAAAACTTGGCAAAACCGTCTAAGTTAGGTAATTAACCGGGAACCAATTTGAGCCCACATGCCACTTCATTTTCTTGTTAGCTGGTTCTTCAAATTCACACATTTGACCTATAAGAATAAAGATATACTCCACATTGATCCATGTCCTGTTTAAACTTTAGTTGTTTAACCTTTAGGCATGAAGGATTTGCCTTCCCCGTAATTCCATGATCCGATGGTGTGTATGATCTAACAGTCTTGTAAAAGAAATATGTTTTCGCAATGCTCTATGTTTCTATTTTCAGCTGAATATAGGTGTAAATGTAAACGGTTAATATTGTAGTAGTCATGTACAAGTGAGAATTTCTTCAAATTAGATGAGGAATATTGTGGTAGCTTACGCAAACCCTTCAAATCGACTATATAAAGGTTTGCCATCTATCTTCACCATTGGCAACTAATCATCAACTTTAACGGGTGGTCACATAAGCACCAAATAAGCAGAATGCAAAACGGCAATCCTAGCAGACCTGAAAGGCTATTTGCAGGCCTGAGTTTGGCTTATCAAATAAGCTCTAAAGCCAAAAATAAGCACTGAGCTAGAAACATGGGCTTATGAGCTGTCCATATAGCTCACAGGCTCAGAAAAAGCTCAAGATATGAGCTTATAAGGGGCCTATGAACTATACTGATTTGGCCAGGTGTGGTGCATGGCAAGATTATGGTCAATGGGTCACATTGTGAGTCAAATTTCCATGAGCAAATGAGCTCCAATTTGCAAATTTCTTTTTGATCTTGTTAAATAAGCTACCAGAGTGTACAAAACAACAAACTTTATCAAGTTCTAAGCAATATTGAAGCCTACATGTGATTATGAAAACTGTCCTATTTAACAGGTGTGAAACTTTTAACCTTTTTTTAAAATTTTTGAAACCTTAGACTAAATTGAAGTTTAAAAGATCCTAAATGACTACAATTGCTGTTTTAACCTAAGTTGAGACTAAACAAAGCTAAATAACCAGTTTCTATGACTAAAAAGGAGGATAAGCAAATCAAAATCCTAACAGATGAGCAATAACTTAGCAATTAAGCTAGTTTTGACTTTTTTCTAAGTAACCTATTCATTTTAAACTTGCACTACTCTAAGTTACCACCAAGTGTGCTATTCCAACTTCTTTTAACCACTGGAACCAACTCTAATACCAAGGATTGCCTTAATCCAAACACCCCTTTATGCAGGACTGTTTGAAGTTTTCAAAGCAACTTATTATTCTAAGCTATGATATCTAGCAACAGAATTATGATGAACTGAACTAACCTCAATCAAGCAGATTCAGGCAATGAATCCACCAAAATAACCACTGAATGTAGATATGGTAAATTTAAAACAAATGGTGAGATAGTCTGGAATATGAGGCAACAAGCTAGGCTTTATCCAAATAAGCTATGATATGACTAAAGCAATCTAAAAGAGCAGACAATAGCTAAGACAAACAACAATTAAGCACAACAACAGGATACAATCTAAGCTACAGAAAAACAAGAAAATAACAATAGAAGTATTCTACTTAAGCAAGAGGCATCCTAAACTATAGCAGAAACAAAAGGCATACAGATTTTCTTAACACAAACACAAAGACTGAAATTACACTACAACTATTTCAAAGTTAGGTTCGTATCAATTTTGGGGGAAAACGTATTTGGGGAAAAATGGTCAAAATGGGTGGTCACATATATAAGTCAAACAAATTTACCGGGTCAACAGGTCACCAGTTGCATGATGGGGTGAAATTACCTAACTTTAACGGTTTTGCCAAGGTTTGTTACTTAACTTAATATTTTTCAAAGTTCATTACATAACACGGGAAATTTTTCTAAGTTTGTTACCTATATGAAGAAATAACCCATTACATTTACAATTATACCTCCATTTGATGTAAATTAACAGATACTGGATGCTTGAATTCCCTGTTTTCAGACTAAGCAAATTTATTTGAACATTCAGTTACATATATATGATGGTCACTAATCTGACTTTTGCTTATTTCATTAAGAGATTGAACGCACGTAAATGCACGAACATAACTGAAACCATGGATGGAACTATATAGGGGCAGCGGAGGGTCCCAAAATTTGCGGCACTTAGTGTAAATATTATAGGTTTTAGGGGTAATTTAGTTGAGGTTACAAACAAATCTCCGATTCGGCCCCTCAAAATATTTGGCAAAAAAAAATGTTCAAGTTCCGTCTATGACTAAAGCATGAAGACAAACAAAGAAATATACAAAATATTTTGTTTTATGTGTGTTTTTTTGTTTGAGTATACCGATTTTTAAGTGTATAACAAAAATAAACGATATGTGACCATAAATAAATAAACGAAAACAAACATACATTAACATTCATGAAAACTAGGCATTCAGACCCGTGCGATGCACACGGACTCGATCTAAATGTTCATAGTCATGAAAGCCCGTGCGATGCACATGGACTGTATAGAAGTTTTCAAAGTTTAATATCGGTCTTTTATTTTCGTTATTTTATATTCGAGACGTATTTTTGTCATTATATATATAAGTTGTCATGGTAGCATACATTTTGTAAGCATGATACGTATTTAAAATAGTTTATTGACCTGTAATCTTTTAAGATGTATCTCGATCTAAATGTTCATTGTCATGAAAGCCCGTGCGATGCACATGGGATGTATAGAAGTTTTCAAAGTTTAATATCGGTCTTTTATTTTCGTTATTTTATATTCGAGACATATTTTTGTCATTATATATATAAGTTGTCATGGTAGCATACATTTTGTAAGCATGATACGTATTTAAAATAGTTTTATTGACATGTAATCTTTTAAGATGTATTTTTTACGTAATATTTTTTGTCTATTTATTTTGGTATTGACTCTATCGTTTTTTATTGGAACTAACCAATATTAATACATCCGGCTAAGTTATAACTATTTCTTATGATAGTCAACAATGCCCGTGCGATGCACATGGGCTATATAGAAGTTTTCATAGATTTAAAATATGTGCGATGCACATGGGCCGTATAGAAGTTTTCATAGCGTAATATTCGGCATTTATTTTTGTCATTTTATATTTAAGTTGTCATGGTGTCACACATTTGCTAAGCTTTATACGTATTTAAAATACTTTATTGAGTTGCACATGGGTTGCATATAAGTTTTTATAGCGTAATCTTCGACACTTATTTTCATCATTATATATCTAAGTTGTGATGATATCACATTTCCAAGCATTTCACACATTTAAAATAGTTTAGCAAATGTGTGACATCATGACAACTTAAATATAAAATGACGAAAATAAATGCCGAATATTACGCTATGAAAACTTCTATACGGCCCATGTGCATCGCACATATTTTAAATCTATGAAAACTTCTATACAGCCCATGTGCATCGCACGGGCATTGTTGACTATCATAAGAAATAGTTATAACTTAGCCGGATGTATTAATATTGGTTAGTTCCAATAAAAAATGATAGAGGCTTTATACGTATTTAAAATACTTTATTGAGTTGCACATGGGTTGTACATAAGTTTTTATAGCGTAATCTTCGACACCTATTTTCATCATTAAATATCTAAGTTGTGATGGTATCACATTTCCAAGCATTTCACACATTTAAAATAGTTTATTGATATTAAAAGAGTATATGTGAAGAGATTTTTTTAAGATGTTACATTGAAAAGAGTCTCTTCACATGTAATATTTTAATATGTATAAGTTACATAAATTATTTTAAATATGAAGCGATGACATTAATGTTGGAGACCTTTTATATTCATCCCCATGCGATGCGCACAGGTTTGGACTGCCTCAGGACCCATGTGATGCACACAGGTTGGATCTAATTGTTTTTTTTTTATAATGTTCGGGACTAATTTTCGGTTCATGTTTAAAACTCTCATTTTTTGTGAAAGACGGACTTCGTTGTTCAAATAAATTACATTATTAAAAGCGAACTATAAAACAAATTTCTTTTTTAACAAAACTATAAAAGCATAAAACATTAAATTAATTAGTATATTCAAGAGTGTAAATTATAATTCGTGTAATAAATTATAATTCGTATAGTAAAATATTGCATGTTTAATTTGTAACGTACTATTAATATGAATAAGTATTCATCTATATTGACACTGGTAGCCATGGCGTTATTCTTGTTGATGTTCTTCTTATTGTTGTTCATTGGCATTTTGCATGTTTTGTTCTTGATACAATTTTCGTGACTTCTTGATCTCTTTCTTTAATGTGAAGAGGTTTTTGTAAAATGTTATATCTAAATGAGGCTTTTCATATGTAATCTTTTAATATGAGTAAGTTACATAAATTATTTTTTAATTAATGCGTAATTACAACATTTTTCCGTAAACTAAAATATCGAATTTGGAGCATTCATTAGTAACTCACTATAAGTATTTATGGTATGACGACATGAATCACATGATCTCAAACTCAAATGAATAATTCTTACCTCGTGATAGGTGTAGGATAACATTTGAAAAATAATTTTCTTCTCCTTTATATACTTCTTCGATTTAGAAGATTCTTATTATTAAGATGATAGCTAGTGTGAGAAGATATTTTTATTATATACTACCATTTTCAATATGTAATACACAGTCATATAAAATATCAAAGTCACGCAATATTCCAAGACGTTTAATTAAGAAAGTGACATTAACACATCGCAAGACAAAAAACTACATTAAGAGCAAAAATATTGAAATGCACCAACAACGTGTAGTAATAATTATTGACTATAAATTGAATGCTAGTCACATTATTTTCAATAAACTTGCTTGCTAACGAATCAATAGTATTAGCCCGTTTAGCGGTATTACATGAAGTAAAATATTGCATGTTTAATTTGTAACATACTATTAATATGAATGCTAAGTATTTATCCCACCGGTGGCCGTGGCCGTGGCATTGTTGTTGTTGTTGTTGTTGTTGTTGTTGTTGTTGTTGTTGTTGTTGTTGTTGTTGTTGTTGTCTTTGTCATTGTTGTTCATTGACCTTTTACATGTTTTGTTCTTGATACAATTTTTGTGACTTCTCAATCTCTTTCTTTAATGCTTCTTGACGCGCTACAAAAAACAATTAGATATAGTTGATCATTAGTAACTTAAATACAGTTAATCAATATATTGCATTTTCGATCAAAGTAAAAATGTTCGTGCATGTTCCACTTAATTGATAAGACAACGATGTGTAAGATCTCTTAAACCATTAGAGAAGATGATGTTACTATCAAACATCCTAAGTACCATCTTTATGTCCTACATTCATACACACACAAAACACACATGAAATTTACATAAAATAATATAAATCAATATGCTAAATAAGTAAGACGATATGATGCTTACATTACCACCATAATAAGTTGTAGCCTAGTGTGCACGCAGTGTGGAGGAAGTTGTGGTTTGTTGTGTGTGATTTTTGACACATTATATAGTTGATAAAATATTTGTAACTCATGGACGGGAAGGTAAAAAGACTAACCACTAATTGGTGTGTTTAATTTATGCATTCATGGCATTTTTGATTTGTATTCTTTGAGGTTAAGAGATGGCTTGAAACATGTTGTACCGTACAAATTTTTGTGCACGATTCCTCATGCAAAACATATTGTACCGTATAAACTTTTGTGCACAATGCCTCTTGCGTATTAAATTAAGCACTCCAATCTTTAGATAGTATAGAATATATACTTTTCATGTTGCTTAAACTATCTTGTACCGTACTATAATTTGTGCACAAATCCTCTTGCACATTAAATTAAGTCACCCAATATTGTGTAATTGATATACTTTTGATGTTGCTTAAACTACCTTGTACCGTACAAATTTTTTCAATTACTCGAATTACTAATCTTATGTACTTACCCTTATGCATGACTATTAAATCAATGTACTAACACATGAAGCCTCCACATTTCACTTTTAATTCATGAAACATTTATTGTGAGCACTTTGCATTTATAAGACAACTTAAGTTTTTAGTATATAAGATAAATGAATGAATTAACTAAATAGAGATAAACCTTTCTTCACTTTCGTTTATTTAATAAATAAACAAATAAATGGACATTATAACATACAGTTAATAAAATATTTACTGAGTTTGTGAAGGTGAAAAAGTAAAAAGTAGAGACCATTTTAGTAGTAAGAGCGGAAGCTATAGATGACTAGCCAAGCTCTTTATTCTGGGCTCACGGGTGCCACATCACCCCAACACCTCTTCACAACTAACCCCCTCCTCACCAAACAACTAACCTCAACTTACTCATTTGGGCACACCACTTACAACTTTATTTTTTGATTCATTTCATTAAATAAATTAAATTCATTTCAAAAATAATTAAAAATAACACAACATACTAATTTTATTTCATCAAATAAAAAAGTTACAATACGAAAAAAATACGATACGAAAAAAAATACAACACATACTACTAATATTAAGATTAAACACTTTATTCGGTATAGTCGTCGTTAGGTTGAGGGAGACTTTGGTATTTCTTGGTTATCAATGCTTGTCTCTTGCGAATGATGTCGGCTCTAACCGGGTCAGAAACCAAGCTGGGCTCGAGCATGAGCATCTGCATATCCTGCCACTCCAACGCCTTTTCTTCCCTCTTCCTTCGCGCCTCGTAACAAGCCGTTTGAGCGTATTTTGCTTGCGTATACTTTTCGGATAATTGTCCTGAAAAAGTACTCGTTTGACTCCCACCGGAGCTCGCCGCACTCGACGTTTCCATTGACTTTTGTTTCTTTCCAGCTCGTTTATTGTTTCTTTCGGGACGAGGTCGTTTGTCCGGCCCGAATATATCCTCAAGACATGTAATGTTTAGAGGTTCTTCAGCATCCCATTTTGGGTAGTGTTTCAAGATCTCCCGAATGTGAACATAAAAGAAACCCCTCGAACAAAATCGTTCTTCGAAGCTCGTTTTTGCATTCTCGATATGATCGTGCTCATTTTCACCACTGCGACGGTCTATATGGCGATAAATAGCGTGGAATTTTTGGCAGTCGCTATTAAGCCTCAACCATTTACCGGTTAACATATTTTTGATACGAGGGTCACCAACAGTTCGCTCGTTGAACGCTTCATGAATTCCGTTCCAAAAGAATTCTTCGCTTTTGTCATTGCCCATATCTTTGTCTTGGGAAATTTCTATCCACGTTTCCGCAAGAAGCTTTTCTTCTTCCTTGGTCCATAGCCGACGAACAGCGTCTAAATTTACGACTGTTTTTGCTTTTTGGGCTTTGGTTTTTTTTCCTCTACCTTTGGCCGGTGATCGTGCCTTAGGTACTTTAAACGTTTGTTGAGATGGTTGTGATTCGATTGGTGGTTGTGATGGAGGAGTAGGAAACGTAGATGGTTGATTCGGGTTATAAAATTGTGGTGTCTGATTGAATTGGGCTTGATTTGCAATGCCTTGTTGAAACGCATATTGTTGGTTACGGTAAATTTCACTCGAATTGAATTGTTGGGAACCATATGGCGATGAAGGGTTTGAATTTTGCGATGAGGGAGTAGAAGAGTTTGACGATCCCCGTATTGATGTTGGTTTGACGTTAGGAGGTTCGTGAAAAAGCCCCCTTGCTTCGGGTTTTGAGACATTTTTGTGTTTATTTGGAGTAGAAATATAGAAGTTTTGATTAGTTGGTTGAATTGTAGTGAGGAAAAGTGAAAATGATTTAATATTTATAGAGTTTGTGTGTATCAAAAGAGAGAAATATATATATATATATATATATATATATATATATATATATATATATATATATATATATATATATATATATATATATATATAGTGAGGATCACGTGCGGATACAATTTTTAAGTGCGGACATGCGGATTGATCTGGTCCGTCCAATCCAGATCTGATCTTGACTTTTTAAAAAAAGTCAAGATCTAGCACTATCATCACGGTACCAATTAACCATGAAAATGATTTTTAAAATTTTTTTCCTTTTGAGTGATTCTTAATATTGTTATCTTCTTTCATTTTTTTTATTTTTTCAGATTTTTCTGAGAACTTTTTGTTTTTTTAATTATGAGTGCTACCGTGATATTAACCATATTATGAGTTCTACCGTGATATTAACAATATTATGAGTCGTGATATTAAAAACCCATGATAGCTACGGTGATATTATAAAACCAACGTGATATTAAACTTTTTTACATGTAAAAATGAACCGTGATATTAGTGAAAAACTTAATATAATTGTTTTTTTATTACGACATTAAAAAAACTTACGGTGATATTAAAAAAACTGAAAAAGAATGTATGAGTATTAGAGTGATATTAAAAAAAATCATGATAGTTACGGTGATATTAACAATTTTTATTAAGAAAAAGTTTTTATGATATTAAAAAAGTTATTGTCATACTAAATTTATTATTAAAAAAAAAGTTTACGTGATATCAAAATCAGACGCTAATATCACAATACCTTTAACGATGAAAACGATTTTTTTTTGAAAATTTTTTCAGCGATTCGTAATTATTTGTTGTCCTCTTTATTTTTTTAATTTTTTCAGATTTTTTTGAATTTTTTTTTCAGAAAAAAAGTTAATACGATAGTAACGATTTTAAAAAAAGACGAGATATTTACGATATTGCCACTCCGCTTTTTTCAGATAGTTGACTATATATATATTCGACCATTTAAAATTAAAATGGTCATATATCCGTTTCTTTCTTGTCCAAAATATACACGTTACCAACTTTTTGTCAGAATTTGTCTTCGCCGTGCCCATGAAGAGGTGCCAAACGGCAAAGATTGACGAGGGGGGAGGTGTGTCAAAGAGCTTCGGTTAGGCATAAAGGGAGCTATGTATGAACGGCGAGACTCAAACGAGTAATTGCACCTTCCTCTAATATTTTATGACCAAGCACGTAACTAGTAAGTGCTCAACAGTCAACATCCGGAACCAAGTCAAACACCCCAAATATAAACACAACAAGTCAACAACCACACCATAAATGAGAAACATTTTCTGTTTTGCGACCCATGAAAAGAAGAATGAGGTAGAGAGAGGAACAAACAAAAAAAGGTTTTTCAGAGGGTAGTTGCCGCCTCTCTCCGCCAATGATTTCCACCTTTATCCAACAACAACCCTCACTCATATATGATAACATATATACAGCTATGATCAGCAATCTTTCTATATCTGTTTATTTATATCATTATATATATAGAGAGAGATGGAAATGAGACAGAGGCAGCTGAAAGATGAAATGTACTACTACTACTACTGTATATTTTTGAGGCTGTGATGATTGAATAAATGTGAAATGGGTCAAATCGGGTCAAGTTGAGATTGTCCGTATCTTGGCTTGGCAAATTATTGCAGCCATGGCGGATTTATCCTCTTCATCTGATGGTAAAACAGATCTGAGCCTCATTTTATCAAAAAAAAAAAAAAAAAATTGTTATTTATTTATTTTTGTAAGTGGGGAGCATGCAATTTGGTGCTATCTAGGTGATTTATTTATTTCTTTTTTAAACAACATTTTTGTTTTTTTGAAATATTTTTTGGAATATGTGGTTTAGATCTGATGGTAAAGAAGCAGTTGATACCAGATGGAAACTTAGGTAAGAACATCATGATCAGTTTTTACTTCAATTTTTGAGGATGTTTGGGATCTGTTTATGTTTGGTTTTCTAAAGATATTAATGGATATCAACAAAGGAATCTTTAGTTCAGGGGCTTCAACTGATTAAACTAGTTTTTTTTTGCAAATTTTGGCTTTTGATTACGTTCGAGGTTGACACATTAGAGCAGCATTTGAGATTGTGGCAACCGACCCGGAACCGAGAGAACCGAGAACCGAAAATCGAATTGTGTAGGAACCGAGAACCGGACCGAAAAGTTGGGTCGGTTCCGGTTCGGTTCTCGGTTCCGGTTCGGGTATTTCGGTTCTTACCCATTAGAACCGATTTTACTGCAACATTTACTACAACATAAACTTGATGCTCTTCATTTTTTACGTTCAAGTATACAGTTATGCTCTATTACTTTACATATTGTGTCACAAAAACAAGTTATTATATATAAAAGAACATTTAATGTTATATACTTTGTCGTATTTTATATATTTGTACAGTTTAAGATAACCATTCTATTCTGTTAGAAAGAGTATATGTAGGCATGTAGTAGATGGATAGTTACATAAAAGTAGGTTGCAATTTAGTTAAAATCAAGTATGATGGTTATAAATGTTTGGTACTTTGGTTCAAAGTCTGCAACTTCTGTTTCAGATTTTTGTATTCACATTGCCATTTGTGAAGATAAGCCAAATACAACTATGAATTGCAAATTGTCACTAAGATGAATAATGTATGAAAATCAACTCAAAATATGTTCAGAAAGATATGGACATTCAACTTATTATACATACGTGTACTAGCTTATTTAACACAGTGCATTCGGAAATTTATGTTTATTGCCACTAAAGTATAACTAACCAATGCAACCACGATCTCAACCGTAAGCACATGCTAGACTTTGGATCTTCTGAGTATATCAAACCATAAAGATACACAAACACTACCACTAACCATAAATGTCTCATAAAAATCCATATAAAAATCCTATATATTTGAAAGCAGCGGTTCTTCGGTTCTGGAACCGAGAACCGCGGTTTCGAACCGAACCGAACCGAGAACCGAAATTTCCAATATTGAAGAACCGAGAACCGAACCGCGGGTCTAAATTTCGGTCCGGGTTGGGTCGGTTCCGGTTCGGTTCTCGATTCCAGTTCGGTTCTCGGTCCATTTGCTCACCCCTATTGTGGCTTACCTTTGTGGCTTTGTTGACCAACTAGGGCTGAGCATCGCAAACCCAAAACTGACCTTGACCGAGAGGACCAACTGAAAATTGACCGAACCGAAAGATGAGCAGTCTCGGTCCGGTCCGACGTACAAACCGGCCATTTTGCCTTCTTGGACCGGATTAGACCAACCCGGACCGGACCAGACACATTCTGTCCGGACCTCGATCTAGGTTTTTAGGTTATTTTGGTCTCGGTTTTGACCGGTCCGATAAGATCTTACACCGATGCTCACCCATATGACCCACAAATATTAACCATTGAGATTATGTGATTTCTCATTTAGAGCATGAGCTGTGATTTCTCATTTAGAGCATGAGCTGCCTAAGGGACATATAGTTATCTGTCTCGCGTTATAAGACTATCTTTATCAACAACCTATCACAACCCAATCTTTTAATAAAATATTATTTTCTCTTTCCTCCACCTACACAACCAATACATACAACCAATCTATATTTTTTTTTACCATTTATCAACAACCCAACTCAACTAATACATACAACCAATCTATTCTTTTATAAATAATAAATATTAAAAAGAAAAAAGAAAAGGAAAACAAATAGCCATTCATTTGATGCCATGTGGCAGATTGGAGGTTGTGACTTTGGGTCACCTTACGAACTAGTTGGATGGTTGTGTTGTACTACCTCCGTCCCATATTAAATGTCCACTTTGAATTTTCAAAGTCTTGTTTTATTAACTTTGACCATAAATATTTTTATATATGATATATAATACATGATGCAAAATATATGAATGAATTGGGTTTTAAATGTACTTTTCGTTGACATAATTTTTATCAAGTATCATAAAATACAAACAAAAATATTTAAGGTCAAAGTTAAAGAAAAAAGACTCAAAAAGTCAAAACTGGACATTTAATAAGGGCGGAGGGAGTATGATTTTATTAAACAAACAATATTTATGTATTATATAGATTGGAGATTGAGTTGGCAACCCATCAATAAACATATCCTAAGAGACAGGACATCCCAATTCCATTTTTCATCTTCATTATCTTTTTTCTTGCCACATAAGGTAGATTAGGGTCGTGTTTTATCTTGGACGGTCAATAACGCAATATTTCAAACTTAGCTAATGTCACTTTCCGTCCAAGTCAACAAGAGATCGAATAGTATTATACTTGTGGTCTTTAGTCATTACAAGACTTAAAGATTTTGAATGAAATCTGCATACGTATAGTTCATCTTTCTACCTCATTATGTAGAATCTTCTATGTAACTATTTAACTCAATTTTACCCTCCACCATGCTTTTCATGTTTTGGGGTTTGACCCATTTCTTTTTAAGATAGCTTGACCAATTAGATGAAGAAAAAAAACCCTTGAATTGACCCATTTATAAGTAGAGTTATAACTTTCACGCTTACCATGTTTTCCCTTCTAAATACTAATGTCATGTATAATTGATAATATTGTGTGAAGGTGGCAACTTGAGACCCACCGGTTAAACACGGGTCACGTTGGGTAAATATTATTATTTAATGAGTTATAGTTGTGTCTTTCTAAATATTATCGATGAGTTGAATTTGATATTTGATACAAAGTGCAACTGTATAACGATTTCTCTATGGCTTTAGGCGAGTCTAGCGGGTTAATTAAATTTTTTTCTCTCTTTCAATATTTTACTCAAAATAAATTGTTTTTTTTTTTTTTTTTTTTTTTTTTTAGGTTCTTTTGAAAAGAGGCGGGTCAACCCGACCAAGCGCCGGGCCCATTTAGAACCGTGCTAAAAAATGACCAATCTAGACCCGGACCCGTTTAGATGAGTGACTTGACCCACCCATTTTGCCACTTATAGTGTGCACTTATATTTGGATCAAGTACTAATGTATATTATGCATCATTCACACTTTTGTTTTCTTCACCAAGAAAGTATTAACGTTGACCAAGAGCTGGAATCGATTTGTCCGAACCAAAGTGTCATAATTAGTTTGGTGGTATAGAGTTGGGAAACTTAGGTTAAATAAATCAAACTTTGTTAACAAAATGGACTTAGAATTACAGGAAGGATGGTATGTTATGCGATTGTAAGACGCTACATGATGCAAGTGCAACTCGTAGAAATACTTACTATAATGCATTATTGAGGAAATTTCCACATACAAATATGCAGATTTTATATATTAGACTTAACCAAGTTGCTCATTTTCTTGGGTTCTAATCAACACTTTTCTTTTTAGTGTATTATGTGAATCAAGTATATGTTATTTGAAAAGTTGGTTGATACACACATAAACTAATAAACATTGTTAGTTGTTTCTGCTAACATGCATATAAATATTAAATCAATAAAACCTAGTGCATGTCAGTTCATGTTTCCTAAGACGTTCAAGCATGTTACCATTTGGAGATCTGCCAGTTTTCTTAAGCCTAACATCGAAATCATTCATCCAATACAACCATAAACAAGTAATCAACACATAATTAACATCTAGGTTTCATTAGATCCAAGCAAACACAAGATAGATCTAGCCTAGCATGATGGAATTAAGACAAGAACAAGATATAGACAACCAACACATAGACATATTGATTGAATTAAAAGAATACTTATCTCATTTACACATGAAAGGATTCAAGGGCTGGAAACCCTTGAAAAACCTGTAAAATTCGTACTAAGTTCGGCCTTAGGGTTTCTCCAAAACTTCTCTTTTTTTATGATTGAAAACTAGAAAACTATATATAGGAAATTGAGGCTGACGGCGTCAAGACCAAATTGGTGACGCCGTCATCTCGCCGCCAAAAGAATTCTCGGACTGCCTTGATCTACTTTTGACGCCGTCACGTTATAACATTTTCCAGGCCGTCACGTATTTTACTCTTGACGCTCTACCTCGTGACGCCTTCAATTCTGTACTGGGTCGTCATGAAAATTACTCTTGACGCCGTCAGAATTTCCTTCTTGACGCCGTCACCTACTGTTCCCAGCAAGAAAAATTTAGACTTTGCCGTTTTCTTCACTTTTATGCTCCAAAAACGTCCGAATTGCTTCCTTTTCCAGATTTCTCTCCTAAAGTACCTAAAATCACAAAAGGAACGATTTAGGGAAATATTTGATCAAATAAATTCAATTACGGGCTTAAATGACCCCCTAAAAGTGGTTCATTTTTCGCCTCATCATATACCCTTACACTTGAGATTTGTTTGTCCTCAAGCAAATGCGCTTTTATTCTAATCAAAATACAAGTTAGGGGTCATTTAACACTAATATAAAAGTAATTACAACAAATAATCGTTCCACTAAAGACCAATAGACAAGCACGGAGGTCATACACTAGCACCTCACAAATAGTGTTTAGATACTCACATCTCTCGGGAGTAATAAAGTATATATCACAATATGGAAATGGAAAACATCTCTCACTACCTGTCATAGCAAAATAGATTACCATAGGCTTGGGAAAGGATCAAACCTCCACCACATGGCGTAAGCACCTAGGATAAACTATTAAAGAGGTCTTTTAAAGGGTTGTAACGTTAGGTGTAGGGATATGAAATACACGGTTTTGTTGGATAAATGAAGTTTTTACTGGTGGCGAGCTAACATTCTTGGTTAATTACATGTACAATATGGCGTTGCTAAGCCAAGACTAGACTCAACTTAAGCTAATAAATAAAAAATAACAAAAACATAAAAATGAACATAGAATAAAAAGGGATGGTAGTCCGTATGTTTTTTCTCTTTTCTTTTTCTATTTCTTCTTTTCTTTTTCTTTATTTTTTCGATTTTTTTTTTTTTTTTTTTTTTTTTTTTTTTTTTTTTTTTTTTTTTGCATACATTCTTACCCTACCATCCAAAATAATACATCATAGGGGATGAACATTCTCCTTACACTTAAATCTTTACATACTTTACAATAAACTAATCTAATGACTCGAATTAAGAAAATCAAAACACTTTGAGTACTTTTAAGATTAATGCACATATGGGGGTAATATATGATGTTCTTCCCCATTACTCCATAAAATAAGTACTTTACCCATGAGTCCCAATCGTCCCATAACAATATGTACAAGGATATGACTTGACTTAGCAACCATGTAATCAATTAGATAGTTAACTTAGGGTTTAACAAATAACAATAATGCACTAAAGATGAGTGCATACACGGAAGGCTAAGGCGATTTGGTTGTACATTTAAGTAGGGTGTAACAAATTCTTCCTTTAAGTAAGATGCTTAAAGTTAGAAACGAAAAGATAGGCTCAGAGGGGTGTACTAGGGGTTTCGTGTACTAAAAATGAGTACAACGCTAAGGGTGTGGGAAAAATTAGTTGACTTAACTAGCCAAGTAATATGACTTAAATGGTCAAGTAATTATGATACGGGTTTAACACAAGGGTAATCCTAATGCCTCTTATCATGTAGTAAATCGTACTACACAAATGTAGTCTCACTAGCGGTCTCGGGATGCATCACTAATGCAAGTTCTAGAATCTAAATGCTACCGGTACACTCATAAGCACTAATAGTAAATGCTTTTCCTATCAAATCTAAAGGCGAACCTCACATATTTGGGTGGAAAATTTTTCTGAATATACGGTTATGTGCTAGTCATACAATCTCCTATCCATGAGACGCTTGCTATGGCTAAAGTTTCACTCCTAATTGTTGTAAAAAAATTTAAATTTGGTGCTAAAATTGCACTAACAAGTATTTCTCATAGTTTTATTACACATCTACCATTAAACAAAACAAACTCAAGCGAAAGTGTACATGTAAGGTGTCATCATTTTACCCTCCCCTTACACTTAAGATGAACATTGTCCCCAATGTTCAAGTAAAGAATGTAAAAGTTATAAGTAAAACAAATGAAATCAAATACTCCCCTGATTCGCTCGGTATGGATAATAAGGTGGTCAGGTTAAATCTTCCTCCAAGAAAATGAACAATCAAAGCTTCCCTTCCAGAATACAAATCATCTACTTGTCATACATAACCTGTTAAACCTGAGAAAACAATCAAAAAAACCCAAAGCATCAATCCGAACAAAGAAAACTCATAACTAGATGTAATTCTAGACTTAGGAATAAAAACAAAACAATTAAAGATATAATGCTTGTGGAATGAATGTTTGCAGATTTCCTGGAGTTTATAAAACTAAAGAATCAACAAAAACTTTAAGAGTCCGGTATAAACAAAACTAGCAAAATTTCCAGAATTTTACACATGACACCGTCAAGAGTAAACTCATGACGCCGTCAGAAGTGACCTGCAGAAATTCTTATGTTAAGTTTCCGGAAAATTTCTGGAAAAACTTATGTCCTACTTCCTGGAAAATCCTGCAAAACATCATTATGACTCGATACAAACATTTGACTCTAACAAGTACTAATACACATGTCCATTTATTATTGTTGTGGTTCATGCTCAATTTCGTTCTTATAAACAAATTTGGATCTCCCTTACACTTATCTTTTGCAAAATACCTTTATATGCAATTAAGACGAAGTTAAAAACAAAATAAAGCATTTTCACAATTTACTTTGAAACATGAGCCACAATTAATAAAAATAAAACATGCATACAGAAACAAATAAAATCAAACAAACAAACAAATAAAAACACACAAAACATGGGTTGCCTCCCAAGAAGCGCTTGTTTTTGTTCGAGTCACGAGCCTGACTCTACCCTTATTTAACGGAAATAGGGGAGGTTTTCCCTACACTTAGGATCAAGTGTGGGTGAAAGTAGCGATACACACCCTTAGGGTGTGAATATGCCACGTGAGGTGAAGGGGGTGAGTGAATGGCTTCCTTCATCCTAAAACTACCCGGATAATATTGGTTGATGGGTGGGTCGGTTCCTCTTTTGTCTCCTAGAAATATATCTAAGGATGGAAAGTTGTGTAAAGGTTGAGGTTCCGGTTCATCAACATTAGGAAATTCCCTAGAACTAGGAGTAAGGTTATCACTACAAGTATTCAAACCTATATCCTCAAGTGGTGCCTGGTCCAAGGGTTCTGCCTCCATCGGAATTCCTAAAGTTTCTTCTACTTCTCCTGGGTAAGTCACGGGCGGTGTGTGTGCATCAAATGATGGTTGAGTATTTTGTGGGCTTATGTTATTTACCTCATCATTCCATGTGTTAATATCACCTATATCCTCAACATGTGTTTTATTATAATCTAGCCCTAACATTCTCCCAAGTATCTCACGTGCTTCTCTAGGCATCTCAACTTCTATGTCCGAATCATAAGGATCATCTTCAATATTCTGACTGCTATATACAAATTACCCAAGAGATTCATCATCTGTTTCTTGAGATTCATCATCATCGATCATAAAACCTAGGTCTTTTTGATCAATGTGATCATGCTCAGCTAAATCCTCCCCAATTGTTTTCTTAGGTAGTGATAATAGCAAACCTAGTGCTTCATCCAACTTATGATTTGTTGCAATGGCTCTCTCCATAATTCCATGGCAAACTAGGTCGCATTTCCTATTGGCCTCACTAAAACTAGATCTTAAACATGGAGGTTGTTCATAAGAATCTATCCTAGGTGAAGGCTCATATGATTCATAGGTGTCTCTAAATGAGGTATTTTGAAATCTTTGCTGTGTTAGCCGCTCAACCCTATCTTGCAATCTTAGAAGTCTAAGTGTAAAGTCCATTTGAAGCAAATTACAAACAAAATCACAAAGAAAAGATAGACTACGAGAAAGCTACAAAATAAAAAGAAAAAAATCTCACTTGATAGGAATCTAATGGGTAGACCTAATAAAAATCAAATTCAACCTAAACAATAACTATTCCCCGGGCTGCGGCGCCAAAAACTTGATACGTGGGAATCGCACCAGGCTTTACCTCTCAAGGGATCTTGAGAAGCTTACAACCCCCACCAGGCAGTGTACCTGATCGTTGTAGTATAGTATAGTGACAAGTACCGGGGGATTGATCGTTCAGCTAGGAATAGTGTCGCTAGGATTAGAAAACCTAAATACTAGTTCTAAAGATGAAGGATGATTATTTTTGTATTTTTATATTTTATGAAAAGCAAGTAAAAATCTCGGGTTTGAAGGATTTGGGCGGAATTAGTTGCTAGTCAACAAACCCAATACTAAAGATGCAATCAAAATAAAATACTAGAAATGAAAATAAACTAAATAAACTAAGGTTGTGAGCAATAAGTGGAGAAGTTGTGTTTACTTAGATTTCACTACTCCCTAGATATCTTTTACACGTTAATTACTTGTTATAGTTGCATGGATGACGGATTGTATTTGATGAGGCGAAAAATGATCCGTTTTTAGGGGGTCATTTAAGCCCGAATCCGAATTTATTTGATCAAATATTACCCTAAATCGTTCCTTTTGTGATTTTAGGTGTTTGGAGAGTGAATTCTGGAAAAGAAGCCATTTTGGACGTTTTTGGAGCATAAAAGTGAAGAAAACGGCAAAGTACCAATTTTCCATGCTGATGACACAAGGTGACGGCGTCAAGAGTTACATCTTGACGGCGTCAGACATGAAGAATAAAAAACCGAAGGTGGTGACGGCGTCAAAAGTCATCCTGATGGCGTCAAAGTGGCAAGAATAAAATACCGTGGTTGGTGACGCCGTCACATAGGCAGTCATAAGTATATCAAGGCCGGCCGAGGAAGTATTTGGCGGCGAGGTGACGGCGTCACATGGTAGTCTTGACGCCATCAGCCTAGTTTTCCTATATATAGTTTTCTAGTTTTTTCATTAAAGAGGGAGAAGTTTTGGTGAAACCCTAAAGACGAATTTGGTGTATCTTTTACAGGTTTTTCAAGGGTTCCAAACCCTTGAGACCTTGCATTGTAATTGAGATAAGTGTTCTTTCAATTCAATCAATATGTCTATGTGTTGGTTGTTTATATCTTGTTCTTGTCTCAATTCCATTATGCTAGGCTAGATCTCTTTTGTGTTTGCTTAGATCTAATGAAACCTAGATGTTGATTACGTGTTGATTACTTGTCTATTCTTGTCTTGGATGAATGATTTTATATGTTAGGCTTAAGAAAACTGGCAGATCTCCAAATGGTAACATGCTTGAACGTCTTAAGAAACATGAACCGAGGCGTACTAGGTCTTTATTGGTTGTATTTAATGCATGAGCCACTGTTTACAATCCCTATAGTTGTGCTGGGTCATGGTGTAGGAGGAGATAAGAGCTCATAGAGTTGGGGAGTTATGTATGCCACCCCACGAATGGTATTAAGGAATACAATCCGTCATCCATACAAGTATAACAAGTAATTAACGTGTAAAAGATATCTAGGGAGTAGTGAAGTCTAAGTAAACACAATTTCTCTAATTACTGCTCACAACCTTAGTATAATTTAGTTTAATTTCATTTTCAGTATTTTAGTTTGATTATATATTAGCTTTGGGTTAGTTGAATAGCAACTAATTCCGCCCACTCTTCCAAAACCCGAGATTTTACTTGCTTTCATAAAAATATAAAAATACAAAAATAATCATCCCTCACCTTTAGAACTATTAATTAGGTTTTCTAATCCTAGCGACACTATTCCTAAGCTGAACGATCAATCCCCCGGTACTTGTCACTATACTATACTACAACGATCAGGTACACTGCCTGGTGGGGGTTGTAAGCTTCTCGAGATCCCTCGAGAGGTAAAGCCTGTTGCGATTCCCACGCATCAAGTTTTTGGCGCCGCTGCCGGGGAATAGTTATTGTCTAGGTTAGGATTTCTTTTTATTAGGTCTACTTGCTAGATTCCTTTCTAGTAAGATTTTTATTTTTTATTTTTAGGTCTTCTTTAGTCTATCTTATTTCTTCGTGCCTTTGTTCGTAACTCTTTACCATCCGACATCATGGAAGGTGGTAACATCTTTGAACCCATCATCCCACCGCAACAAAACCCACCATTAGAACCCCTTAGGCCCCGAACCTTAGGAGAGTATTCCCGACCTAGCCACCAAGGCTACCGAAACACCATTGAGCTCACCGGAGACAATGTGACCCCCTTGCGATCCGACACCATCCGGTTGGTGCAAAGCGGATGTGCATTCCATGGACTTCGTTCCGAAGATCCAAACCAACACCTTAAGGACTTCCTCAAAATCGTAGATTCCATAGACCTAGGTGTTGAAACTAGAGAGACTACCCGTTTACGCCTATTCCAATTCTCTCTACGGGATCAAGCTAGTCAATGGCTTGAGCGTTTACCCGCGGGATCCATCACCACAAGGGATGATCTCACCACTCGTTTCCTTGCTCAATTTTTCCCACCGGGGAGAACTACTAAGCTTAGGAATGACATCTTGATGTTCCAACAACGTCAAAATGAATCTCTTTATGAAGCATGGACTCGTTTCAAGGACTTACTCCAAAAAGTCCCTCATCATGGCATAGATCTTTGGCTCCAAGTCCAAATCTTCTATGACCATATCGACATCTCCACGAGGCGAACCATTGACCAATCGGCCGGTGGTAAGCTACGTGATCTTAGTGCGGAACAATCATGGGAACTCATAGAAGATCTTGCTCTCTATGACAATGAAAGTTGGAATGATCCCCGTGATTTGAACAAAACGGTCAAGGCAATATCTTTGCCTTCGAACAATTCTAGCACTCCCGACCGTAGGATCATGGAACTTGAAGGTCGAGTCAAGTCTCTCATGAAATCTTACGAAGCTCATAAGCCTTCAAACTAAGTAAGCAGAATCGCTTCTACATGCAAACTGTGCAATGGCCCTCATGAGACCTATAACTGCATGGAACTTCCAAAACATGCTTATAACGAATTCACATCATCACACGTAGGTCAGGGTCCTCGAACTTCTGCCGAAGCATATGAGGCATGGAAGGATAAACCTGATTTTAGAGGGTACCGAACACGAAGTGTATCCTTCAATGACTCCTCACCACTCACTTGGTCCGAGCATTTTCCGTCGCAAGGTGCCCCTAGGCAAAGCTGTGAAGATGATTTAAAAAAATTCATTCTATCTCAAGAACTACAGCTCACTACGCTCGAGAAAAAATTCAAACAACAGCAGGCTGACGTGAACAACAAGATTTGTAATCTGTTGACTGCTATCAAAGAGCATATTGATAATGAGCCCATTCACGTTGATGAGGTTAAGTCTGCTACCGTCATGAGTCCACCAGCCTCCCCTGTAAAAATAAAAAGTCCTAGAAAGTTATTCAAACATCTATCTCCTAACGGAAAAGGACCTGTCAACCCCCCTGGACCAATCCACTTCGTGAACACCATCACCACAATATCTGCTGCAGCATCCAACCCAACCCAACAACAAACTGACAAATTCAGTCAGACAACAAAGGATGAGACCTCAAAGGTTGACCATGCTTCGGCAAGGAAACCTACCAACTCACCCGAGCAATGCGCCGCGCAGGAATCCGACAAACCGGGTGAAAGGAATGAGAAATCGAAGGAACAGGAGGAAGATCCAACCATTTTGGGTAAATCTGTTATAGAAGAATCCGAGATGGAGGATGTTATTAGTATGGGTAGCAATCAAACTAAGGAAAGCAGCTCTAAATTTTTCAAGATCTCATGCACCGTTGAGGAAAAGATCTTAACTGATAGTCATATAGATCCTAGCCTCCTAGTCAACGTAATCCCACTTTCCCTATATCACAAGGCCTTCCCAGAGCACATTGCGTGCGAAAGGGTAGTAGAAAATTTGTCAATTAGGATTGGAGAGCTTGTTTACAATACTGAACTCACCGTGGTTGATGACGTGGACCCTCTCACCAATCAAACATTAACCAACCTTGTCCTTGGGGTGCCATTCATCAATGAATCGGGAGCAATCCTTGATGAGAAAGATGGTAGTGTATTACTCACCAATGGTGTTAGGACGGTAATTTTTCGTAGGGATAGTGAGGAGGTTTATGAGTATCGTCCCTCCCTTGAGGGGAATCTATATGGGTCAAAGGATGGATAGCTGAGGAAGATAAGACGGCGTGATCCGAATAACCTAAAAATCCCTTGCATGATCGGTCATAAGTACTTCGAAAACATATACATTAATGTATTCCTACCAAAGAATTTTATGTCATTGTTTCATTATAACAATATCTGCAGATGGGGGATGATTTATAAGGGAGAGAAAGTGGTTGGTAAGGATCATGAAATCCAAGTGTTCGTAGGAAATATGGCATTCCCTATGGAGTTCACGATTGTGGACAACATAGAGGACTATGTTGACCCTAGGCTATCGCAAGTCGTCTTTGGAGCACCCTTTTGTGAAATCACTAAGTTGATAGTGGATGACTTGAACGGAATCATGACCTTCACTGACGGGATTAGGAGGATTTCATACCAAACACCATACAAAAGAAGAGATCTTAGGGGAATAGATTGCGATGGGCTTGATATGATGAGCTCCCAACTTATCTTATGTGATGAAGATGTTAGGAGAGGGTGTAGAAATATTTCTGATTTATCATGTGGGTTCTTTAAGAATGTTAGTAAGCTCGGCTCTAAGTATCGACGGGATGTTTTCGAATTCGAAGACCCGAAGTACTTGCACTATGAAAGCGATACTAGTTTAGAAGACGACCTAGAGAGTGGAACCAATGACGAGATCACGTAGTAACCCATGACTTTGAGTCTAGCTACAAGACTCGTAAATAAAGAAAAGCGCTTCTTGGGAGGCAACCCATGTTTAGTGTGATTTTATTTGTTTGATTGTTATTTGCTTCCGTATGCATGTTTTATTTTTATTGTTGGTTGATCATGTTTCTCAATTAAAATGTGGAAATACTTTATTATGTTGTTTGGCCTAGTCTTAACTTCAACCTAAAGGTATTTTTTGCAAAAGATAAGTGTAAGGGGAAACCCCAAATATGTTTTTAAGAAACAAACCGATCATGATTCTCCACAATATTAAATGAACATGTATATTCGTATTTGTTAGAGTCAAATGCTTGTATTGAGTCATAATGAAGTTTTGCAGGATTTTCCAGGAAGTAGGACAAAGTTTTTCCAGAAATTTTCCGGAAACTTAACATAAGAATTTCTGCAGGTCCATTCTGACGGCGTCAGAGTATTACTCTTGACGGCGTCAGGAGTTAAAAATCTGGAAATTTTGCCGGTTTTGGTTTTCTAACGGAGTCTTATGGTTTTTGTGAATTATTAAGTTTTATAATCTCCAGGAAATCTGCAAACTTCATTCCACAAGCATTATATCTTATCTTGTTTTCTAGGATTTAGTAACTTATATAGGATGCCGCCGATTTTACGCGAGGTTGCCTTGTCTATTGTTGTCAGGATTTACAGGTTATTTATGACAAGAAGATGATTTATATTCTGGAAGGGAAGCTTTGATTGTTCGCTTTCTTGAAGGAAGATTTAACCTGGCCAACCTATAATCCATACCGAGCGAATCAGGGGAGTATTTGATTTCATTCTCTTTACTTCTTAACTTTTACATTCTTTACTTGAACATTGGGGACAATGTTTATCCTAAGTGTAAGGGGAGGGTAAAAAGATGATACCTTACATATGCACTTTCGCTTGAGTTTGTTTTGTTTGATAGTAGAAGTGTAATAAAACTATGAGAAATACTTGTTAGTGTAATTTTAGCGCCAAATTTAAATTTTTTTACAACATTTAGGAGTGAAACTTTAGCCATAGCAAGCGTCTCATGGATAGGAGGTTGTATGACTAGCACATAACCGTATATTCAGAAAAATTTTCCACCCAAAAATGTGAGGTTCGCCTTTAGATTTGATAGGAAAAGCATTTATTATTGGTGCTTATGAGTGTACCAGTAGCATTTAGATTCTAGAACTTGCGTTAGTGATGCATCCCGAGACCGCTAGTGAGACTACATTCGTGTGGTAGGATTTACTACATGATAAGAGGCATTAGGATCACCCTTGTGTTAAACCCGTATTATGATTACTTGACCATTTAAGTCATATTACTTGGCTAGTTAAGTCAACTAATTTTCCCACACCCTTTGCGTTGTACTCATTTTTAGTACACGATACCCCTAGTACACCCTTCCGAGCCTATCTTTTCGTTTCTAACTTTAAGCATTTTACTTAAAGGAAGAATTTGTTACACCCCACTTAAATGTACACCCAAATCGCCTTAGCCTTCCGTGTATGCGCTCATTTTTAGTGCATTATTGTTATTTGTTAAACCCTAAGTTAACTTTCTAATTGATTACATGGTTGCTAAGTCGAGTCATATCATTGTACATATTGTTTTGGGACGATTGGGACTCATGGGTAAGTACTTATTTTATGGAGTAATGGGGAAGAACATAAAGTGTTTTGATTTTCTTAATTCGAGTCATTAGAATAGTTCAGTGTAAAGTATGTAAAGATTCAAGTGTAAGGGGAATGCTCAAACCCCTATGATGTATTATTTTGGATGGTAGGGTAAGAGTGTATGAAAAAAAAAATCGAAAAAATTAAGAAAAAGAAAAAAAAAATAGAAAAGAAAAAGAGAAAAACCATACGGACTACCATCCCTTTTCATTCTATGTTCATTTTATGTTTTTGTTATTTTATATTTATTAGCTTAAGTCGAGTCTAGTCTTGGCTTAGCAACGCCATCTTGTACATGTAATTAACCAAGATTGTTAACTCGCCACCAGTAAAACTTCCTTTATCCAACAAAACCGTGTAATTCATATCCCTATACCTAACGTTACAACCCTTTAAAAGACCTCTTTGATAGTTTATCCTAGGTGCTTACGCCATGTGGTGGAGGTTTGATCCTTTCCCAAGCCTATGGTAATCTATTTTGCTATGACAGGTAGTGAGAGATATCTTCCATTTCCATAATGTTATATTACTTTATTACACCCGAGAGATGTGAGTATCTAAACACTATTTGTGAGGTGCTTGTGTATGACCTCCGTGCTTGTCTATTGGTCTTTAGTGGAACGATTATTTGTTGTAATTACTTTTATATTAGTGTTAAATGACCCCTAACTTGTCTTTTGAGTAGAATAAAAGCTCATTTGCTTGAGGACAAGCAAATCTCAAGTGTAAGGGTATATGATGAGGCGAAAAATGATCCGTTTTTAGGGGGTCATTTAAGCCCGAATCCGAATTTATTTGATCAAATATTGCCCTAAATCGTTCCTTTTGTGATTTTAGGTGTTTGGAGAGTGAATTCTGGAAAAGAAGCCATTTTGGACGTTTTTGGAGCATAAAAGTGAAGAAAACGGCAAAGTACCAATTTTCCATGCTGATGACACAAGGTGACGGCGTCAAGAGTTACATCTTGATGGCGTCAGACATGAAGAATAAAATACCGAAGGTGGTGACGGCGTCAAAAGTCATCCTGACGGCGTCAAAGTGGCAAGAATAAAATACCGTGGTTGGTGACGGCGTCACATAGGCCGTCATAAGTAGATCAAGGCCGTCCGAGGAAGTATTTGGTGGCGAGGTGACGGCGTCACATGGTAGTCTTGACGCCGTCAGCCTAGTTTTCCTATATATAGTTTTCTAGTTTTTTCATTAAAGAGGGAGAAGTTTTGGTGATACCCTAAAGACAAATTTGGTGTATCTTTTACAGGTTTTTCAAGGGTTCCAAACCCTTGAGACCTTGCATTGTAATTGAGATAAGTGTTCTTTCAATTCAATCAATATGTCTATGTGTTGGTTGTTTATATCTTGTTCTTGTCTCAATTCCATTATGCTAGGCTAGATCTCTTTTGTGTTTGCTTAGATCTAATGAAACCTAGATGTTGATTATGTGTTGATTACTTGTCTATTCTTGTCTTGGATGAATGATTTTATATGTTAGGCTTAAGAAAACTGGCAGATCTCCAAATAGTAACATGCTTGAACGTCTTAAGAAACATGAACCGAGGCGTACTAGGTCTTTATTGGTTGTATTTAATGCATGAGCCACTGTTTACAATCCCTATAGTTGTGCTGGGTCATGGTGTAGGAGGAGATAAGAGCTCATAGAGTTGGGGAGTTATGTATGCCACCCCACGAATGGTATTAAGGAATACAATCCGTCATCCATACAAGTATAACAAGTAATTAACGTGTAAAAGATATCTAGGGAGTAGTGAAGTCTAAGTAAACATAATTTCTCCAATTACTGCTCACAACCTTAGTATAATTTAGTTTAATTTCCTTTTCAGTATTTTAGTTTGATTATATATTAGCTTTGGGTTAGTTGAATAGCAACTAATTCCGCCCACTCTTCCAAAACCCGAGATTTTACTTGCTTTCATAAAAATATAAAAATACAAAAATAATCATCCCTCACCTTTAGAACTATTAATTAGGTTTTCTAATCCTAGCGACACTATTCCTAAGCTGAACGATCAATCCCCCGGTACTTGTCACTATACTATACTACAACGATCAGGTACACTGCCTGGTGGGGGTTGTAAGCTTCTCGAGATCCCTCGAGAGGTAAAGCCTGTTGCGATTCCCACGCATCAGTATTCCTTAATACCATTCATGGGGTGGCACACTTAATTCCCTAATCCTATGAGTGCCTACTTCACTCCTATGTCGAGCCGGCTAAGAAGCTCCTAACATGGGATCATTAGAATTTACTCATGCATTAAATACAACCAATAAAACCTAGTGCACGTCAGTTCATGTTTCCTAAGACGTTCAAGCATGTTACCATTTGGAGATCTGCCAGTTTTCTTAAGCCTAACATCGAAATCATTCATCCAATACAACCATAAACAAGTAATCAACACATAATTAACATCTAGGTTTCATTAGATCCAAGCAAACACAAGATAGATCTAGCCTAGCATGATGGAATTAAGACAAGAACAAGATATAGACAACCAACACATAGACATGTTGATTGAATTAAAAGAATACTTATCTCAATTACACATGAAAGGATTCAAGGGCTAGAAACCCTTGAAAAACCTGTAAAATTCGTACTAAGTTCGGCCTTAGGGTTTTTCCAAAACTTCTCTTTTTTTATGAATGAAAATTAGAAAACTATATATAAGAAATTGAGGCTGACGACGTCAAGACCAAATTGGTGACGCCGTCATCTCGCCGCCAAAAGAATTCTCGGACTGCCTTGATCTACTTTTGACACCGTCACGTTATAACATTTTCCAGGCCGTCACGTATTTTACTCTTGACGCTCTACCTCGTGACACCTTCAATTCTGTACTGGGTCGTCATGAAAATTACTCTTGACGCCGTCAGAATTTCCTTCTTGATGCCGTCACCTGCTGTTCCCAGCAAGGAAAATTAAGACTTTGCCGTTTTCTTCACTTTTATGCTCCAAAAACGTCCGAATTGCTTTCTTTTCCAGATTTCTCTCCCAAAGTACCTAAAATCACAAAAGGAACGATTTAGGGCAATATTTGATCAAATAAATTCAATTCCGGGCTTAAATGACCCTCTAAAAGTCGTTCATTTTTCGCCTCATCACTCGGTTACTATGATATATTCGTTAAAAGTTGGAAATTGGAAGAAAATCGGTGATTTTGCTTGTGCTTATCCTTCTAATAATGATGGTAAGTTTTTGAATGGAGCTCTTGATTGGGTGGCTGGTGATGGCTGGTCGGGTTTGTCTTATATAGTTTCTCTTGATTTGGGGAAGGAGACTTATGGTGAAGTTTTACGCCCGGAGTACGCTGAAGGTTGTAAGACATTGACTTTGGGGGTTTTAGGAGAATGGTTGTGTGTTGTTTGTAATTATCATGAAAGTCGTGTGGTGGATGTATGGGTGATGAAGGTTTATGGAGTGAAGGACTCTTGGACTAAGTTAGTTTGCATCACACATCCGACTGATAATCAGTGGAATCTAATTTCGGATCCTTTGTGTATTTCAAATGATGGGAAAGTGTTGTTGCAATTTGGGCCGCAATTGCTAGTCTATAATTCAAAAGATAGTTCGTCCTCTAAGATTGAAAACTTTGATGAAATTCATGAAGCTTGCATTGTTGTTGAGAGTTTGGTTTCACCTTTTCACCCTTTAGGCATTGGTGACAACAGTTCTGATGAATATTAAGATGAATTTTGCTCTTCCAACTCTGTTTCATTTTCCAATTAGTGTTAATTAAACATAACTTGTCCACTAAGCGGTATATAATTATAATAATTGCAATGTTACATGGACACATAAGTCATTGAAGTGAACCATTATTTCATGCTAATAAAGTATTTCTTAACGTTTTGTAATGATGGAATTGAGCTAATATGTAACACTAGTTCTAACATTTGTGAAGATACGTGAAGTAGTGGGAGTAATATGTCAGTGCTAATGATTAAGAACGTGTGAATTAGTGGGCTAAAAAGTGTTGGGTATTTTTCCTTTGGCCCATGAGGAAAGCCCACCAAATAAGCCCAAGTATGAAGTCAATGGTATTTGTTGACTTTGGATGAAAGAGTATCGTATGTTTTAAGTTTGGGCAGCCACAACCACACGAGATACAATAACAAACAGAGAGAGAGAGAGATCAAAAGAGAGAAAAGTGCAGTTTTTCGTTATTCCCTACAGCAGCCCACAAAACTGAAGATCCCCAGAGATTGAACTGTTGGATCGTCCTCATTTTTGGACAGCAGCTTCACAACATCTGGGCCAACATTTTGGATGGTTGAATTTGTCTCAAGTGGTCTGAAAGTCGAGATATTAAGGCTGAAACAGAGGGCAGATTTTCTGGTGATGTTGTTCCTCTTTTGTCTTTAGTTTGTTTCCATACATCTTGATGCTTTATTCCAAGTGTATGATGATTGTTGTATGCCTCTAGTATCTAGAGAAGATCTGATTGTATTGCTCTATTATTGGTGGTAGTGGATTTAAGCGGCACTAGGTGTCCCGTGGTTTTTACCCGTTTTAGGGTTTTCCATGCTAAAAGTTTGGTGTTCTTGTTGTGTGCTTGATTACTATTATTACCTGCTGTTAGGGGCTGATTTGATACTGTTAGCGGCTGTTTATAGTTGTGGTTAGTGTGCCTTATTTGTTTACTTCCTCATAGGTTCATACGGGTTTGGGTAGGTGTTGTCAAACGAAGGTTTTGCTTCCGCATTTTAGTTTATACTGTTGTGACCCATTGCATCTTTACCCGTCAAATTGGTATCAAGAGCTTGGTACTTGGTTTGGGGATTTACCTATTTGAATGATGGAAGCTAATACAAGTAGGATGGTTAGTTTGAATGGTTCTAATTATCATGTTTGGAAAGGAATGATGGAAGATCTCCTTTATGTTAAAGACTACTACTTGCTTGTTTTTTGTACTGAGAAACCTGAGAACAAAACAGATGCAGAATGGACTATTTTGCATAGATAGGTTTGCAGATATATTAGGCAATGGGTTGATGATAATGTTTTGAACCATATTTGTGAGGAGACACATGCTCGTACTCTTTGGAACAAACTTGAACAGTTATATGCACAAAAAACTGGAAATAACAAGTTGTTCTTAATCAAGCAAATGATGGGATTAAAGTATATTGATGGGTCTCCTATTACTGATCACTTAAATGTTTTTCAAGGTATTATAAATCAGCTTGCAAGTATGGGTATCAAGTTTGAAGATGAGATTCAAGGCTTGTGGCTTCTTGGTACTTTACCGGATACTTGGGAGACTTTTAGGACATCTTTGTCCAACTCTGCACCCGATGGTGTTATCACCATGGAGTTGGCTAAAGGCAGTATTTTGAATGAAGAAATGAGATGAAAATCACAAGGTTTTTCTTCACAGTCAGACGTCTTGGTCACTGAAAGGCGGGGGAGAAGTCAAAGTAGAGGTCCGAGTAACAGAGGTAATCATCGCAGTAGTTCCAGCAAAGGAAAATTTGCTGATGTTGAATGCTATCATTGTCATAAAAAGGGGCACACGATGAAGTTTTGCAGACAGTTTAAAAAGGAGAACAAGAAGAAAAACTACAACAACCAGAAGAACAAACACAAGAAAGATGATGATGGTGATGACAGTACTGAAGTAAATACCACCACAGATGAGTTCTTTGTTTGTTCTGATTATGATATGGTTAACCTTGCTCATGATGATTCGAGTTGGATTCTTGACAGTGGTGCTACGTGTCATGTTGCAACACAAAAAGAATATTTTTCATCTTACACATCAGGTGATTTCGGTGTTGTTAGGATGGGTAATACTGGGCTATCTAGGATTGTTGGCATTGGAGATATTTGTTTGAAGTTTGACACAGGGATGGAATTGGTTTTACATAATGTGAAACATGTCCCAGATATGAGACTCAATATTATCTCAACAGGTCATCTTAACGAAGATGGTTACCACAATAGTTCTGGTAATAGATTGTGGAAAGTGACTCTCGGATCCTTGATTGTTGCAAGAGGGAAAAGGGAATCCAATTTATATATAACACATCCGAAGATCTCTAAGAGCATTGTCAATGCTATAGATAATGATGATATGACCGAGTTATGGCACAAGAGACTTGGTCACATGAGTGAAAAGGGGATGTCTATTCTTTCTAAGAAGAATGTGTTAACCGGTGTGTATGATATCAAATTAAAGAAGTGTTCTCACTGTTTGGCAGGAAAGCAAACTAGATTTGCTTTTAAGAGTCGGTCTCCTTTCAGAATGGAGAACATACTTGATCTGGTACATTTCGATGTTTGTGGTCCCATGAAGACTAAAACACTTGGTGGGTGTTCGTATTTTGTCACTTTCATCGATGATCACTCAAGAAAGGTTTGGGTGTATACCTTGAAGACTAAAGATCAAGTAGTGGATGTGTTTAAGCAGTTTCATGCTTTAGTTGAGAGGCAGAGACAGAAGAAACTTAAATGTATTTGAATCGACAATGGAGGTGAATACATTGGCCCCTTTGATGCTTATTGTAGAGATCATGGAATTCAACATCAAAAGACTCCACCGAAGACACCGCAGTTGAATGGCTTAGCAGAGCGGATGAATAGAACTTTGGTTGAGAGAGTCAAATGCTTGCTTTCACATGCAGGGTTGCCTGCTTCTTTTTGGGGTGAAGCTTTGATTACGGAGGTACATGTTATTAACCTAACTCCTTGTGTTCCTTTGCGCTTTAATGTTCCTGACAGGGTTTGGAGCGGCAAAGATGTTTCATACCGTCATTTACGAGTCTTTGGATGCAAGGCATCTGTGCATATTCCCAAAGATGAAAGATCAAAGCTTGATGTGAAGTCTAAGCCATGTGTGTTCCTCGGGTATGGTCAAGATGAACTTGGGTACAGGTTGTATGATCCAGTTCAAAAGAAACTCATTCGTAGCCGAGATGTAGAGTTTGAGGAAGATCAAACTTTGAAAGATGTTGAGAAGGCTGAGAAGGAGACAATTCCTCAACATAATGATGATCCTATTGACTAAGATCCGGTTCCTCCAAAATATTTTGACGCACAGTTTGGAGATGATATTCAGAATGATGAAGAACAAGGTGCTGATGATGTTGATGCTCAAGAGCAACCAAACCTAGATGAAGACGTTCATCCTGAGTTACCAGTACCTATGCCACCATTCGTTCCGATTAGGCGGTCTACTAGAGATCATCATCCTTTCACACACTATTCTGCACATGAGTATGTTTTACTCACTGATGGGGGAGAGCCCGAGTCTTATGAAGAAGCTATGGAAGATGAACACAAAAGGGAATGGTCTGAAGCCATGCAAGATGAGATGAATTCCTTGCATAAGAACAATACCTTTGAGCTGGTGGAGTTGCCTAAGGGCAAGAGAGCTTTGAAAAACAAATGGGTTTTCAAATTGAAGACTGAAGAGCATACTTCTAGACCTAGGTACAAGGCCAGATTGGTGGTTAAAGGCTTCAGTCAGAAAAGAGGTATTGATTTTGATGAGATTTTCTCTCTAGTTGTGAAGATGGGATCTATTCGAGTTGTTCTTGGTTTGGCGGCTAGCCTCGATCTTGAGGTGGAGCAAATGGATGTCAAGACAGCTTTCTTTCATCGTGATCTGGATAAAGAAATCTACATGGAGCAGCCTGAAGGTTTTCAGGTTAAGGGGAAGGAAGACTACGTGTGTAGACTTCAGAAAAGTTTATACGGGTTGAAGCAAGCACCGAGACAGTGGTACAAGAAATTTGAGTCAGTCATAGGGAAGCAAGGCTACCGAAAGACCTCTTCAGATCACTGTGTTTTCTTTTAGAGATTTGCTGATGATGACTTCATCATCTTGTTGCTATATGTTGATGATATGCTGATTGTTGGCAAGAATTGGAAGAATTGCCCAACTGAAGCGAGATTTGAGCAAGTCTTTTGCTATGAAAGACTTGGGGCCAGCAAAACAGATCCTTGGCATTCGGATTCTCCATGATAGGAGTGCCAAGAAGTTGCATATATCACAAGAGCAATACATTGAAAAGGTGTTGTGCAGGTTCAACATGGATAAAGCTAAAGTGGTGAGTTCCCCTCTTACTCCCAACTTTAAGCTAACTGATAACGATTGCCCTTCTTCCAAAAAGAACATTGAAAAGATGGATAGAGTTCCATATGCCTCAGCGGTTGGTAGCTTGATGTATGCTATGGTGTGTACAAGGCCGGATTTAGCTCATGCAGTTGGTGTTGTCAGTCGGTTCCTGTCAAATCCTGGTAAGAAGCATTGGGAAGCTGTTAAATGGATATTTAGATATCTGCGAGGTACTTCCAAATTGGCTATCACATTTGGAAATAGGAAGCCCGTGCTTGTTGGTTGCACAGACTCAGATATGGCGGGAAATAAGGACAACATGAAATCCACTTCTAGATATTTGATGACCTTTGCAGGGGGAGCTGTTTCATGGCAATCTAGATTGCAAAAGTGTATGGCTTTGTCTACAACAGAGGATGAGTATGTGGCAGCAACAGAAGCGTGCAAAGAACTATTGTGGTTGAAAAGGTTTTTGCAAGAACTTGGTTTCAAGCAACAACGTTATGCGGTTCTTTGTGACAATCAAAGTGCTATTCACCTTGCGAAGAATTCTATGTTTCATAAGCGAACAAAACATATTGATGTGAGGTATCATTGGATTAGAGATGCTATTGAAGATGGTTTATTTGAACTTGATAGAGTTCATACCGATGATGATGGTTCGGATATGTTGACCAAGCCAACAACTCAAGGTCTGTTGCTCGATCGCCGGGATGGCGAACTCTTCCTCATAGTCAGGAAAAAGGGGGAGATTTGTTGGGTATTTTCCCTTTGGCCCATGAGGAAAGCCCACCAAATAAGCCCAAGTATGAAGTCAATGGTATTTGTTGACTTTGGATGAAGGAGTATCTTATGTTTTAAGTTTGGGCAGCCACAACCACAGTAGATACAATAATAGAAAGAGAAAGAGAGATCAAAAGAGAGAAAAGTGCAGTTTTTCGTTATTCCCTACAGCAGCCCACAAAACTGAAGATCCCCAGAGATTGAACCGTTTGATCGTCCTCATTTTTGGACAGCAGCTTCACAGCATCTGGGCCAACATTTTAGATGGTTGAATTTGTCTCAAGTGGTCTGAAAGTCAAGATATTAAGGCTGGAACAGAGGGCAGATTTTCTGGTGATGTTGTTCCTCTTTTGTCTTTAGTTTGTTTCCATACATCTTGATGCTTTATTCCAAGTGTATGATGATTGTTGTATGCCTTTAGTATCTAGAGAATGATTGTATTGCTCTATTATTGGTGGTAGTGGATTTAAGCGGCACTAGGTGTCCCGTGGTTTTTACCCGTTTTGGGGTTTTCCACGCTAAAAATTTGGTGTTCTTGTTGTGTGCTTGATTACTATTATTACCTGCTGTTAGGGGCTGTTTATAGTTGTGGTTAGTGTGCCTTATTTGTTTACTTCCTCATAGGTTCATACGGGTTTGGGTAGGTGTTGTCAACGAAGGTTTTGCTTCCGCATTTTAGTTTATACCGTTGTGACCCATTGCACCTTTACCCGTCAAAAAGGTTGTTAAGCAACTGAAGTTGTCAATTATGATGATGATAACAGAACATGCTTACATCATTTGCACTTGTAATTGATCAAGTGAGAATAAATGTATGGTGTCTACACGACATGTGCCAACATGTATTATTGTGGATAACCAAGTTCCTTTATAAACCTTTAACCTCTTATCTGACTTCTATCTTTGTTTTTCAAACTTCCAAGAAATAAAACGTAGATATAAAAGTTAAAAGGAAACCTTAATCTTTCAAAATTTTCAACATATCTTCATCGTTCTATCAACATCAGATTGCGGGTCATACTCACTGAATCTTTGTTCTTTCTGGAGAAGGTGATTCTACAACTCTTTTACATATGTGGATACAAATATGCAATCGAAGAAATATTGAAGCTAAGAAGGCTCATTGAACTTTAATTTAATTTTAGTAGCATTGACTTATGAACTAGTTCTACTTGTATGCTTTAATTTCCGTCAGTTAGATGTATGTTACTACACTTCCGGTACTTCTTAATGAAATTTAACGATTGCTGAAAAACAATGGTGAATGACTTTGTGAAGGTTTTTTGTGTTGTATGACATGTGAAAATATCACTCTTTTTGGCTGATTAATTGGACTAAGACCAATTAAAGCCCTAAAGGTGCCTGGGCTTTGATACTCAAAAGCAGTCTATGTTTTTCTGTTTAGTGATAAGCATGTTTTTTACACACCAAGGTTCTGTTTTATTAAGATAATTAGAAAGAATCAGTTCTTTACACAAGAATGGAACACTCTTCCATATTTATGAAACTACTAAGACCAGAGGAGAAGAGGAGGAGAAGATGAGAAGAAGAGGAGCAGATAAATGACGAGGGTCGTGTTTTTAAGGATTTACATTTTATAATTTGGGACGGAGGGAGTGTTTGCCACCTATCGTTTTAAGGATTTACATTTTATCGGCACTAATGACTCCATCTTTAAACATAACAGGTTGAAGACGTGACTGCCATCCACTTCACCAGAAGCAGATGTTGAGATCTCTACAATGGAGGACTTAAATACACATTGTTTATACGCAACATATATTCTGCAGAAAGGTTTAACTTTGTTTTGTTTGTGCAGCTACTTATCAGGGCTATCACGTATCTGCAACCAATTAGACACCAAGGCTCACTGAATAATGGTTGAACGGGTTGAAGTGGCTATTAAATTGATTAACGCTCACATACGTTATTTGCTATTCAAGACCATCAAATTTGGCTTGGGTAACAAATGGTCGTTTATTAGTCTGATTGTTACAACCTGTAATGATTCACTTATAACTCTAGTAGTATCTCATTGTCTCTTTCATATATTAATGAACACGTTTACGTTTGTTGTTTTCTTAATATCCGATTTTCATTTTGCTATCAAATTGATTAGCGCTCACTTATGTCATTTGCTATTCAAGACCGTCAAATTTGGAGAAGACAACGACATCGATGTTTGTTATTTTTATTGTTACAAACTCAATTGATTGTCGAATAATTCATCTATTATCTCATTGTTTCTTTCATATATTAATGAAACATGTTTACGTTCGTTGTTTACTTATTATCTCATTTGCATATTTCTTTAAAAACCCCGTGAATCCACGGGCCTTTAAGCTGGTTAAGATATAAATCATGGTATAAACATCAAAATCAACGTATTTAAAACAAGATCAATCTTAATTTTAACATAAAAGAAAAACAGAAAGTCAAAACGTTTTGGACAAACATTTACTGATGATTACTTTAATTGATAGCACATGAACTTTTTTCATCCCTACCTCGCTCGTATTTCTAACATCCCCAACCTTGTTTCCATCCATCATGACCTCTATAATCTCTTTTTCGGCCATACCTATCATGACCTTTATCATCACGTTTTTTATTTCGATCTCGTCTATCATCTCTGTCATCTTGTTTTCGGTCATACCGATCACCTCGATCCCCATATCTTTCCCTACCCTCATCGTGACCTTTATCATCTCGTTTTCGCTTTCGATCTTGTGTATTATCATTACCTCCATGAGGTTTTAGATGGAGCTTATCGAGTTGAATTTTGGCTGTTTGGAAGTCGTCGCCATGCATTAAGAGAACTGATTTCAAGCCGGTTTGACCTTTTCCAACAAGAGCGATGAATGAAGACGCGTCTAGGTGGTGGTGACCGGAACGATCAAGCATACGTGTGTTGTCATTATTATCCGCAGCAGCAAGCATCAGACAAAGTGAATGCTTCTTAAATCCTTCTTGTTGGGTACCGAAGTTGATGACATCAACGGCTACACCCATCTCTTTCAACCTGGTTCCAATAATTGTATACTCACGTCCACGCACCGTAGCCGACATACGGTTGGGATACATACCAGGTATGTAGTGAGGATCCCAAAGAGGACTGAAAGCCAAGAAACAAATAGAGATACATACATAAGTGAACATACTAGATAAAAGAAGTTTGATTAATAAGTAGTATGTGGTAGAAATAGGTATACCCTCCGGTAAACACAACCATCCTTTTAAGCATGTCTTTGTGTAGGTCCATGACAAGGTGGAGAGCACTAATTAAAAAGATCTAACCTTGCACACATCTCCGTGAACCTGAGTAACAAATAAAAGTTGATAAATATACATGCATACAGATTATAATCATAAACCCTCCTAAGTCAGATTGTGTTACAAGGGGTTGCCAAATTAAAAAAAAAAAAAAAAATACATACCTCCTTCACCATGGTTATTGTGTCTCTGAATCGTTATTTTTTATTGTGTGTCTGAATCGTTATCTTTGGGTGGAAACCCTAAATCGTTCTATTTTTGTTTTGGGTGAAAAGAGTATTATGGAATTTATACCTTTTTTTTTTAAGTAAAAAATTCGATAGCAGAGAAGTAGAGATAGAGACGAAGAAAGTATAAGGGTGCGTTTGGTTTGAGACTTTGGTTTGGGTTTTATGTTGACAAGATACATAACTAGTGTTTGGTTCACTCTTTTGAATAAAGGAATCATTGTTTGGATTCAAATTTGATAGTATACTAATTTGGTGGTTTTAAGTGGGAATCATATTTTTGTGGGTCATCATTTTTTTCTTTCTCTCTATGCATGTGGGACCCATAGTATATTTTATTATACTTTTTGTTTCTTTTACTATTTAATAATAGTTTTTTTATTTATAATTTATTATAAAATACATTTAACTAAAATATAATTTCTCTCTCACAAACCTATACCAAATCCAAATCCAAATCTTAATCCAAACCCACTAATAAACCAAATGGACCCTAAATTTGTCTAGTTGTGTTTAATAATAGAAAACAACCCTAAGTAACTAAGTTTATGAAATATAGGCCCAGCTAATATTAGCCCAAGTTATGGGTACTAGTTAGGCCCAGAGCCACAGCTCCTCAGCCTTCTTAAACATCTACTTCGTCAACCCCCCCCCCCCCCCCCCCCCAACGGAAAACAAAAATATCTTAAATTTTTATTCTTTTTCTGCTAAACTTTATTTGTAGGTATGATGCAATAGTGTATTCATGTTTTAGTTTCTAAATTTTGAATGCACACCAACTGTTTGATAAAATGACTTACTTACTTTGCTCAAATGGTTTTTAACATTAAGGGGTTGTTTGGATTAGCTTATTTGGCCGGCTTATATGGGCTTATTTGATTTTAGAAAAGCCGATAAACTCACTTTATAAGCTTTATGTGGTTGAGTTTATTGACTTAAATAGTCAATAAGCTCAAGTTGATAAGCTCCAATAAGTGAGCTTATTGACTTTTCCAAAATCAAATAAGCCCATAAGCTGGCTAAATCGGCTTATCCAACGACCCCTTAAGTGCAGAGCTCGAAAAGGTGCTATATTTAGTTCTAAACATAAGAGATGTATGTATGTTACTGTGTGTTCCTTTATAAGCCTATCATTGCTGTATTTCATTTTTGTATACCTTTTCACAGTAGTGGCTATAGTGTTATAATGAGTTAAGACTGGCTTTTGTTGGAAAAATAGTCCATTAATCTTTGTTTACAAGAAAAGGCCGCATAACTTTCTGTCATGGGATGCAAATTCGCAGGCCGACAAAACCCAATAGATGGCAGTTAGGTTACAACGGTTATTTAGGTTTATAAACATTGCAACGTTTACTTTTATTGAAACGGTGTGACTATTCATTAAAGCACCTTGTATATATAGAATAGGAATTCGTTGTAAACAAGTAACCCATTCATTTATCAATATCAAGTTTATTATGGGTTCAAACCCCCATCTTCCTTGTTTCTTTATTATCAATTCTTGATTGATGTTTGCATGAAGTTTGTTTGATTATTTCGATCCTGGAAACCCATAAAACCAGTAAAACAGTGGTATCAGAGCTTCAAGGGATCTAACAACATCAAATCATGTCTTTACAAATCATCATTCAAGATCAGAGATGTTTTTTAAAATCGCAGAAGAAAAGAGAGCAGCCATGGAAATAATGGAGGCCATTTGAAGAGGCTTGTTGGTTTTTCTTTTTACATCAAACCAACAAAATCCATAAAGATATGATCAACCTGGACTTAAGGAAGATCACAACAATGATGGTGGTAATAACCAGAAATTGTATCAAACGATAGAAGACATCAAGATTCAAGAAAACATCAAGGAACAAGAAGATTGAATAAGAAACAAAGATTAATAGATTAGGGAGGAATATGTTGGAAAAATAATCCATTAATCTTTGTTTACAAGAAAAGGCCGCATAACTTTCTGTCATGGGCTGCAAATTTGCAGGCCTACAAAACCCAATAGATGGCAGTTAGGTTACAATGGTTATTTAGGTTTATAAACATTGCAACGTTTACTTTTATTGAAACGGTGTGACTATTCATTAAAGCACCGATTCATCTTGTATATATAGAATAGGAATTCGTTGTAAACAAGTAACCCATTCATTTATCAATATCAAGTTTACTATGGGTTCATCCCAATTTTTCATGTTTCTCTATTTTTATTTCGATTCTATATGATGAATACATGTTGTTGTTATGATCATTCGATCCTGGAATCCTCCCATACAACCTGTGAAACAGCTTTGTTATCTTTTCTTACGAGTTAATGAACTAGGTTTCACTAACGAAGCATAGAAACCCTATGAGAACAATTGTTAATCTGAATTGTGCATGTGTTTCAAACTATTAATGTAGTAAACAAGTTAGTTTCTGTTATATTCTAAATTGTATGGTTCTATTTGGTTATAGATATTGGTCACTGAGTATGTGATTCAGAATCCTGGATCCACGGATCTGCCACTGAGTCTCAGTGAAGATAAAAAATGGCAATGCCTGCAATCAATGGTATATCACATTGTCATCATAGGCTCTAGTTGCAACCCAACACTTCCAAGCTTCCGGTTTCTTGTTTTATGCCACCTCCTTCACATACAGGTATCTTTTGTTATTGGAATGATGAAAATTCTCTATATATATTTGATACCCATATGAGTGATTGATGGTAATGTGGCAATAAATTAACAAAATTATGGAATTTAGGGGTGTTGATCGACTTTCTACTGTGGCTTGAGTTGTACTGTCTTTATTGACCATAATGTAGGAACTCATGGATCAAGATCAGGCCCTAAGCGGTCTGGAAGATTGGAAGGGGCTGGAAAGAGCATGGAGGACTCAGTGCAGCAGAAAATGGAGAAGTTCTATGGAGGCCCTGATGGCCCACAATAATAAAAGATGACTTTTAAGTCATTACAGTTCTATTAAACGCATATCCAAACACCTGCTATGACAGAAACAAGATCTTGAGCAGCAGAAAACTAAAGAACTACCATAAGTATTAAGGTGTTTGACAACCATATCACATAATAAGTTATAGAGAAGTGGAAGCATATGAAACATATAATAGCAAATTACAAATATAAAACAAATCTTGTCTTACCATAGCCCAAAAATTACCCAAAATGGAAATGTGGTATGTAATGACAATATTTTTTGAATAAAAAGCTTAAACTATCAGATTTCAAAACTCAAAACTATCGTTTAGAAATTTATAAATATTATATACATGTACACAATCCATTTATTCATGTAATGCTTTCATATTCCTAACAAATAAATGAAATCCTATATAAATTTATGCATCTTCTAAGATTGCACAAAATAACTAGTTTTGTTTACGTGACTTTCTAAAGAGAAGAGCATTGTTGCAATTTTTATATCCACCAGAATGGCCACAAAGTTAGGATACAAACCAAATAAATTGAACTTCAAGCTTTTCCGTATACTAGCCCATCATTAAATCATTAATCATCATTTTTAAATGGTCGATGACTTGGATCACTAATCCTCTTGATGTCGTCCACTGATTGTGGTAGTTTGATGTTTTGGTTTTTTATTTTGCTTCGTTATGTTTTGGTTTAGATTTACACAAACGTATTGATCAGATATCATATATAAATAGTTTGATAAATAGAGACATTGGGCCTTCACGTCCAAAGTTATCATATCCATGAGGAAATTCAAAAGAGTTTGATAGCAATTGAGTGAAAAAACTTAAGGTGTTCTGTGTTATCAAACAAGTTATTTATCAACAAAAGAATATACTGAATAATAATTTGCATCTGATGATCATGCTATGATGATTTACAGTCAATATTTCATCCTTAAGACGAAGTAAAATCTGCAAGTTAACCATCCTATAGCTGACTTACTGTCACAGATGTTAAACAGACGCACAATATAAAATAAAGAAAACCCCGCTCCACTGCACCTATAAAGCTATAATTACCCTTAGAAATATGCAATGCCGAGACCCCATTAAAGCAACAACATATGGATGTCCTTATAATCTATGCAGGCAACAGTGATTCATGGTTGTATAGTCAGTTCATCGATATATCAACTTCAACAATGATCTCACTCATGACTCATCGATCTAAAACACAAGCATCTACATCAATCAAACTGAAGCAACAACCTACATATTCTAATCCATACAAGCAATTAGGTGTGCAATGGTGCAAAACCGAACCAGAATGAGACCCATCCTGAACCGAAAATCTTTAAAAACAAAATACTAGAAACGAGAACTAGACTGTTTAGTATCAGTTCCCTTACCATTTAAACCAGTTTGGTCTGAAACTGGGCTTAACTTAGTGATTCACGTTTAACTTCTTGCATAAAGAGTTGCTTTTCTTTCAATTAAAAGTATGAATCCCTACAACTAAAGTCCAGTTTTGAACTGATCTGTTAACCGGATTTGGATAACTAGCGGTGGTCGAGATTTTCATTTCCGGTTTGTGCAGAGTTTTGCACAAACCTATCCTGCAGAAAGTTCATTCCTAGGGTGTTTGGAATTGCTTAAGCAGGTTAAGTTTATGTGCTAGTTAATAGCAATTTCTATCCAAACACTAAAAACCGCTTATCTGCATTTAAAACCAGCAAATGCGCAACTGAACACTCTATCCCAAACACCAATTAATGTTTGCAGTTTAAACATACCGTCATACTCTCTTACAATCAATATTCACTCAAATTCATAATTCTTTAATCAGTTCACCATATATGACTTGCTAAATACATATAGTATATTCATAACAAACTGGAGTAATAAAAACTGAGAATAACCACATACAAAGCATTTTCCGAAACTACTCTTCCCCCAGTAGCCTAGTTATTCGCCTAACTGAGAAGTAATACAACCAATAGTATTGGAATATGTGAATCATAACAGTAATATAAACACATAAACATCAAAGAGTATGCAGCGGAATAGATCAAATACATGTATATAAATTAACCGAATATAAAAGGATGCGTACCTCTTTGTGATTTCTAGCAAGAACAAGAAACCAATGGAACAAGAACTATAAACCCTAATTGGGTTTAATGATGGATCGACTAGGGTTAGTCGAATAGGGCAAATCACCTTGTTAGCAAAAGTATGCCAACACTTCGTTCTTGAACACACGTATTAGTAGCGTTTCAATAAGAAAAGCTAGGTTCTTAATTCACAAGCAATCTAAACACAATATTTAGAAGATCGCGTAGGAACCCTAGAAGGGTGTAGTTGATCAACTAAACTAGAATGGATTTGAGCTTAGGAAATCTAGTAGGAACCCTATAAGGGTGTAGTTCGATTCCTAGGCTCAATAAGAGAGAAGAAGAAGAATAAGATTGCAAATGAATCAAGGGATGAATGAATGAATGGGAGGAGGTCTCATTATATAGCATTCAAGAAACTTGGAGCAAAAGCCATCCCAAACCCTATGGGAGGGTGTATGGCCGGCCATGGGTTCACAAGGCCCAACCCGAACCAAACTTTCACTCTATTCCAAATCTAGTCCTTCATCTTTCGTCTAACGGTCGTTAGGTACCGTTAAATGCTCATTTCGTGAATTTAATAATTATTCGTCACTAAAACAATAATTATTAATTAATTGAAACTCATACGTAAAGTGTGCAATCCCGAAGTCTTGAGTTCGAGTCCGGTCATGCTATATAATTTATTATCCGTTAAAACTAACAGCTCCCACTCGGATATAGATTAATGTAACAATGACAATGGTTAGTCTAGCATAACACGCCAATGTCCCCAGAACGATCTCGAGTATGGTTTCCTGGAAAAAACCACCTTTGATGATTCATCATCATACTTATCCTTTTGATTCTACTACTATGTTAATATGGATATGGATTGAAGTCATTCCATAATTAACTAGTGTTTCTCGTTATTTATGACTAAGCAAGATTACCAATTCATCTGAACATATTCCAGATAGACCTTGGGCATGGCCATGCAAACATCTTGTTAATCCTACGAGTGGCCAAACAGTATTAAACTTCAAAACAAATTTGAAGGAACCAAATCCCGTATTGACTACAAGTGTAATCTATGAACTTCGCATTACCTCTGAAAATAATCCTTATAACTACCAGTTACGGATAGCGTTAGATTATCTCACAGAAAATGAGCTACATCCACAGTAGTTACCTGGTATCTCAAGTCTGAGGATAAATATTCATGATTTACTCTAATGACAACATCCATAAGTACAATCATGTAATTGGGATTTTGTCCTATATCCAATTTATTCATTATTGAATAACATGTGAATTTGGCATGTCCACGCATCAATATATTTTAATATATTATACCAAAACTCAGATTTGTCTTAGTTCAATGATACTCTCATATCATTAATTGACAACGGACTATTTAGAATAACATAACATAAGTTATTCATGGATTAAACATGCAAATATGGGATACAATATATTATTAATGAAAACAAATATACTCAGTACTTTAATTCATTATTTAATAATAATTGCTTAACATCCCTTATCCAAATACTAAATAGATCAAATGCATGAAAAATTCTTGTTAATGAATTTTGTCTCAAGTAATAACAATCATACTTGTTGACAATTATGCCCCAAGTAATGATAATCATACTTGTTGACAAGACATTATTCAACTAACTTTGATTTATCAGAATTTTGAGAATACTTATTTCAAGAATGAAATTCTTGTATATGTGCATTCAAAATAATTTGATATAACCACATAATACATCATAAAATGTGTATGACATCCTCAACATACAATTTATGATAGTTAAACTTCCAAACCTTTTAAAGTTTAAAGTATTCTTATTCTTTAACGTATAATGCAACGATGCTTTTCGTTAAGCATAACAAGTACACATGGCTATTAACAAGGATGAAATCCTTCCATGACTAGTATTGAGTGTCATCTCAATTTTATTAGCATCATTGTATGCAAACAACAATATGCTCTTTTCTGTAAACTTCAATGTGTAATGTTTTATGCCTTCCAAACTTTCAAGTTTGTTGGCTATGACAATTTTACAAATTGTTCATTGATAGAATCTAGAAATTGTTCCAGGTTGAGGATGTGATTCTATATCCAAATATATTCCTTTAGAATATTCATTACACAACTTATCTAATATCTTTCAATTAGATATCAATGTTTTCAAATCATCTTTTATCGAAGCATGATATAACAATAACATGATGTACATGAAAAATTCTTGTATCCAACTTAAATTTCATTCATGTACTACATATCCATTTAAACTTCTAAATGATATATCATGTTCTATTAGATTCATTTACCGCACATGTTTACATCAATAAACATATATTAAAGGTTGTATGTTTTACTTATTAAATCTTTCAAGTAAAGTTTCATTCCAAGTTATGACACAACACTTAACTTATATAGAATGTTACTTCCTATATGTTATACAACATATATGATTTAAGTAAGTAAACATAATACTCCCACTAGCTTTCAGAATTACTTAGGAGTTAACTTATTTTAAATTATAAATCAAAACACGAATTTAATATTTAAACATAAGATTTATCTCCTTGATGCATGCATCTATCCATACTTGGATTCTTGCATTTTGTATACTTTCAAAGATTAAATGAATTCATAAAACTCTTAATTACTCATCGTCCTCGCTTAAGTAATTATATAATGTAACACCCCCAAAATCATCATGTCAGCGGAAGACTTAACATGTCAGCGGAAGACTTAAAATGTCAGCGGAAGACTTTTTGGGTGTTACTTCGAGGATCTTTATCACAATCATAGAAAACGACACAAAAGTGACGCTTTAAAGTTTAATTCATTCAAAATACCAAATATTCGAGACATCAAGATGTTTCATAGTTTAAACAACAAGTTTATTTGAAATGTGTCAAAACGTTTATTTAAGCCCATGCCGGGTTACAAGCCTACTCCGTGCCTTCAAGTTCCTTCTCGTTTAGTTACCTGAGATAAACACATGCTAAAAGTGTCAACACAAAGGTTGGTGAGTTCATAGAGTTTATACGAAGTGGCATTGGAACAAAGTTATTATTTGTGTCAAATTGAGATGAAACATGTAAGGTGCCTTAACTTGATCAATATTCTAGTATAGTAATTATATTTGAAAGTTGATAACAATTGTCGGTCATGGTTCTTAGAAGCATGGAAACTAGAGTTGCGAAATAAAAGAGATACGTCGTGTGTAAAAGTTATGATCAACTGAGCTAAAGCAAATATGTACTTGTGACTTGTAAAAATAATAGTTAGAGGTGTGCTTAGGTCGTGAAGCTTGGTGAGTTCGTTAATGAATTAGGTCCAAAGGAAAGGGGCCAAGAATAAAGAGTCCGTTATTATTAGTGAGTACGCATGGGAATTTTGTAGGCTCGGGATTTATATAAATTGTATTTGGTACTTATTGAAACGTATAATTATTAAGTATCAACGTTTTAAGTTATGTATGGTATCTAGGTTATTAAGGTTCAGGTGTAAACGCCGTTTCAAGGTAAGAGTGAATAACGTTGTAATTGACAAAGTATATATATATATATATAAAATTGTTATGGGTAAAAATGGTTAATTTATGTTGTAATAACGTGTTAATCGTAGGAAAATTTTACGGGATGTTATATATAAGAAAGATGTTTTATAATCCATTGTCAAATTTCATATTCATAAAAATGAGTATGACAATTACCATCTTTGTATCTTTAATGTGCTTAGGAAAGAGTATTCAATCATATTTACTGACTTAAGTATGATTAATAATCTTGTCATAAGACATGCATTAAAATATGTATACAATTTCGTCCATATGATTTATTACATGAAGATTTTAAACCTCTAGGGTTTTCCTTCTCTTGTAGAAACTCATATTCATTAAGATAAACCAAGTTTTCAAAGTTGACTTATCTTTATGGACAACATCTTAACATTCATAGTATGAGCAATTTACCATAATTAGCAAATGCGTCATTATGATTAACAAGCTTACTTTGATCCTGTAATTCATAATTCTCAGCATATTAAATATCTGAGACATCCTTACGGATCTATGAATGAGAATTTCATCATGATTTTCACTAGTGTGGTTTTAGAAGATTATATATTTTGTAATTTTGATCTTTCAAGATCTAAACAAAACTCCCACTTGCCTTTTGTATTTTATCTATAAATACTTTAGCAAGATGAGCAACACTAAATCGTTCTCATATGGGATATTACAAAAACATTTTACAGTTCCTGACTCTTGTTTGTTAAAACTACTTATTAACAAAATCAGAACTTCATTTAAGACTTTAATGTGATTCATCACATTCCATAATGTCTTATTTAATCTTCTAGGTTGGAGTCTTATTGAGTATATTCTATCCATACTCAATTTTCTAACCTTGATAACTTTTGGAAGAAAAGAAGTCATATTTATCTTTTAATCAAACAATATAACAAGAGTTTGATTTTTCCTAACTGAACACACCACCAACTTGTGATGTTTCATTAGAATTAATATTGTGAGACAACTAACAATATGTAAGATAAACTTATTTCCTTTTGGCTTAACTATTTATCAACTACGTCAATCTTAATGGTACAATAGAATTTCCAAGCCAATTGCATGTTATATAACATAAGTGTCTTTTTGAACAAGTCACTTCACGTTCATGTCTTAAGAAGACATAAACTGTTATATTCCCACTATATGTTGTACATCATTGATCAACTCAATGATTTCTTGTTTGAAACACACTAAGTTTAACATTTTACTTTATTATAAGTCTTGTAATAGTTAAAAGACTTCATGTTTATAAGAAGATATAAAGATAAATAACTAAAGTATTTGTGAACACCACCATTTGGTTTCAATAGTAATTTCAAGTTAATTTACTACTTCATTTGCTTATGTCATTTTATGAATTATCCAATTTAAGAAACTGCAAACTCACATAATTCCATTACATCAGTTGATCTGCTAGTAATGAAATCAAGTAGTTTACCTTTCTATTGCAATCTAGGCAGGTTACACCCTGACGTAAATTGTAAATTCAAGTGTTTCTTTTAATTTGAATATCATAAGACATAAAAGTAGTCTTTTGTTATAATCATGACACATGTTCTACATAAGATACCTTTACACATTAAATGTATAAGTCCTATTATAACATAGATCTCTTACCTTGCAATTAAGAGAATCATTTAATCATATTTCTATGTATTGTTCCTTTGCACACAATAAACATCTCTCCCACTTGTGCATTAAACAATATCATGTAGTATATAAACAACACAACATATGTTTGTTTATGTGATTCAATATGATTTGTGTCATAAGTAGATGTAGGACTACTTTGTCTTATCAAGAAACGCATATGGCTATCCTAAGAACATGAGTGTCTACAATTTGAAAGTAATTATCTTGAAGATAATTTGGGCTACTACACAGAAATTAAGTCTTGTAGCTCCGACTGAATTAGAGAACATAATAATAACTCTATATTCAGTAAACAACACAAAGCTCCCACTGGATTTGACAACATTGTACGTGTTTCATAACCAGTGAAAACAATTTGCTTGTTTTTACTTTCCTACACATTTAGAAAAACCCATACGTAATAATTACTCAGGTTCTAAAATGTGTATTCTACTATGTTTATGATGGATTATCCATCAATGATATTAACTTGAAGAATTTGGGCATGCAGCTTCTTCCTTAAAAGGCCTACCATCCCCATAATGGTATGTAGCACCTTTAAAGCACAACAACTAGATAAAATACTAGCTTTGCCTTTTACCAATTTTGCGGTAATCTGTCCAGCTTCTAATAACTCATATTTTCCATTTAACCAAATGCCTTGTTCGTTATAGAAGAATTCATTCACCAAATTAGGGTAATGAAATTTTTATGGAAAATAAGATGTGCTATATCCTTAAATATTAAAGATTGCTATGAGTTATATATTAGAATGTAGACAATTCTAATGTTCCTATCATACCTTTCTCAATCATGAAAAGGAATAGGATTGAGTCTTATTCTTCTCTCATGGAAAATAGACTTAGGATTGAGTCTTATTCTAATGTTCCTATTATACCTTTCTCAATCATGAAAAGGAATAGGATTGAGTCTTATTCTTCTCTCATGGAAAATAGACTCTGTCATTTTGGTAAATTTTTTTCTCAACCAAACGTTATGTTTGAAAGCAGAATTAGATCAATTTACCAATTTAAGACCAACCACGTTTACGGTTTTAATGTTGCATTAATACATTAAAAAGAATTACAAAATTCAATTTTAGTATTTTCGATAATTAAATTTTCAAGAAAAATTAAATACCCATGTTTCATAATCATATAACCATTTAATTTTCACTGAAAAACTAGGACCCAAATTGACATAGGTTCATCACATCAGTTGATCTGCTAGTGATGACGGTATTCAATAAGGTACGAGTCGAACCTCAATTGCCAATATTCAATTGCAATTCCTAGAATCGATGGGATTTACATATTTGCCAACCGCAGTTGCAATGTAAGCATGTTTTATCCTCATCTTCTTATGCCTTGAGTGATCAGTCCCACTATCAACTCAATTAAGTTAACCAACTTAAGAAACATTAAACTTACATAATTCCACCATACCAGTTGATCTGCTAGTGATGAAATCATGTAATTTGCCCTTCCATTGCAATCTAGCCGGGTTACGCCCTGACGTAGACCCAATTTTAGGTGTTTCCGTTTCATTGGATGACATATAACTTAAATTTAAGGGTAGTAAATTTGATGTGCGTAATCAAAATATATGTACAAAGATGTCATGCATTCATCTTGTAGCATATGTTTCATGTAAAAAACTTTACTCATTAGTTTCTTTACGAGCTTAAATCTCCAAAGTTTTGATTGAAGCGTCGAGAAACTTACAACTTTGCCTTAAGTGCTTCGTAGTTATCATGGATGTTAGGTAAAACTAAATTTGACTCACAGGCGGGCGTCAAGCCAGAATGGAGGCTCACTAAGGCCGCAATTTAATGCTAAGCCATCCTTATACCAACTTTATAGTTTGTCAAAATAGTTTCACCTTCCAACCACTTAATACAGTCGCGATCAATCAACCAAAAGTTCAAGATTTATTTGCAAGCTCAAAATAAGATTTCACCATTATTAAGTCCGTTTAATATTTTATTTTGAAATTACCCTTTTATTACTATCATGTCACAAAACATATAAAACAAAAGTAATTAAATAAAATAAACAAACGACAACAATAATGGACATGCAAATTAAAATCAATTTTAAAACACACAATTGATTTATATACGATTAATAGGGTCTTCCCTCATTTTATAATTAATCAAATTTTAGTAATCTTTATTCATAATATTTACTAAACAATTTATCAATTATAATGAAATCGCATAATAAGCATGAAATCTTAAAACCAAATCATCATAATCCAAGACAACACATGAATGGTTTGTCATGGATGCCCAAATAGCACATATTATAAACATATAATCATGTCAATCAGGAACGCAACCAAACGGCATATCACCAATATCCATTTATATACACATAAATATTACATGCAACCTAGGGTTTCTACAAGTTTTTATTCAAAATTCCAAAACCCTAATTCTATTAAAAAAAAATTCGACATTTATAAAAAATAAATAGAAGTCGACTTATTAAAAAAAATCTAGGGTTTAAGAGAGATTTAAAAAAACATAAGAACACCAAGCATGTAATAATCAAACGATTCAATTTTATGTGTTTCGGTAATATATTACATGTATTAACGGCTCTTGATGCCACTGTTGGAATATGTGAATCATAACAATAATATAAACACATAAACATCAAAGAGTACGCAGCGGAATAGATCAAATACATGTAAATAAATTAACCGAATATAAAAGGATGCGTTCCTCTTTGTGATTTCTAGCAAGAACAAGAAACCAATGGAACAAGAACTATAAACCCTAATTGGGTTTAATGATGGATCGACTAGGGTTAGTCGAATAGGGCAAATCACCTTGTTAGCAAAAGTATGCCAACACTTCTAATTCACAAGCAATCCAAACACAATATTTAGAAGATCGCGTAGGAACCCTAGAAGGGTGTAGTTGATTAACTAAACTAGAATGGATTTGAGCTTAGGAAATCTAGTAGGAACCCTATAAGGGTGTAGTTCGATTCCTAGGCTCAATAAGAGAGAAGAAGAAGAATAAGATTGCAAATGAATCAAGGGATGAATGAATGAATGAGAGGAGGTCTCATTATATAGCATTCAAGAAACTTGGAGCAAAAGCCATCCCAAACCCTATGGGAGGGTGTATGGCCGGCCATGGGTTCACAAGGCCCAACCCGAACCAAAGTTTCACTCTATTCCAAATCTAGTCCTTCATCTTTCGTCTAACGATCGTTAGGTACCGTTAAATGCTCATTTCTTGAATTTAATAATTATTCGTCTCTAAAACAATAATTATTAATTAATTGAAACTCATACGCAAAGTGTGCAATCCCGAAGTCTCGAGTTCGAGTCCGGTCATGATATATTAATTTATTATCCGTTAAAACTAACAAATAGTGGCTGAATGGCGGACGGAATTGGGTTTCCTTAAACCCGGGAGGAAATTCACCATCAATTGAGCAGAAGCTACAAATGGCGGAGGTCCACAGAGAAAAACCTTATCTCATACAATTTTCTTCTTTTTCTTTAATTGAAGGAAGTTCCGATCAATATCAATTCATAAACCGTGTTTGAATAAAGGTTGGCAAAATTGTATAGGGTGCTCACTAGATTACGTAATTTTGATCTTTTGGGATGCCATGTTACGAATAAATTAGTTAGTGATGAGGCGAAAAATGATCCGTTTTTAGGGGGTCATTTAAGCCCGAATCCGAATTTATTTGATCAAATATTGCCCTAAATCGTTCCTTTTGTGATTTTAGGTACTTTGGGAGTGAAATCTGGAAAAGGAAGCAATTCGGACGTTTTTGGAGCATAAAAGTGAAGAAAACGCCAAAGTCTTAATTTTCCATGCTGGGAACAGTGCATGACGGCGTCAAGAGGAGTTTCTAGACGGCGTCATGAGTAAAATTCCATGACGACCCAGAAGAGTTTTGACGGCGTCATGAAGGTAGGGCGTCAAGAGTTAAAGTCGTGACGGCCTGGAAATGTATTGTTCTTGACGGCGTCAAATGTAGATCTAGGCAGTCTGAGGATTGTTTTGGCGGCGAGGTGACGGCGTCACCTATTTGGTCGTTACGCCGTCAAACCCCTTTTCCTATATATAGTTTTCTAATTTTTCACATTTAAAGAAAGAAGTTTTGGGGAGAAACCCTAAGTACGATTTTGGTGTAACTTTACAGGTTTTTCAAGGGTTCCAACCCCTTGATACCTTGTATGATTAATCAAGATAAGTGTTCTTCTAATTCAATCAATATGTCTATGTGTTGGTTGTCTATATCATGTTCTTGTCTTAATTCCATCATGCTAGGCTAGATCTATTTTGTGTTTGCTTAGATCTAATGAAACCTAGATATTGATTATGTGTTGATTACTTGTTTATTCTTGTCTTGGATGAATGATTTATATGTTAGGCTTAAGAAAACTGGCAGATCTCCAATTGGTAACATGCTTGAACGTCTTAAGAAACATAAACCAACGCGCACTAGGTCTTTATTGGTTGTATTTAATGCATGAGCCACTGTTTACAATCCCTATAGTTGTGATGGGCATGGTGTAGGAGGAGATAAGAGCTCATAGAATTGGGGAGTTATGTGTGCCACCCCATGAATGGTATTAAGGAATACGATCCGTCATCCATGCAATTATAACAAGTAATTAACGTGTAAAAGATATCTAGGGAGTAGTGAAATCTAAGTAAACACATTTTCTCCAATTACTGCTCACAACTTTAGTATAAATTAGTTTACTTTCATTTCTAGTATTTTATTTTGATTGCATCTTAGTTTTGGGTTAGTTGAATATCAACTAATTCCGCCCACTCTTCCAAAACCCGAGATTTTTACTTGCTTTCCATAAAATATAAAAACACAAAAATAATCATCCCTCACCTTTAGAACTAGTATTTAGGCTTTCTAATCCTAGCGACACTATTCCTAAGCTGAACGATCAATCCCCCGGTACTTGTCACTATACTATACTACAAAGATCAGGTACACTGCCTGATGGGGGTTGTAAGCTTCTCGAGATCCCTCGAGAGGTAAAGCCTGTTGCGATTCCCACGCATTAGTTAGGGTGGTAGACTGAAGGTTGTTGGTAATAGTTGTTGCAGTCTAGTTAGGTTGTTGTTGTGTTCACTTATACTGTGCGTATTTGATTATGACTACTAGTCAAGTACAACTTAGTAATCAACTTGATAGGTTAATGTGGAGAAGTAATGATGGGATATTGAGGAAGTTTTCAGTTAAGCAAGCTTATAAGGATTTATCTAATTCTAGAAATGATGTTACATGGTTCAAATTGGTATGGTTCTCACAAAACATACCAAAATCTGCATTTATACTTTGGTTAGCTATCTAGTGTAGACTAAATACTCAAGATAAAATAAGGAAGAGGGGATCTTATGACATGATGGTATGTGTTCTATGCCATGAGGAGACAGATTCCCATGAGCACTTATTTTTTAAATGTAAGTTCTCCAATGGGCTGTGGAAGAAGGTGTTGGAGAAAATGTAGGGGTTAAAATGGGTTAATTTGGAATGGCAAGATTTAATTGTAAAGTTAGTCAGTGTGTATAATGGAAACTCAATCAATAGTGTTGTGAGAAGATTATGCCTGGCTACTTGTGTTTATATGGTGTGGCAAGAAAGGAATTCTAGATTGTTCAGAGATGAAAGAAGAAGTGAGGAGGTGCTATTTCATAGTATTTGTGATATAGTCAGAAACAGATTGAGAGGTCTTAAGGTGAAAAAATCGAAAGCAGTCAGAAAGGTGGAAGAGATTTGGGAAATGCAATTTGAAGTTACTAGTGTGGAAATTTGAATGTGATAATGTTGAGTTAGAAGCATTTAGCATTGTTGGTATTGTCATACAGAGAGTATTGATAAATATGGATGAGCAGAGGTTTATACTTACTACTTCTGTTGGTTCTAAGGTTTTTGTAACCTTCTCTTCAGTTACTGAAATTGCAAATACTGATTGAGATATATTAGTCCACTAAAAGATGATGGCTCTGTAACTTGGGGTTCTAATAATGTCATAACTATATAAAACTCAGATACTCTGTTATAGGCCTTTGTTAGGTAATAATAGTTGTGTTTTGAGTTATATGCACATTTGGATTATTCAGAAAACCATAAAGTGAGTTACCATCTTTGAAGGGTATAGTGGATTGGTGTGGTGATGCATGTATCTAGGAATTGTGAGGTGTTAAAGATGAACCTACATGGTCCTAGATATGCATTGCTAAGGAGGTAAGGTTGGTGCTCACTGCAAGGTGTGTGTTCCCAAATGTGTGATGCCATCGTAGTAGATGGAAATGTAACATATTTGGTATAGCCCTTGCCTGTGGAGAGGATAAGGGTTCCTAGTGAAGCCACTAATCTAGCTTATCATGGTCATTGTGGTGGCAGGTTGAATGATTATGATGGGTAGATAAGGTGGAAATGTAGCTAGATGGTTGTTTTGGTGCATTAAAGGTGAACTTGGATGCTGCAGTTTATTGATATATACTGATGATAGTATGATTGCAGTCTAGTATGGACTTGAAGACTGAATATAGCAATTTGTTTTGGTTTAGTACATTGGCTGTATAAGATAACTGATGTTATCTGATGTATGTTTCATTTTGGTTTTCTGGAATAGAGATATAGGCATGTCTATATCTCTTTCAATTGATTGTATAAGCTTTGTGTTTAATAATATATGTTCACCTTTTGCACTAAAAAAAAAAAAAAAAAAAAAAAAAAAAAAAAAACTTAGTATGAATATTAAGATGATTAATTAATTTTTTTTCAACAAATGCAGCTTATTAATGCTGGAAAAATGTTTCAGCTATAAAAGTATCACAAACACTAATGTTTGCAGTTTAAACATAGTGTCACAATCTCCTACAACCTATAGCAACTCATATTCATAATTCTATAATCAGTTCACCAATATCGCTTCCTAAATACATAATTTAGAACAAACTCATGCTACCAAAAACCGAAAAACCGCCACATACATTCCTCTAAATAAATCATAGCCGCTTTCAGTTTCACCGCGTAATCGCTACGCCTTCGTTGTTGCTAAGAGTTCGAATGAAGGTTCGTACTTTATAAGCAAGGTTCTTGGAGGCAACAAAGGTACTAGCAAAATAAATACTCCGTAGTAAATTGTGTTTACTTTACCCGGGAAGGAGGGAGGGAGTTCCAAGATTTGAATATAAGAAAAATGGCGGAGGTACATAGAAGAAATACAACATGAATTCATAAATCGGGTTCGAATAAATGATGACAAAATTGTATTAGGTTACATATTTGTTTATGGGGTTAATTATGTGAAAACGTACTATACTTGCCAAAAAAATCACTTTTGCATAGCGAACTAAAAAAAAATCTTTTTTTGTACACTAATGTTGACACTTTTATCTTCATGCGAGTAACCAAAAAAAAAAAAAAAATTGTAATGACTATTTTACCCTTAAAATTTTGAAATTGTATCCACCGTCCCTATACTAAATTACATAAATGGTCCTTGCCGTTACATTTCACAAAAATATTTTTTTTTTCGAAAATATTTTTCTTTCGAAAATATTATTTTTCGAAATAATTTTTTTCCAAATTTTTTTGAAAATGTAATGAACACATTTTTTTCGATTTTTTTTTCGGAAAATATTTTTTTTCAATATATTTTTGAAAATGTCACGAAATTTTTTATTTTCGAGAAAATATTTTTTTTTCCAAAATTATTTTTTTCCAAAAAATTTCTAAATAAAATTATTTAAAAAAAATTGAAAAAAAATCAAAATAAAAAGTATTTCGAAAAAATAAAATTTGGAAAAGAAATTTCGAAAAAAAAAATAGGGATGGTGGACACAATTTTCTCCTAACGACAGGGACCATTTATGTAATTTAGTCTAGGGACGGTGAATGCAATTTTCGCAAACTGCCAAGGACAATTTATGTAATTTGGAAGGTTAAAAGGGTCATAGTACTTAAAGAAAGACAAAAGTTTCAACATTAGTGTACAAAAGAAGATTTTTTTTAGTTCGATACGCAGAAGTGATTTTCTTGGCAAGTATAATTAGGGCTGGCATAACAGGTCACACGAACCTGTTAAGACACGAACCTGTTAAGCTCAAACACGAACACGACCTGTTAACTAATCGTGTCATTTTTCTCAAACACGAACACGACACGAAAATTAACAGGTCACCTGTTAAGACCTGTTAACAAACCTGTTAACATGCATATTAGGATTTTAGGTTTTTTTTTTTTTTTTTTTTTTTTTTTCCCCAAAAACAAAATAAATTGTCATTTTTCTGCTATCTGCTGCTATCAATACAAAATCAAACCATCAACAACGACAACAAAAACATCAAGAACAATAACAAATCCAAACTAAACTTATGTCAGCTGCTATCAATACAAAAACAAATCCAAACTAAACTTGTACTCATGCCAGCTGCTATCTGCTGCTGTCATATCTAAACTAAACTTATCATCATTAACCTCCTTCCTTCACCTTGTCATCTCCATGAAAAACGATTCAGTCAAGATCAGCTCGAAGTAATTTAATCCATATTTCACCTACAAAAAACATATATTGATGACATTAAGATCTTGATACTTTCTAAGTTCTAAAACTATTGCACAAAATCTCACTAAACACAAAATCTTTGTTATCCAATTCTGACCCATTTGGGTTTCGACTATGTATCGAAGATTAGATTTCATACCTCAAACAAACTTGATAACAAAGACCCATTTGGGTTTCGACTTAGCTTTCACTAGTCACAAAGACCCAACCCGAGACCACTAAGGCCTCGGCGTAGCTCGTGCAAAACATGAAAAATGAGGCGCGTGTAGTAGTGGATCGAGAAGAGAATGAGATGGGGATTCTAATGGTGGTGGTCGTGTAGTGTGGTGGCCGGCGGTGGAGCTGTGGTGGCCGGATATAGGGGCGGCTAGGGTTTGGTTTAGATAAGATGAAGATGGGAGAGAGAGAATAGAGATGGATGTGTTTGTTTGTTCCAGGTTGTCCACCACAAGGACCAATTTGTATACTAATATAATATACTATAATATTAACATATAATATTAACAGGTCACTAACAGGTCTAACAGGTCTGACCTGTTAAGACACGAAAATTAACAGGTCTTAACAGGTCTGACCTGTTAAGACACGAAACCTGTTAAGGTTAAAACACGAACCTGTTAAGAACAGGTCGTGTCGTGTCGTGTTAACAGGTTTCGTGTCAAAATTGCCAGCCCTAAGTATAATACGTTTTCACTGAATTAACCCATGTTTATGACTACTATAGTCAAGTAATAAGCATCATTGAAGAGTGAGCAAAACATGAAGGGTGTAAGTATATAAATATAGAAAGAGTACACACAAACATATTACGAGTATTTTACCCCAAAACCAATCAAATCAAATCCAAGAAGAACCCTAACAAAAATCAAACGCATAATTTCCGCAAGACATCATCCAAATCGTTGTTATAATGTAAGTCTGTTTTCAAAGGATGGTACTCTCTGACCATCATTTCATTGAAACTCATTATACTTTATCTAGTACCAACAACATTAACTATGCACATCATACACTCTTATATACAATACTTTTGAACAAAGAAACAATCTCCCACTTTCTGATTTTCTGTTTGATAAATCTGCTAAGGATAGTTTCTCTTGCTTTAGCGAAGGAGACTTATGGTGAAGATTTGAAACTTGTTTATGATGAAGGTGATATGGATTTGAGTTTGGGGGTTTTGAGAGAATGCTTGTGCGGGCTTTGTTATTAAATAGATCACCAATTCCGGACCACAATCAAACAATGCTTTCCCGTCATTTGAAATAAACAAAGGAACAGGATGCTCAACAATCCAGGATCAGTCAAATATGGGAAGTAAGCCAACTTAGTCCAAGAATCTTTCACTCCATAAGCTTTCATTGCCCATAAGTCCGCACGAAAAGAAAAATTCTTTTCATGCGGAGTTGTGGGTAATGAAAGTTTATGGAGTGAAAGATTCTTGGACTAAGTTGCCTTCCTTCATTGTTTGACTGATCCTGGATTGTTCTATTCCTTTGTTTATTTCAAATGACGGGAAAGTGTTGTTTGATTGTGGTCCAGAATTGGTGATCTATAAGTCAAAAGATAGTTCGTCCCCGGAGATTGAATATTAAGGTGAATTTTGCTCTTCCAACTCTGTTTCATTTTCCAGTTAGTTATAATTAGCCTTAACTTATTCACAGAGCGAAGTATAAGTAAAGTAAATGCAATGTTAAATGGCCACAAAAGTCGTTGAACTCATCATTATTTCAGTGCTAATAAAGTATTCTCAACGTTTTGTAATGATTGCATTGAGCTAAATGAAACACTAGTTTGAGAATTTGTGACAATATGTGAATTAGTGGGAGTTATATTTTAGTGCTAATGATTCACATCGTGTGGATTAGTAGGCTAAAGAGGTTGTTATGCAATAGAAGTGTTCTCCCTTTGCTGATACACGAATAACAGAACATGTATCACACCGTTAAAAGTTTTCACCATATCTTATATCATTTTATCAAACTTTTACTCCATGGTATGTTGATATCATCACTAGATTGGCAACTCACACTCACTGATTCTCTGTTCTTTCAGGAAAGGGTGAATTCTCTGGAATCTTTTACATTTATGGATGCATTTGAAGAAACCTGCAAGCCAAGAACATCGATTTAGCTTTAATCAAACTCTAGTAGCATAACAAATGAAATACTTCTACTTTCGTATGTTTTAATTTCCTTAAAATAGATGTATGTTACTTCCCTTCCAGTATTTCTTAATGAAATTAAATGTTAGTTGAAAAACCATGGTGCCGGATGTTAACTGTGTTCATGGCTGCCTTTGATATTGTGGCAAATATATCAACTATTTCTGTCAAACATATTCTATCATGTGATGGTACCATTGATGCAGAAACACTTGATTCTTGGGTTGATCAACTGTGCATTCACAAGATCATGGACATGATGGCATAATCTTCGACAACGTACGGCAGTCCGTTCAAGAATACACCACCGAGTTCTGAGGTCTTGGAGTGGCGCTAAATGCTGACTTGCTAATATACAATAACCTTTTCAAGTGCTTGAGGTCATCTGAACGATTCAATCATAACATCAACTTATGGCAACCAGCTTATTGGAAACTAGTGGATCTTGTGCAAATACCCTTCGTAAGAACGAGCTACTATCCATTAGCTACAACCAACGAATGCTCCATCATAGCCCAAAGATGAAATTTGGATCTCTGGGTAAAACCAAAACGGCAAAGCCCTGTGTCCGAGCATATAATCGTCAAGACCTTTCTGCTATTTACTAGTCATGAGCCTCACAACTCATTCTGACTTCTGAATCGATAGATTACAGAACAAAAACAGTATACTGTAAGAGTCGTTTAAATATAAAACAGATTAGGTACATCTCATTTACAAATAGCCTTGAGAACGTTTTGAGGCTAATTTACAATTAAAATTATGCATTTTGTGAAATAAACAAGTGATTAAGGTAGTGATGGTGAAAGGGTAGGCTTTGTGACTTTCACTTCGCCACAGTTGCTGATATAAAGAGTCTTTTGGGGCCTATCCCAGATCGCTCGTGCAGTTCTAGCTCTTTCATCTCCAAAAAACTCTGCCAAGTCATTATACTGTCGGATTCTTTCCCCTGGTTTGTATGTCGGAATTGAAGATATGGCTGATACAACATCCATACCTAGATAAAAGCAAAGATAATAGAGATCAAAGCCATTGATTTTTTAGGATCAATGATCACATATGTATACATGCAGGAAATTATACAAGAACAATGAATCAGCATGTTTCTAGAAAATGGATAAAAACTGCAATAATAATGGAGCGTTGTCTTTATGCCGTTGATAAAAGAACAATCATTTCACCTTGTATGCTAGACAAATGACTTGTAGTGCTTTCAATAAGTGTGAAAATCTAAACAAATGACATCTGGTGCCTACTGGAATTTGTGAGGTTATCCTTCTAAATTATGGGGTAGATAAAACTGAATCTTTTGTCTGTAGATTATTTTCGCAGAAATACAAACGATTCACCATAATGGCACCTCATGTCGTTATGTTAATAGGATACAGCACAAACTTGAGTGCTTCAAGGCTTCTTAACATACCTACTTACCTAGCTATCTGACTCTCCCATTTAGCTCAGGAAGCTTATGTATTCTTATTGTCGATAACTCAATTCAAGCAACCACATTTCATAGCAATGTAGCGTATTTATTCTCTCGAAGAAACCAATAAAAGTAATGATCCCACATCATCATAAGTTCATAACTCTATTCAGGCAAATTTAGCTAGATAGAATGCCTATCCTCATCTTCAATGTAGAGATATCATGTATAGCCATAGTTAATAACTCAATTCAGGCATGTTTTAGATTGTTTTAACGACAATTCATTCAAGCATAATCTTGCCTCACTATTGGCCTTTCTATCCTTCTATATTGTTGGATACTACTAGTACTTGTATAGAATGAAGGTTGGGTCAAATCAACTTCATATGATTCAAAAAGACGGAATGCATTACATAGAGCATCTAACCTTCACCTCAGTTCTAACTTGGCCACTATCTTGCTAAAACCAAAACACTCTTCATATACTCACAGTTGCAATTTTAATAAGCTAAAAATGGAAACAGGGGACCGCAGTAAGAAAATAGTATCAGAATCAGGGGTGTGTGGCAGTTCTTATTAGAACTGCTTGAGATTTTCAAAATTAGCATAAGATCAGCTATCATGAAACGTAAGGCTAAAGATAGTGTCTGGATTCCCTTATGCCGTAATGGGACACCTTAATGCACTATTCAGATAAGTAATTATTGAAAACCATAGGTTTGAAGTGGTGTTTGGGATAACTTTCTAAGCAGCTGATGCTTATCAATGAAAACAACATATGCTACACAATACAAGAGATAATGTTTGGCATTGCTTATCAACTTATTTTAGATAAGCATAATCCCTTTATAATCAACTGGTACAAAATATAAAATAGCTAAAATATGTTGATCAAGCACAGGCTGTTTGGCTCCATCCAAATACTCTAAAACTCTTACCCCAAAGACCATACGAATGTCTACAATTCTGCTTATTACGGGACTTAAGATGTGTAATCATCATAATAAAATATGCATATCTAGTAACCAACTCCTAATCTTTCTATTGAAAACTAACTGCTTATTCGACCCTCAAATAAACACATAATCCTAAGCCTTTACTTCTATCCAAATACTCAAATCCACCAGCTTTTATTTGCTGTATCAAGCGCAAACACAATAAGCAATATCATAAATAACATGATGAGATGAAAATACCTTCAAGAACAGAACCAAAAACGATATTCCGCCCATCAAGATCAGGACAAGGTCCTGGACCCGTAGTAATTAAGAACTCCACATTATGATAATCAGGATTTAACTTAATATCGTCATCATCATCATTTTCTGATAAACACAATGACAGCACACCACCTTTATTATGCCTTAACCTAAATGCATTTGGATCAATACTCTCAGTATTCCTAGCTAACTTTACCGGCGGTATCACTTCACCTTTATCCCTCCTTCCTTGCTTTCCCGCCATAAAATAACATCCAGGAAATAACTTTTGAATCAGTGTTCCTTTGTAGTAACCGGCAACACCTGTTGTTAGAGTATCGAATTAGAGTTTGTTAATTACAGTAGGTTGTTAACTGTTATTAGTATAAATAGATTGGGGAAGGTTCATACAACAACAAGTGCACATGTCCACACGTAAGTTTTCATGTGTGTACGTGTGCACTGGCTCTCATTTTAACCTAAATACGGAAGGCTCACACATGAACCAATGCACATATGCATTCATGTGAATTATGAGGTGTACACGTATGCGTTGGTAATCATATGAAGTCACACCAAAATAGGTACTCTCTTTTCGTTGTAATCATAACTTCTACATTAAAATAAGGATTCCCTAAAAGGTCCAAAATCGTAAAAAACATAGTAAAGAGCCGTTTTGATAAACAAACGTAAAAGGGTTGGACTTTTGATGAACAAGCGTTTACCCATTTTGGCGAGCAAAATGTACAAACGTTCTTCATCAAATACACGTTTTACACGTTGACGCGTAAAGTTCATCAACATAATTAATGTTTAAAGTTTAAACAGTTAGTTCAATCAAAATGGTAAACTTCGGTTCATCAAACTCTTGCTAGTTTATGTTTGTTCATCAAAACAACCCTTTTTATGCTTTTCTACTATTTCGGCCTTGGATTGAGATCATTTCAGGTTCAAAGTCAAAATGACAGGTCTCGTTTATAATATTGTGAGAGTAAATAAGAAAATAGGCTCTTAATTTTTAGCAAAAAATGGAACCTCATTCACATATCTTTCTTTCAATTGACCAAAATGACTTATCATATTCATTTGAACACAAGATGATCCTAATCATTAACCCTTATCTTGGCCTATACATATATTCACACCCCGTAAATTAACATGACTTATATGATGTTAATTTCAACACAAGATGATCCCAATTGTTGACATAATACTAAAAAACAATATTCACCTAATGAAAACAACTTCACAAGCTTTCTAAAATAGTAGTTCTACAACAAAAATGTGATATGTGAAGTGTAATTAATCTTTGTACTTTCCTAAACACTGCCAAAGTGAACACTTATTTTAGGACCAGAGTCATTATTGGAAACAATACCTGTACACATTGCTTTGAAGTTAGCAACAGTAATAGGAACAAGATTCCCATAAAGCCCCACAACTACTCTCCCAACAAGCTCAGCATCCGGACACAAACTCAAGTCAGAACCAAGTGTCCTTGTTTGAAAATAGCTAGGACATACACTAAAGTCAAGAAACACACGATCAGTTATAGTGGTATCTGGCTGTTTAGGTGCTGGTGTTGGTGTGGCATTGGTGGTAAGTGTAGGGAGGGAGAGTGAGGTGGTGAGTGTGAGGAGTGAGCGGCGGGTGACGTGGAGGGTGGAGTATGGTGGTGGTGGTGGTGAATGTGGTGGAGTGAGGGTGGCTGTGGTGGTTGTTGTGGAGATCATGGTGGTTGAAGGTGGTGCATGGCTGGATGAGAGGGAAAATATGAGGTGATGATGTAGGGTTGTGTTTTGTGTGTTGGTGGATAATACACGTAGGATTTGTAGGTCCGGTTATTAAATGCTCTATTTTGTGATTATTTTAGAGTAAATTACATTGATTGTCCCTGCGGTTTGCGTTGATTTTCATATTTGATCCTTTGACTTTTTTTGACCCAACCTTAACCCATTTCGCCAAACATACCCTTAATGATAAGAGTCCTTTGACCAACCGGCCATTTGGTCAAGGCGTTAACTCAAGACATGTGCTCTCCACGCGAGGGTAGTTTAGACCTTTTTACTTTTTTGCATTGAGCTTCCCAAATGACTAGCATGATTACTCCTCATCTTTTCCATATTATTTCTCATTTTACCTCTTAAACTTCTCTCTAACATATTTCTATACATTTCATATTCTCATTTACAAATAGCCTTGAGAATGTTTTGAGGCTAATTTACAATTAAAATTATGCATTTTGTGAAATAAACAAGTGTTTAAGGTATTGATGGCGAAAGGGTAGGCTTTGTGACTTTAACTTCGCCACAGTTGCTGATATAAAGAGTCTTTTGGGGCCTATCCCAGATCGCTCGTGCAGTTCTAGCTCTTTCATCTCCAAAAAACTCTGCCAAGTCATTATACTGTCGGATTCTTTCCCCTGGTTTGTATGTCGGAATTGAAGATATGGCCGAAACAACATCCATACCTACATAAAAGCAAATCAAGATCAGAGCCATTAAATTTTTAGGATCAATGATCACATATGTATATATGCAGGAAATGATGCAAGAACATGTTTCTAGAAAATGGATAAAAACTGTGTTGATAATTCAAAGACGAAACAAACAAACAAATTCGAACAAACGAAGCGGAAGCTTTATTCAAATATCAAACCAAATTACAAAACCAAATTCAAACGGTACCAAACTATTATTCAAAGGTACAAAGAAAACCAATACAATCAATCCCTATTTATAGGCAAACGAACCGTCATAGAATAGTTTCTAAATTCGAATCAAACTTGTAGGACAAGTCACAATTTACCAAACAACCCCTAATGTTTAAGTCACTTTTCTAACAATCTCCACCGTGACTTAAGCTCCTCTACCTGCTTCAAATCAAATCCGAAGTTCCAAATTCCGAATTCCAAATTCCAAATGCCGGAGATGCTAACCAAATTCAAATCAAACGATCGATTCCCAAAAATGATCCAAAACAAACCGAACAAATACAAACGCCGATAATCTTCAAAACGAACAATCAAACGTTAACCGACAAATTCAAACTCGGTTAACCAAACAAACAAATCCGCCCAAACGATCTTCAACTAAGATTATCAAATTCAGGCAACAAATTTCAAGAGCCCGACGAACGAAGATCCAAATTTTCCAAAACGATCGAACAAATTCCAAACGACCCGATTATTACCAAGTCTTCAAACACCAAATCGATCTTCAAATTTCAAATACCAAAATTCAAATTCTAATGGTCCATTTATATAATAAGAATTACGACCCAAATATCAAATTCAAATTCTAATGACCCACTTATCGATAAGTATTACGGTCCAAATTCAAATTTATTATCCAAGTATCAACCAAATTCAAGTTAATAAATAACTTGACAAACGGACTCTAATAATTCAAACGTCCCACATATTGATACTCGATAATAATTCTAATGACCCACTTATATAATAAGAATTACGGTCCAAATTCAAATACAACCAAATTCGAATACCAAACGAATACAAAGATTACGAAACAAATACCAAAAGTTCAAACAGTATATCGACTACCAAAAATTCCAAAGTCCGATGACCCCATACCAAATTCAGCCCATATTCCAATTCGAACCTGAAGCCTAGTACTAAACAAAATACCAATCCAAGTTCAAGATTCCAAAAAACCACAAAATCTTGTCGCATGCCAAATTGCCAATATCAAAATTTTCATAAATATAAGTACTATAATTGACGGTGGGACCGGACGAACAAACACTAACGAATATCTATCAAACATAGCGAATTCTTCAAACAATCGCAAACGCTTTTTCAAAGAAAAACGATCAATCTTCAATCCTTAACAAAGCCTAAAACAAACTTTTTTTTTTCCTTTTTCTTCTTCATGGTTAATCGAACCAACCTAGCTCTTGATACCACTTGTTGATAATTCAAAGACGAAACAAACAAACAAATTCGAACAAACGAAGCTGAAGCTTTATTCAAATATCAAATCAAATTACAAAACCAAATTCAAACGGTACCAAACTATTATTCAAAGGTACAAAGAAAACCAATACAATCAATCCCTATTTATAGGCAAACGAACCGTCATAGAATAGTTTCCAAATTCGAATCAAACTTATAGGACAAGTCACAATTTACCAAACAACCCCTAATGTTTAAGTCACTTTTCTAACAAACTGCAATAATAATGGAGCATTGCCGTAATGCCATTGATAAAAGAACAATCATTTCACCTTGTATGCTAGACAAATGACTCGTAGTGCTTTTAGTAAGTGTGAACAACTAAACAAATGACATCTGGTGCCTACTGGAATTTGTGAGGTTATCCTTCTATGGGGTAGATAAAACTGAATCTGTCTGTAGATTATTTTCGCAGAAATACAAACGATTCACCGTAATGGCACCTCATGTCATGTCGTTATGTTGCTAGGATACAGCACAAACTTGAGTGCTTCGAGGCTTCTTAACATACCTAGCTATCTGACTATCTCCCATTTCGCTCAGGAAGCTTATGTATTCTTATTGTCGATACTCAATTACACAATTCAAGCAATCAGATTGAATATTAATCTAGCGCATCTATTCTCTCGAAGAAACCAATAAAAGTAATGATCCCACATCATAAGAATGCCTATCCTCATCTTCAATGTAGAGATATCATGTATAGCCATAGTTAATAACTCAATTCAGGCATGTTTTCGATTGTTTTAACGACATTTCATTCAAGCATAATCTTGCCTCACTATTGGCCTTTCTATCCTTATATATCGTTGGATACTACTTGTATAGAATGAAGGTAGGGTTAAATCAACTTCATATGTTTCAAAAAGACAGAATGCATTAAATAGAGCATCTAACCTTCACCTCAGTTCTAACTTGGTCACTATCTTGCTAAAACCAAAACACTCTTCATATAACCACGGTTGCAATTTTAATGAGCTAAAACTTGAAACAGGGGACCACAGTAAGGAAATAGTATCAGAATCGGGGGTCTTTGGGATTTCTTATTAGTACCGCTTGAGCTTTTAAAAATTAGCATAAGATCAGCTATAACAAAACGTAATGCTAAAGATAGTGTCTGGATTCCCTTATGCCGTAATGGGACACCTTAGTGCACTAACCAGATAAGTAATTATTGAAAACCATAGGTTTGAGGTGGTATTTGGGATAACTTTCTAAGCAGCTGATGCTTATCAATGAAAACAACCTATGCTACACAATACAAGAGATAACGTTTGGCATTGCTTATCAACTTATTTCAGATAAGCAATAATGCCTTTATAATCAGCTGGTACAAAATAGTATAAAATAGTTAAAATGCGTTGATCATGCACAGGCTGTTTGGCTCCATCAAAACACTCTAAACTCTAAATTGTTACTGTAATAAGCAAAGCTTAACCCAAAGACCATACGAATGTCTACAATTCTGCTTGCATATCTAATGACCAGCTCCTAAACTCTCTATTGAAAACTAACTGCTTATTCGACCATCAAATAAACACATAATCCTAAGCCTTTACTTCTATCCAAAGTTCCAAACACTCAAATCAACATGCTTTTATTTGCTGTATCAAACGTAAACACAGTTAATAAACAATACCAGAAATAACATGATGAGATGAAATTACCTTCAAGAACAGAACCAAAAACAATATTCCTTCCATCAAGATCAGGACACGGTCCCGGACCCGTAGTAATCATAAACTCAACATTACGATAATCAGGATTTAACTTAATATCATCATCATCATCATTTTCCGATATACACAATGACAGCACACCACCTTTATTATGCTTTAACCTAAACGCATTTGGATCAATACTCTCCGTATTCCTAGCTAACTTTACCGGCGGTATCACTTCACCTTTATCCCTCCTTCCTTGCTTTCCCGCCATAAAGTAACATCCAGGAAATAACTTTTGAATCAATGTTCCTTTGTAGAAACCGGCAACACCTGTTGTTATAGTATAAAAATAAGTATTTATTACTACAATAGTATGTTAGCTGTTACTAAGTTAGTTGCGCTTCATTTCTTGTTATTAGTTAATATAGCTCTTTGCGTTGCAAACATAATTTATAGATATAGGGCAAGGGTAAGGATCCTGTGAAATATCCTAACTCGTACAAAGCCTGAAAAGGGGCTATTTTGATGAACAAAGGTGTAACACACGGGACTTTTTGACGAGCAAAAGCTTACCTCTTTTGATTAATAAAATTTTCAAAATGTGTATTCATTCATCAAACTATGTTTTGGAAAACATAAGATTTAATTTTAAACGTGAAAAAAACCGTGTTTCCACACGCATTGTAAAGTTTGGGCATTCTATTTAATCCTGTTCAATGATGCTTTTTTTTTTTTTTTTCCTGTTTTCGGGGCTGTTTCTTATTGAGTAAGGTTTGGGTGTTTATTGATTTGGTTACACGCAACAACTTTGGGGCCAACCTTCATTGGTTCCAAAGTAGAGGACTTTGCAAAACATTTGGTCACGTTCTCTTAAAATGTGGACACTCTGAACAAGAGCTAAAAGAGACCGGGTGTACAAATTTTTTTAACTGTAGTATAAGAAATTAAACACCTATTAAAAAAAAAGAAAGAAAAAAAAGGCTATTTTCAGTTTAAAATGATTAAGTGAAAACTAAGTTCACTTCTCACCTGTTAATGGACTAACTAAACAATAACTAGAAACACAATGCATTGGGACGGGATGCATTATAGAAAATTAACTCTTTTACAGAAATTAGCAATACGAAACAAAATTCTATCGGAGATCTGTGACACCGCGGGACCCCCTAGTTCCGTCCATGCTCTCCTTAACTCCATAGTTAAACACTGCCATCCACATATTGTCCTCGGGCAGGTCAACATTATCGGTTATCAACGTTTAAAATAAAAAATGTATTAAGGTGTAAAATGTTTGTTCATCAGCATAACTAGTTTTCAAGGATTTGGTTATCAAAAGTTCCGCACGCTTATATCTTTTGATCAAAACAACCCTTTTAGGCTTTTATTTGGGCCATCTACAATATAGGGAAACTTTTTTATTTTTTTACAAAGGCAAAGTTACACATCTACACCTTATATAATGTATATCACAAGTACCTCACATAGTTATTCTAGATGGGACTTGAACTCATAACAACATAGATTAAAAACATCTCACACTACATGAATACATGATATCGTTAGGCTACAAGCGCTTTGGTGACTTTTTTTTTTTTTTTTTCCTTTGAACAATATGGGATTTTTCCGAATGGATAGGTTAGCTATAATATAACACATTATTCACAGTCCATCGATTAGTCAGCTAATAAGTCAGAAACCATGGCTACCAAATCATATATAAGAAAATATTCACACCCCGTAATTACACAGCTAACAAAAAGTCAGAAAACATTAGTACCCAAAACATATATTAGAAAACAATACCTGTACACATTGCTTTGAAGTTAGCAACAGTAATAGGAACAAGATTCCCATAAAGTCCCAAAACTACTCTCCCCACAGGTTCAGAATCCGGACATAAAAGCAAGTCAGAACCAAGTGTCCTAGTTTGAAAATAGCTAGGACATACACTAAAGTCAAGAAACACACGATCAGTTATAGTAGTATCCGGCTGTTTAGGTGCTGGCAGTGTTGTGGCATTGGCGGAGAGTGTAGGGAGGGAGAGTGAGGTGGTGAGTGTGAGGAGTGAGCGACGGGTGACGTGGAGGGTGGTGTGTGGTGGTGGTGAATGTGGTGGAGTGAGGGTGGCTGTGGTGGTTGTTGTGGAGATCATGGTGGTTGAAGGTGGTGCATGGCTGGATGAGAGGGAAAATATGAGGTGATGATGTAGGGTTGTGTTTTCTGTGTTGGTGGATAATACACGTAGGATTTGGTAGGTCCGGTTATTAAATACTCTACTTTGTAATTATTTTAGAGTAAATTACATTGATTGATTGTCCCTTTGGTTTTTGGTTGATTTTCATATTTGATCCTTTGACTTTTTTTACCCAACTCCAGTTCATTTCGTCAAACATACCCTTAGTGATAAGACCTAAGAGTCCTTTGACCAACCGGCCATTTGGTCAAGGCGTTAACTCATGACATTTGCTCTCCACGTGAGGGTAATTTAGTCCTTTTTACTTTTTTTGCATTGAGCCTCCTAAGTTATTTCCCATTTTTCTCTCTTAAACTTCTCTGTAACATGTTTTTATACTTTCATATATTCTCTTAAGGATTTCCAATCATTTATGGTGGAATGGTGTTAACAGTGTGGTACGCATAAACAAGAGACGATGGATCTTGACGAAATTTATGGTAAGTCTCAATTATCAGTTAGTTGTTGTTATTGCATGGTTCATTTATTTTATATGTTGTTTGAATGATTATTTTGATGGCAGAAAATGTATCAGATCATGTTTATTTTCATTGAAAACCCTAATTTTTTTTCTTTATTATTATTATTATTATTATTATTATTATTATTATTATTATTATTATTATTATTATTATTATTATGCAACAACTGAACCTGAAATGTTTTCGATCAAGGTTCACTATGATGGGAAGTTCACTGATAGACTTGATAGAAGCTACACAGATGAGAAATTTGACTTTGTTGATTTAGTAGATATGGATGAGTTCTTTGTCACGAAATGGATGCTATGGTGCAAGAGTTAGGTAACGATTGTCACTCAATTACGTTTTATCACTTTTTTATACTGGTAAATATGTTAAGTTAGGTCATAAGTTGTTGTATGTGTATGTTGAACATGAAAAGACCAACCTTGCTATCTACTTCTTTAAGTTAGTTTCATCTAAGGCTAAGAAGTGTGTTATAGATGAAATAACAGAAGATACCAAAAGAATCAGCAAAAGAATCAGCAATTGGAGGCGTGAAAAGAGTTTGTAATGTGTTATAATTGTCATCATCAATGATTGGGGTGTTTATACTCTTCCAATCATTTGTGACAATAGACTTATTACACTTTTTAGTTCATAAGACATAACTATGACAATGATAACCAAAATTATCCTAGACAATTGATAGATTATTATTACATTCATTTATAATTTCTAACAACATATAATTTAACTAACCATGTTAACTTTATCAAAATATTTTGTTCGCTAAAACCCAACAAAATAATTTATATTTTCAAATAAAACAAACACATATGCGCTAGAAAAATTGTGAATTGTTGATATGCTGAAAAAATAAATGTATCGCTAAAATGTTTAGATTGCAACACATAATTTAATTTGAAAAGTGTGTGATTGGCAATATTTTTTTTTTTCTTTTTGAACTGTTTTTCAGAATATATTAAAAAGCTAACTAACTTATAAAAAAAAAAGAAAAAAAAGTAGTAGAGAAAACAACTTAAAGAGATCTCTTTGACAGAAACCCATAAGGAAGGAGAAAAAAATACAACAAGAAGCAAAAATAAATAAAAAACCCTCAAACAATAATAACTAAGCTAAATCAAGTCACCAATAGTTAAAAGATGTATGTACATTTGATGTTTTATTTTATTCAGTTATATCGTATATATGAAAGAAAAAAAAAGTTTAAATACAACATATATCGAGTTTTTTGAATGACCATTGTGTTTTTAAAAAGTATTTAAGAAAATGAGTACATCTAAAACTATTTAAGATAAAAAGCAATTTTTGAAAAACTCTTGCATAAAACCGTTTTTTAAAGCCGATCTTCCACCTTTGTTTTCTTAATTTATCGGCAGATCTTGTTATTAACAAGCACACTACACTTCATATAATCAACATCCACTCATTTCTTTTTCTTTACACATGAACGTATGCATGCAGGAAAAATGTATGCACCATCAACAAACTTAAATAAAAAACGTCAAGACAGATTATCTCAAATCAAATGGATAGAATGGTAGATATAAAGATCTAAACAAAGTGGGACAATTTTACGAACCACCGTAGTACGTATAGCAGCTTAATGATAATTTTCAAACAGTTATAACACCATATATTTATGTTGAAGAACAACAATATTCATTAAAATAACCAAGTGGAGATCATCAAGAAGCAACTCAAACGAAGCAGTGTGTTTAAGATCACTTGAAGCAATCTCGTGGTCCAAATCATAGAGTGCTTGATTGTTTTTATTTATTATTATTATTATTATTATTATTATTATTATTATTATTATTATTAAATTAAAGTGCTTGATTTGTTGTTTTCTAAATTTTAATTTATGTAAATTGAGTTTAAAAAATGAAATTGTGGTGGACGATGCCAATTTTAAAGTTTTTTGGTTCATTTATTTCTTTTTACAGATGCTCATTTACTTGAATAACTTTTAGGATTTTACATGTGCAGCATGTTATTTAAAAAACTCAACAGAGGTGAAGATCAGAAGGTGGCTTAAAAAAACCAGTTTATGCAAGAGTTTTTCAAAAATTGCTTTTTATCTTAAATAGTTTTAGATGTACTCATTTTCTTAAATATTTTTTAAAAACACAATGGTCACTCAAAAAACTCACATATATCCAGCCTTGATCCCTTGATTGGAAAAATAAATAATGTAGTAGAAAAATGAGTAATAATGGACGGTAAAGGGAGTGGACTTGACTAAAATTCTATAAAGAAAGTAAAGTCTATAAGGAAAGTACGGTAGTTCGATGGTAGTTGGATGATAGGTAAGGTATGAGTGTCTCACTGTAAGCATAACTTAGGCTATAGTGGTTACCTAAGTCATCAGCATTCACATCAGTTTTTTTTCTCTGACGATCAGACATGACTCAAATATCACAGTGACTTAAATGTATATTATTTGACCTATTTTTGATTAAATGTGTATTGAATATCGGTTGCAAAAACAACCAATTGCAAGTTTTGAAACTCGACAACCGATTTTTGCACAACTCCCCACAATAGAGACAACTGATTTCCAAATCGGTCGTGGGTGTCGACCAACCAATTTATTTCGGTACACTGCGTCCGGTCTTAAAAAAATATTTGAAATTTGAATCACTATTGAAGCATCCTTATTTATTTTATTTATAACAAAATCAACTTTTTGAGACTTTGACCTGGTCCTTTCATCTAAAAAGGGGCAGAAAACAAAAGATTAGTCACTTTTCAAGTTAATTTTTATGTTGAGTGACTGAAGCGGAACACTTTTTAAACTTGGTTATTATTTTATGGCATGTATCTTACATAAATATAGTGGTTTAAATTATTATTAAATATTTAATAACTTGCATTACTTAATTTTTATAAGTAGGTGTATTTTAGTCTAACAATATTAGTCACTTTTTAAGTTTTAAACAATTGTGTTATCTTTTATATGTAGTATAGATGAAGTGAATCACGTCTGGTAAGTGAATCACGTCCGGTAATTAAGGCATCGCATCACAAATAAACATGAGTATTTATTATATAGATAATAAATAAGAGGCTTAAGAGAATTAAATTAACTGAGTTAATTTAATAATTATAAAGAATATATAACTTGAAGCGTAGACAAATAAGGAGTTGAGGATGAAAGATGAAATATGGAGGATTCCTAGTTGAACAAGGAATCAAGGACTATAAATATTACCCGTCTTTAATAGGGTTTCATAACCTACACAGAACAAATCCCTTACTTCCTTTCCCCTCCTCTCTCGTATGAATCGACCAAACAACCCAACGGGTCTCCGACTTTAAGTTGAAGTCAACATAGTGTTTATAAAAACGCTAATACACTGAATCCTTGAGGTGATATGCAATCACCTGAGCGTGACAAGATAGAATTGTCTAACGGGTTCTAAACGTGACTAGTATCGATGGATACTTGCAGCTTCCTTGTACAAGAACTCACGTGATCAAATCGGGCAAATCAAAAGTACACATGTCCTAACTATCTCTGTAGTTAATTAATGACTGTAACATATATATGGATCTTTGGATAAGGTTTGTAATTATATTCTTTTTTGGGTAAAAGGTCAACGACCCGGTAAATATATTACTCCAAAAAACATTTAAGTACAACGGATATGAGTGAATCTCATATCTCAGCCCGTTACATAGGCTAAAAGCTTACATAACAAGATACTTCCTATTTTCTAGACAAGAAAACAAACCACAACCACATAATATTGAGACTCGAACAAACATAAAACTACTTCCTATGACCTTGGAGATTAAAGCCATAAATGGCATTAAGAGCATCCAATTCCCCTGGAAGATCATAAATTTGTTTCGAGTAATCATCATAGTCATCAAGCTCATCTTCACGCTCATGACCTCCACCAAAAAGATTTGCTGATTCGTCGAACGTGTTAAGAACCTCCTCCTCATCACTATCAGAGACCACAACCTCACCCACCTTGGAAAATGGATTAGCCCTCTTAGTGACAGAGGCAGACGGAATAGGATGACTTTCATCATCCACAAGAGTAGCTTTTCCATCAATAAGTAGCTTTTCAAGCTTACTAATTTTCTCAACTATAGGAGTAGAACCGCCTTCCTTAGTTCCCATTGAATCAATCACAAGCGGTTATTGTGATGCAGTACCAGTCTTAACCGACTCATCTTCATTAACTTCCATTGTACGGCCAGCATCCACATCCTTGTTGGTGTCATCAGTAGGAATACCAAACGCATCCGTATCATCCATATTAAGAGCATCAAATTGGTTAGATGTAGAAATCTTAGTACCACTAGAACTAGCCACATCAGAAGTCTTCTTCTTAGTGCCACCAACTTTCTTAGGTTCAGGAGGAGTCTTTTTGGGTTGATACTGAAACTGCTTACCCACAACAGGTTTAGTAAACCCCCTTGACCCGGAATTGTAGAGCCACCTTGCTTTCCTTTCTTCCTGTGATTGACAGTCTTGAAACTATCATTAACAGGCTTAGTGAGCGGAACAGGAGGTATAACAACTTTAGGACAGTCAGTTAGAGTATGACCAAATATCTTACACTTGTCACAATGAGGTGGTTGCCACTCGTATTCAACCCGTATCTTCTCAATAGTCAAACCCGAACCATCAAGTAATGGTATCTCAACAGTGAGGCTGTCCCGAAGCACCTCATCCGACTTCACTTCTATCATGCATCTAGCAAAACTACTACGGCCCCACGATTCCTTGCACATTTGGCTTGTAAAAGCATCCAACCGTTTGGGCGTTCCAATCAGTGTGGCAAGAAGACTGAGGCCATCATCAGAAAACATAGCAAGGGGAATATCATGGAATTTAACCCACACCGGGATGTTTGTCAAATCTTCTTTAAGTAGATTTGTGTTCAAAGTCCATGGTTTAAGAATAATAGGAACATTTCTGATCAACCAAGGACCGTTTTCAAGCACATCATCAACTTCTTTCTTCGAGTTGAATTTAAAGAAGAAGAACCCCTTAGCATTCATCATTACCTTTTGCACGCCAAACTTAGCCCATGCATTGCGGACATAGTAATCAACAACCGGAAAAGCAAGGCGTTGGCCAAGAAAGTACCCATAGACAGTATTCTCAAACCGCGTGTTCACCTCTTCCACTACTTTCATTGGAAATGAAAGGTCAACATCAGCCTTCTTCTTGCTACATTCCAACCTACGGAAGTTTGAAACATGTTTCAGAGGTTCATTAGAAGTAGCACCCGCGTAAGTAACCAATTTCACTCCCGTACCATTAGTAGTATCAACCTTGTGAGCATTAGGACTAGAAGTTACACCCTTGTACATATTCGCATTACTCCCAAGCGACGGAGGAGTACTTGTAATATTAAATTCATTAGCTCCAATCTCACTTTGAATTTTATTCATGGCATCATCAAAATTCTGATGCGCATTAGCAATCAAGTGCTTCACCGTATCAGCACTTGTAATCCGCTCCAAGTCGTCACCATGTGATGTATCTTTCGTAAGTGGAATCGGCTCCACTGTCTGAGTACCATTCATAGAACAATCAGGTGCATCATCCACAGTCAAACTACCACTACTAGGGCTCATCATTGAGGGTGTACTCAACTCACCAAAGCTAGTAGTGGCCGTTTGAATATTACCAAGTGAAACTGGCTCCACTAGGTCGTGTTTGCACCCAACCAAGTTATTATCCTGTTGCACACCCAAGTTACCCTCTTGTCCCTTAAGCCTATTCAAACGAGTAGCCAATTCAACATTAGTACCCTTTTCATCATTAGTACCCTTGTTCGCATCGTTAGAACCAGATTCTATATTACCCTTATTCGCAGTCTTACTAGTCAAGAACCCCTTTTCCATCTCTCAAAAACCCACTTCCAATATCAGAACACCAATAGCCTCACTTAATTCCCAGCAATCATGCAAAACTAATAACAAAAGAAAACCCTAATCGCAAGATTAGGGTTTAAGCATTACAGCGCAAACAAACTAACCTGCACCCATCATCAACGCAGCACCCAACTTGATAAAATAGCAGAAGTATAGATCGAATGTAATCAATACAGCCCCACCAACCCACGTTAGATGATAATTACAAAGACAGATCGTAGGGAAGGATCACAAAGCGAAGAGAATAACAGAACGATCAAAACCAATTGATAACTACCACCGACCCACGATGGAGAGGGAGTAATATATTAAAAGGGTTAGGATCGATCGTTTCTTGAAAGTGTGTGATCGCTTTTTTAGGGTTGTTTTAAGTCGCCAGAGAGATATCGCAACTCAGTAACCGTAATTATATTCTTTCTGATATTAATCTGTCATTATTGTTTAATTACGTGTAACCTCATTTAACCTAGTAAAAACCTACACATACATGTATTGTGTTTTGACAAAAATTGCATAAAAGATTTTATCATTTTGTTCCTTTGGGAAGGATGTTAGGAAGTCATAGCAGACAATGACTAGGTTTTGAAAAAGCGATTTATACTTAGGGACATGGTGGTGGCAGCTCAAGATGGCCGTTAGGAGTGGAGAGATTTGACATGGTTGACATAGAGTTGTCGCTCATAGTTGGAGACTATAAGTCTGATGCTATATCAAATGATGAAAATCACATTAGTTAAACTTTATAAATGATCAACTATATATATATAATACATATTACAAATCATAATGAAACACTAATGAACCTCTTCCTAATGCGACCGGGCATGCATTCTAAGTTGCTAACGTTACCCCGGTTTAGACCTTAGAGCATCGGTTGTCATACCATGCAACCTCATCGACTACCTATTGCATATAAAAGCTTTTAACTTTTTGGTGGTATGGTTGTGACGTAAATTTTACATTTTTCGATAGAACAACAAGCAGTTCCAATGCCTCTTATAAAGTGTTACCTCCACCACATCTTTCGGACTTAGTATCCTTGAATCAATATCACACTAGCAACACTTTCATCAGAAACCAGCTCTAAAGTTTTGGACAATGTAAACTACGTACGTTTGAAAGTTTGTTTAATTCGTTTTTATTGAACTCTTCGCTCTGAAATTTCTTATAAAAATTAGTATTACTAGAAACAGTAACATGAACACATTGATTTATCTTTTACATTTAATCATCAACTGAACAACATTACAAATCAAAGTAACTAACATTCACATTTTATTTTCATAACATATGTAACACATGCATCTATAAAAACTTTTGATACTTATCTATTAACGCGCGTACAAGCAACAATCTTTCAGCATGGTCGCTGAAGCTTCATGACTTTACTCTAATGATCCGTTTAGTATCCATATCCAGCAACCGATTTGGAGTAATAGCCATTTGTTAGAATAGTGCTAGTCGACCCACATTCGCTCTCCATAAGAGATACAGTTGACTTGTCAAGCTTGATTGACCATGGGTAGGGATTAATTTGAGGACCTGAACCAACATGAGAAGATGAACGTTGCATCCTCACGGCTCGTGGCACGTTCCTTCCTTCAACAGAAGGTCTCCGCTTAATACTACTTATAGACTGTCTCTCATGGGCCCAAGTCTGATCTGCAGGGCGTTGCTTTGGAGCGCTATGGGATCTGACCTTGGCCCTTGAGGATTGAGTGTTGGCCATATAACTCGGACAAGCCCCAAATTCTTGCACCGTTTCAGCATAATCAGCTATAGAGTAAGTAGAATTAGGCCTAGAATATTCGGGCTTCGAGTAGTATAACGCGGTAGCTTGACCAAAATGGTCAAAATGCCCACGTTCTGAAGGCTCAGGCGAGATATACACGTGTGGTCGCGTGTGACCAATATCCATCTCTACAATCTTGATGTTATCTTCCATAAATTCTTGGTTATTGACGCCATGATGAAATCTATGATCTTGTGTTAGTACTCTTTGAGCACGAGCTCGAGCTTGAGCCGTCACTAGTGCATGCATGCACCTAAGAGTCTCGGCTGCTTGTTTTCGTACCAAGTGACCTCTAACTAAGGCTTGCAACTTCACTAGTCCTTTCAAAGCACATAAAGCTTTTCTTGCTAAATAAGAGCGAAAAAAGGATTGAATCTTAGTTGCTGCAACATCTTCTTGGACATTGATCACAGTCATGACCATGCTGGTATTGGCGGCCTCTTGTGGGGCCACCAATGCCAATGCATGGCTATGTTCAACATTCTTGGGTTGAACAGAGGGAGGTGGAATGGATGTAACGTCTGTGGTGGTGGTGGTGGCAGATGGACGTCGAAAACTCCATCTACGCTTCTCCTTAGGGGTTGTGGGCAAGGCGGTAACGGTGGGTAGTGGATTTTCTTGGGTGGTCTTTGGTGGTTGAGTGATGGTTTTCTCTTTTTTCCCGGTTAACAAATGCTTGAACCATTTGCTTGTTTTTCCCATTTCTTATTACATTGTCATTGGATCACACAAAGTGCAATAATTTGTAGATCTGGATCTATTTATCTATATCATTGATTGATATCTTGCTCATAAAATCATTCGTCTAGCTAGTCAATTATTTGTAGATCCCAAGAGAATACTTATATGTTTTTCTTCAACCACTTTCGTTGCTCTTTATTCTTTATTCTATCTTTTTGGTTTTTTAATTTAGGCAAAAAATGAGTAGAATTTCAATATCATCTTTACGAATAAAAGTAGACATTTGCATGCTAGACGTAGCTATAGGTTAAAATATTCATGACATTCATTAATTGTTTGTACATTTATTAATCACTGCCATTTTTGCATTTAATATCTTTTAATCGACTTTATATGACTAACTCTGCATGTTGTTTTTTAAACATAGCCTTTAGCAAAACCAAAAAAGTTATATGAATACATGAACATGTGCGCCGATACAGATTCACTTATTATTTTTTATGTCCTTGGAAAAACAATTACTCATTTTGTTTCTTATGGTATCGACATATATTATGGTCCTTGGCTATACTATTCTACTAAATTGAGATGGTACTGAACTAGTGTACAAATACGCTGTCACCGAACGATGTTAACAGACTCGCTTAACGTGATGATATTTCAAGACTTGTCGCTAGCAAACGTTTATACATGATACAGACTCGCTTAACTTATTTGCTTTTTTGGAGTAATAATATTTTACCGTGGTAACCATTTTACCAAAAACAAAATATACTATTTTTGACTGATCTACTGGAATAGGATATTAAATATAAATCTTGGACTTATTGGTGTTGATCATGTTAGATGATGGGTGAAAAATATATATGTACATAAATTATTGATGTACATTGTACGTTGGCATAACTATGCCAGCCTGAAGATGCATGGAGGTAGCTTACAATAGACAAACATGGCCATGTTCTAGGCAAATTCATCAAAATAAATGTAAATAAAATTTATTACCCCATGTCTATGCACAGACAATGAGACAAATATGAATTGATATTTAATAGAATTAACACAAGTTAACTGACCAGTGAACATGATATCACAGATCATTTTAACTCTACAGAAGATGTAATAATGTAGACAAGTCTTGACGACAATGTCGGTTAAACATGAATTCTAGTTTTAATGGATATGATCATGTATAAGTTAGGCGTGTTTATTATGCTATGTCTTTAACAAATCAAACAAGTGATACCAACAAAATCTAACGTAGAAGCAAACGATTACAAGTAATCAAGAATCACCCATATTGTTTTAGAATATGTACAACGTACATCTGAGTATGCTTCAGCTATTTTGAAAACATAACACTGCATGAATAATAAATAATAAATAATTTGAAATATGTGGCTATAATTATTTCTTACTCTTCTCATTTTAATAATAATAATAATTATTATTATTATTATTATTATTATTATTATTATTATTTTTTGCTAGATCCATTCTTGAATAATATAACCCAAAAAAATCATAAAAAAAACACGAATAATAAATGAAAGATAACAAATATGTCCCGTGACCCAATTTTATTTTGTAAAAGGTGTCCATTGGATTCTTTTTTAACTTATCGGGCTACAATTAGAGTGGCCCAATTTTGTAGTTATTAGCCTTAGAGGTTTCCACATTCAATTACCTCTCGTCCTCACGCATAATTTATTTATCTACCGTGACACATTTTTTATTCTCGTGTTGTAGAATGTAGATCGTAAGCTAAGATGCGACCCAATACATTGTGATATATAACGAATCTTTTAGATATTTGAGTTTGGTGATACACAAGTCAGGGAGGATAGGCGATGATGTAACCACCGTATTAGAAGAGGATGGGAGAAATGCAGGGCAGCGTCATAGTACTTTGCGATAAGAATGTCCCCTTTTAGCTAAAGAGAAAATTTTATAGGGTGGCAATTAATCCTGCTATGCTGTACGGGTCAGAATGCTGGCCTAACACGAAAGCCCAAGCAAATAGGGTAAAAGTGGCTGAACTGAGAATGCTAAGGTTAACTTATGACAAAACCATGTCTGACATGATTCCTAACGACGTTTTCAGATCAATACTTGATGTTGAATCCATTATCTTGAAAATGAGAGAAAGAAAGTTGAGGTGGTTTAGTCATGTCAGGAGGAGGTCACAATCAACGCCAGTAATAAAAGTTGAAGCGCTAATAGTCGACGGTATGAGAAGGAGGGGCAGGCCTAAACTAAGGTGGAAGAATATGCTTATGCAAGACATGAATGAGCTCCTCTTGCTGAGGATAGTCTCCCTTTAAACTTTTGAGCCTCTTAGCCTGTTCCATTTATGCTTTAGGCTTTTTGGGCTCCTTTTGCTTTGCCTTAGCTTTAGGCTCTTTTACGTTGCCCTGCTTTGTTCTTTGTTGCTTTCTTTTGCCTTGGTCTTGTTTACCTTTTTCCCTCTTGCTTTTGCGTTTTTGTTATTGTTCTTATATGCTTTGCTCGTGTTTCCTGCCTCTTTTGCGTTTCCTTTTTTTTCTATGGGTTTCTTGTGGCGTTCTTTATTTACGTGTTTGTTGTTCTACCTATATGCTCTGTTTACTTGGTTACCTTTTCCCCTTTTTTCTGGGTTTCTTGAGGCGTTTGCTTATTTACGCTCTTTTATTGGTTTTCTGCCTATTCACTACTACATAAATGGGTTTCCAGACCTCCTCATCAAGACCCTTTCCTATAAAAAACGGTCTTAAAAAATGGATTAGGCCCGCCCAAAAATATCTAGACCTGTTGCAAAGAAGAAACCCGGCTTTGATGAAAACAATAAATGTAGACCGGCTATTAATTTTACAACCGGCCTCATTTGACCCTACTGTGGACCGGTTTTATTCATAGAAATCATAACCCGGTCTTCTTCCCCAAAATATTGAGCGGGATTTTTGCCCCCTTTTATCTTTTTCACATATTGACACTTCAATTCAAATGAACAATAATCAATTCAACTTTTGCAAAAGCCAAAAACAAAGAAAAAAAACCATCTTCTTCTCCTAATCCACCATTGCTCCCAAATCGACACCTCTGTCATAACATCTTGATACATCAGTCAAGACACCTCTGCTACGGCCGCTGCTCTTGGTACCACGTGTTTCTATCGAAGGTGTGTATAAAGAAGAATTAACTTTTTAGATTGTTGTAATTAGTTTATCTTTATGTGTTATTTGATATGTTTGTTTTATGTATTTTTTGTACTTAGATCTGTGGATCTGTCAATGTTAAGGATTTTTTTATTGATACATGATAATTGTTTGATTTGGGGTTTTATAGATACTTAATTAGTGTTTGTTTCATAAGATTAAAAAGGGTTTTGTGAATAAGAAACAGGTATGTCCCTTTTAATATAACCATAATTAGGGACACGAATTTCGGGATTCACATTTGAAGAATGCAATTTAGCACACATTTAGGCCATGATATGTTGTTAAAACGTATGTAAAAGGTTATCCAATATGTCTTGTATCTTACTGATATCACAAACAGAGGTTTATTGTTGGAACAACCATCTTATTAACAAGCAAGTGGAAAAATTCTCACCTGCTTAGGTTCAACGAAGAACTGTTCTTCATTTATTTACTTCCGCCTATCATCTTCAATGCTGGGTAAGGCTGGTGTCCGCCTATATGGGCTATACAATTCGCTTGTTTGTTGTTCGTGATATCACTAACTTTCAATCTTACTTTAACAGCTTTCAGGTGAAAAAGAAACAATTTTTCTCATATCAACATCTATAGTCGCAGCTGGTATTATTCTATAAACTTATAATTAAGTGTATCTATTAAAATGTAGTCTTATATGCAAACTTTTCAGTTATCGTGATTGGTGGTTCTTGGTGCTGTTAGGTTGCTAGTGGCTGTTTCCAAAGTTTGGGTTTGAGAGTTTGTCTATCAGCGAGTATCTGAGTATGATAATCTATCAACTCTTCTTTTCGACCTTTCGTCCTTGTTATTCTTACTCATAACTAACTGTCGTAACTATATATGGTACCATTTTAGGTATTGGAACCATATTCTCATCAACGAATACTATTTTGCACATTACAGGTTGGTCATAATGTATTGAATAACTTTCTTATGATGGATATGATACATTTGTGACGCGGTTTTGATAATCTTTCTTGATTGAAAACATCTATGCAGGTTTTGAGCCAAGAGGAAACACCTCTGTTATACAGCCTAGTGTTTGGTGGAGTAGTGAATGATGCAACATCAGTTGTCCTCTTTCACGCGGTTCAAAAGATCAATGCAGATACAGTCAATGGCCTTACAGCTCTTCACATCTTTTTAAATTTCTTGTATCTATTCACTACAAGCATGCTTCTTGGAGTTGGGTTTAGTCCAATTTCTTGTCGTATTAACTCAATAAGAAGCACTTATAAAAGACATATTGTTTTCTGTGCTGATGCAGAGTTATTTTGATTTTCATAATTTAACGGCATCTCTGTAACAGCGTCTAATCATTAATTGGTAACCAACAATTTATACAACTTAATTGTTTTGTGCAGGCTGGGCTCGTGACAGCTTACATTCTTAGAGGCAGGTTAGCCTTGTGTGAGTTCTGCAGCTTGAGGATATTGTTCGTGCAGCTAAGAGAGCCTGCTATAGATCTAGATCACTGGCTACAACTACCTAAATAAGTGTTTGCAACTTTTTGTAGGTTTCAGCTTTAACTTGTTTTACTTCGTAGTTGTTTTAGCTAAAAGCTTACACATATGTACCATACATTTCATTTAGAGGTGTGGATTAATTAAACATGTATACATATGAATGATGTTGTTTGGTTGTCGAGAACTTGATATTATAGAAATGAATGATTGTTTCGCATTGCTTATATTGAAGCTACTGGATTGCTTATTGAATACACTAATGGGGGCTGTTTGGGATTGCTTATCAAACGGCCCCAATTTATTTTTTTTCAAAAATAAGATAGAGACAGGTTTTTATAGAAACAACCGGTCCAGATTATGTTTCCAAGACGTGTTTTTAATCATCAAACCGGTCTCAAAAACAAAATGTAGACCTGTTTATAAACCGGTCTCGATATGATTTCACATGCAGAGCCCCCCTCATATAGACCAAACGATAAACCGGTCTCGATTTGGTTGTGAACAGGTCTCTAAAGTACTTTTTGTAGTAGTGATTTGTTGTGTTTTGTTTTGCTTGTTTCTTTAGTTTTGTCGTTTGCTTGCTTTTCCTTGTTTTTTTTTTGCGCTCTTTATCTGCTCGCTCTCTCCGTTTTTGAGCACTCTCACTTGTCGGAGGTTATCTTGAAAGCAATCTCTTTCCTGTTGTTGTTGTTGTTGTTGTTGTGATATTGATTTAACGGTCTTTTCGGTTTAATTCAGTTTCATTGGCTAGAGAGGTTAAAGGTATCACAGTCCTTTTTGTCTCCTCTGCTATACGGATACAAGGTCGTAGAATCAATATTTTCTTTATTAGTTACGAGAGAATTAAAGAAACCATTACATGTTTTACTAATGTGAAGGGGTTTAAACTTTAAAGGTTACCCAAATCCACACATAAAATAATGAAGTGCCCATTTCAAGAACTAAAACAAATGAGGTCACAAAAGTTGGTAGTTTAGGCTATGTTTGGCACAAAGTTTTTTGAAGTTTTTTTGGGTAATGAGCGGTGAGCAATAAGCTTTTTGATTTTTAGTGTTCGTTTGACATGAGAGTTGTGAGCTTTGCTATTTTTTAGGAAAACTCATTTTTCCAATGCTTATTTATGAAGCTGTGAGCGCTGAGCAGCTGCTACAGCTACTTTTGCCAAACATAGCCTAAGATCCGAATATCTGATTATTTATGTAATAAGGATTGATAATAATCCTTAAATAAATTGTAACTAGCTAGTTTGAAATGCATAATGCGCTACCAAAAATCGTTAGCCTTATCGTGACATTGTTTAGTATTGACTATTTTAATAAATCAAAAGTCATCACTTGAAGGAAACGTTTTTGCTACAGAAAAGACAAAGATTCGGTAGTTTGCTAAGGAACAATGAACGCATGTACAATATTTATGATAAATTATGGTTAACTGGCCGTCATCATTATTTAATTAAAAGTTATTTGCCTAATTTTTATGTTGTGATATCAGACAATTGTTCACGTGTTTGTCTCCATGCAAAGCAAAATATTTGATCAATATAGTTAGGCAAACATACTATATAAATAGGGCGACAATAAAATACTACTACGTTGTATTTTAAGCATCATCAGATTACGAATATCGATAATTAGTATTTATATATTTATTTGATTGCCGATTTGATTAGTTATATAAAACATCCTAAATAAGTGTCATTATAATCACCAAGTAAAAGAACCTATGATCGAACAACCAAAACTTTATGTCACATACATCAGTCAAATAAATACAGTTAGGAACGAGCTTGGCTTACAGGGGCGGAAATATCTAAGCATTTCAAGAGCGACATTAATAGTGTAAATACAATTTTTTTTTTTTTTTTAAAGATATTTTAAAGTTTAACAATCTGTGATAACATTCTGAAACTTTAGGCCCAAATTCTTGCCAATGACACTGTTGGCATATATTCTTTCCTTGTAAATGGGGCATACCAATTATTCATCAGAATCATGAAATGAAAACTTTGCATGAAACTCACGTATTATGATTTATGACTACCCGAAATCCAAATATACACTAAAATTAAATTAAAGCAAAAAAAAAATAAAATAAAATAAAATAAAATAAAATAAAATAAATAAAAAATAAAAAAATCTAGACTAGATTACTGAATAATAACTTTATTCTTCTAATTACACGTAAGTTCATGGTAGAAATTAAGGGTTTAATTTATTATGTCACAACTCACAACTATAAAAATATCCAACAAAACCCATAAATAAAATAGAAAATACAAAAAAAACCAACGTTTTATTGATCATGATTTCGAACTATCTGGTTGTGCATCCTTAACGGTGACAGGAGCTGCCACTGTCGACAAAGAAGAATAACAAGGCGAGGAACCAAGAGGAGCGGTTGACTTTGAAGCCACTATTGAACCTTCACTCCAAGAACGCCTGATACGATACGACACTTTAGCAACATGAGAACAGTGACCACTTACGGAGTTATGTAGAGCACACCTACAATTACGATGATAAGGCCTGTGTTGACCACCTAGATCATCGCCCGATATGCTTCCTCCATATACTCCATGAAACATCCCATCTCCAGGAGCTCCACTCGCCATGATGATACTTTGGTTGACACTACGTATGTGCTTAACTTTTTTAGCAAGACAAGTGAATGAAATATGATGGAGTGTGGAAATTACAATACCTTGTTATTTATATTAAAAGGGGTCACTTGTTGACCGAGTATATTTGTTATGTATTATAGACTTATAGTACTAGATTTCTGTCACGTTTCTATATGGTTTAACTTATAAACAACTACTAACCAAAAGAAACAAAACTAGAACAAGTGAAAATGGAAACTAGAGCATTTCAAGATACATTATTTATCAACACTTACATGAATATATAATGTCTAAGAAACCCGTGGGAAGCAAACAACATCTATTAGTTTTGTGACGAAATATTATACATCTTATTGTGTATGTAAACGCATATATTTTATATTTATGACGTACTAGCTCAACATACTTCCAAATCTTTTAAGAGCATAGGGTGAGGTAACTCACCGTCATATGTTAATACACTGCCACGTCAGCGCCACATCAGCTTTTACTTTTTAACTTAACTCACCACTTTCCACCCCAGTAAAATAACTTACATTTAACTCACTTCCACCCCAATTATTTTCAATTTCAACCCCAGATTTTAACAAACACTTCATTTAAAAATAACATAAACATTTATAAAACACAAATTACATTAACTATGTTAATTAAACATAAAACATGATAATTAAACTACGATAATTAAACATAAAACATCTAAATTAAAGTACGATACTTAAACATAAACGACGATAAAACTAAACTACGAATCAAGAAATTTGTGAATTACGTATTTGTATGTGAATTGTAGGTGCATTGTGATAACCTGGAGGTGGCAATTTATAGGGGGTTTTGTTTGGATTTGAAATTTGAATTTACCCCGCTCTTGTTAGAAATTTGAATTTAAAAATTATCCCGCCTTCGATAAACCCCTATTAATACCACACCATACCATTCATTTTTTCACACTCTTCAATATCTACAACATTTCGCAATGAATAATCGTTGGTCAATGGAAGAAGAGGAGTTGCTAGGTAACGTATGGCTTGAAGTTCATGATGCTAGAGACCTTGTGAATGGACGTTGTTTTTGGAATGAATTTACACGAAGGTTCAACGATCAGACTGATGGTGAGCACCGTAATAAAAATAGTATTACGGCTCAATGGAGTAGGATCAACCGTGAATTTCATAGGTATAATGAAGTTTACAAAGAGTTGTTGCGTACAAGTGAAGACCCTTGTCGTCTCAGCAATGCAAACCGAACTTATTATGAACGCTATGGGAGAGGGATATATTATCAACATGTGTGGTTCGTACCGAGAAACACACATGCATGGGACAGAGACGATGAGTAATAGTGTTTTATGTTAAGTATTTCCGTATCGTATGATTCTGTTTACGTATCGTGTGTATTTGTTTCCTTTATCGTAGGGGGTGTTTTATAACTTTTTCATTTTGGTATTAATAAAAGCAAATAATATGACAAGGGCCAAATTGTATTTTTTTATTATTTTTTATTTTTTTAAATAAGCAGCTTAACGCTGCGTTAAGCTCTTAACTCTATAAGTTAACGTGCATTTGACCATGATTGCTGGCGTGACTCATTTTCGTGGTGCGTTAAGAGTTAACGCAGCCTTTGCGTTAGCTTACCGGATGCTCTAAGAGTTAAAAACTCCAAATTAATTAATTATATACAAAGTATAATATTCTTATAAACAAGTACGTAAGAGTCAACTCTAAAATACATTCTTGTTGTTTGTCAAATTTTATAGTTTACATTCCTATAAAAAAAGTTAGGACTATTCCGTCAATAAACGTTAGACAATATCCATTCATAAGTAAATGATGCAATCTGTTTCCGTTATCTTCTAACGTGATTCTAAAATGAGAAGCATTTTTGTCTTTTTGCTTGTAACAGGGATGTACTTAGCCGTTTATTCTTATTGTTATTAGAAAAAATTACACGGACGGTCCTTGTGGTTTACACAGATTTCATGTTTAGTCTCTATTTCATTTTAATTACACCAGAGATACCTAATTTTTGAAACTTGTCACTCATTTAGTCCCTAATTTGGATGGCCGTTAGTTCATCCGTTAAGTTATATGCACTGTTAGTCCTCCGTTAATATTTTTTGCACCGTTAGTCCTCATTTTCTAAAAAAGTCGTCATTTTTTACACTGTTAGTCCCTCCGTTAATTTTTTGAACCGTTATAAATCTTTTTACGTTTTCGTCAATTTTTTACGTCTTTGTCCATAATTTTAAGTTTTCGTCTATTTTTTTATGTTTTCGTCCGTTTTTTTAACGTTTTCGTCCATTTTTTTACGTTTCGTCCTTTTTTTAACGTTTTCGTCTATTTTTTTACGTTCTTGAAAATCTTTTTACGTTTTCATCCATTTTTTTACGTTCTCGTCCGCTTTTTAACGTTTTTGTCTATTTTTTATGTTTTCGTCCGTTTTTTTACGTTTTTGTCTGTTTTACGTTTTTATCTGCTTTTTTAAGTTTTGGTCCAATTTTTTTTTTACATTTTCATCCGTTTTTTACGTTTTTGTCTGTTTTTTTTATGTTTTATCCATTTTTTTTACATTTTTGTCTGTTTTTTTTACGTTTTCGTCTGTTTTCTTATGTTTTTATCGGTTTTCGCCTATTTTTTGTGATTAAGTAAGTATACTAAAAGAAAACTTGACATTCGATAAAAATGTTTATGTGTCGATTTTAAATCAAGATTTTGACCCCTTTCTAGTCGGAATCATCAAAAGTGTAAAATACGAAAGTTGTCCGGAATAATGTTTTACATCAAGAAACACGAATGTAAAATAAGGGTTGTTTACTACTAAAACTTAAATCATTTTACCAAATTTATAACTTATAAACTCTTGTACATTTTGTACTTGTGCAAATCATCAAACTTATTTGAAAAAATGAACAAAATCGGATAAAAACGGATTAAAATGTGTGAAAATGTGAAGAAAAAAAACTAACGAAACATGTTAAAATGGACAAAAACAGATAAAAACGTGAGAGAAACGGACGAATGATAATGAACGAAAACGGCTTAAGTTCTGGTAGGAAACAACCATTATTTTGCATTTTTCAGGTTAAAATCTCATGAGTCTTGATGTAAAACATCATTCGGGACAACTTTCGTGTTTTACACTTTTGATGATTCGGACAAAAAGGGGTCAAAATCGTGATTTAAAACCGATACAAAAACACTTTTATCAAATGTCAAGTTTTCTTTTAGTATACTTACCTAATCACAAAAAAACGGGCGAAAACGGATAAAAAATAAGAAAACAGACAAAAACGTAAAAAAGCAGACGAAAGCGTAAAAAAATGGACGAAAACGTTAAAAAGCGGACGAGAACGTAAAAATGTGGACGAAAACATAAAAAGATTGACAAAAACGTAAAAAAAAATGGACGAGAACGTTAAAAAAACGGCTGAGAAAGTAAAAAATGGACGAAAACGTAAAAAGTTTAACAAAAGACGTAAAAATGGACGAAAACGTAAAAAGATGGATAAAAACGTAAAAAATGAACGAAAATGTTAAAAAAATGGACGAAAACGTTAAAAATGGACGAAAACGTAAAAAGATTGACAACGGTGTAAAATATTAACGGAGGGACTAACTGTGCAAAAATGAGGACTTTTTAGAAAATGAGGACTAATGGTGCAAAATAAATTAACAAATGACTAACTGTGAAAATAACTTAACGGATAAACTAACGGCCATCCAAATTAAGGACTAAATGAGTGACAAGTTTCAAAAAATAGGTATCTCTGGTGTAATTTAATGAAAGCGGTTCTTGTGATGCATTACCAGTCTTTAAAGACCTGTCCTCCTTAGCTTCATTTGGAATACCAGAATTCACATCCTTAGTCACTTCATTGGTAGGAATACCAAAGTCATCAGTATCATCCATATGAAGGGCATCAAACCGGTTTGATGTAGCAATCTTCGTACCTCTCGTACTAGCCACATCAGCGGCCTTCTTCTTTGTAGTATCCACCTTCTTGGGTTCTGGAGGAGGCGCTTTAGGTTGATACCTAAACTTAGGACCCATAGCAGGTTTAGTAAAACCTCCTTTATCCGTAGCATTGTGACCACCATTCTTACCATTATTCTTGCTATTTACCGTTTGAAAACCATCATTAACATTCTGTTTAGGCTGAGTAAGAGGTGGAGCAGACTTAGGACAATCAAGCAACGTATGACCAAAAAGCTTACACGTATCACATCGAGGCGGATCCATCCCTAGTTTATCTCCTCTAATTCGTCCCCTTCTTCTCTTCTAAATAAACCCACAACAAACTTTCCTACAACCCTAAATCACCAATGTCATACCATTCAAATTTTGTTATGTATGCTCTTAATGATCTTGTCTTAGTAGTCGCTTTAAAGGTATTGAAGGTTGATCACACATCGTGAACCCCTCCCCTCCTTCTCAACTATATGTAACATGCTCCTCTTGTAGGAAAGCAAGTTAAACGTCACTAGTAATGTGACTTGATCCCTCAATGATACCACCTATTCTTCCCCACTATACTTGTCATGACTAATCTCAACAAAGCAAGGTTAAAACACTCTGCCATGGAGCTTGTGCCAGCTCAACCCAACACAATCCCAAATGCAATTATTGGTGCAACCTTTGCTCTGTTCATAGGTTAAAACCTCGCTTCCAAGTGTATTTAATATGTAATTGCACGAACCCGCCTTGAATATGAATACATGTACATCTTCTCACCTTAATTTTTAATGTAAGTAATTCAAGTACTATTTTTAATAAACGTTTATTTCCATCTATGTCTGTTTGTGATGGTAATTCTATACCTGTCATAGATACCGGCCATAGTATTCTTCCTACCCATCATAGACCTCTCCATCTTTATAATGTTCTCGTTGCATCTAAAATCATTGAAAATCTTATTTATACCCGACATTTTACTAGGGATAACAAATATACAATTAAATTTAACGAGTTTGGGTTTGCTGTGAAGGACTTATTGACTCACCATATCCTCCTCATATGTGACAGTTCGGGTGATCTCTATCCAGTTACCAAGCAATTTTCTATCCCTACAACTTTACTTTCTATCAATTAGTCCATGTGGCACCGACGCGTTGGTCATCACAGTGATGGTGTACTGGGGTCTCTTGTGTCCGCCATATATTTTGTTTAATGAAGAGAAGTCTCACAATATTTGTCATGCTTGTCACTTTGGCAAACATGTAAAACTTCCATTTTCTATTTCAGATTCCGTTATTTCTAGTCGTTTTGATGTTATTCATTTAGATTTATGGAGATCTCCTAATTTAAGTGCTAATAGAGCTTATGTGTGGATTTACACTTTACGTAACAAGTTTAATGTATTTCAAAAACCAAATCACTTTCATGCTTATGTAAAAAATCAATTTAAGTGTGAAATTAAAGCGTTTAAAAGTGATCATGATGGTGAGTTTAACAATAGCCAACTTCACAATTTTTTTTTACCACTAATGGTATTCAATTTCATTTTTCTTGCCCCAATACCTCCCAACAAAATGGTAAATCAGAACGAATGATTACGACGATTAACAATATGATTTGTACCATGCTATTTCAAGCGCATTTATACATATGGCGGCATACCTTTTTCTATATCCTTTCGTCCACCGACATCAATAATGGAACCCCGTACAAAATGTTGTTTAAGAAAGAACCAAATTACTCCCGTATTTGTATTTTTGGGTGTCTTAATGTCTTTGTTACCCTCATTTAGACTCACCCTCACAAACTTGCCCCTCGAGCTATACCGTCTATTTTTTTTTTGAGATTTCCCTCCTGTCATCGAGGGTATCGTTGCTTGGACCTAGCCTCCAATATGATAATACTTTGTCGCCACATTACCTTTGATGAGGACCAATTCCCTTATGGTTCGGTCACACCTTCTTAACCTCCATCATACACCTTTCTTGACTCTCCACCATGAACATGAAACACCCTGCTTTTTTTTATATTTTTTTAGCTACAACGACGTTATCAAACACTTTTGTAAGCTGTTACCCTTTACAAATACTTCTAATCTCACCAAACATAACTAATATGAAGGCGTTTAAACTTTGAATATTACCCAAGCAACACACAAAGTAATAAACTTGAAGAGTTACGAAATGAACGTCTTGCATGAAAATTATGTATAATGATCGATGATCCAAAAGGCCAACATACAACAAGTCAATAACATAGAAAAAATATCGAATGATAGCTTTATTTAGAAGTCTATCTCTTAAGAATAACAAAATGGATACAAGGGTTTAACTTATTCACATATACAAATTAAAAGATCTAACTTAAACAAACCCCGATCAATCACCAAATATGACTTCAAAAGAGAGTATCAGAAAACTTATTACTACCATGTTATTGTTCATCATTAGGAACATGTGGAAGTGAATTAGTACTCTCGGGAGGTGAATCCTTTATGGTGATCGGCTCTCCTAGTCTCGATAATGAAGCACACCTAGGCGAGGAACTAGGAGAAGCGTTTGATTTCATAGCCAGAAGAGAACCTTCACTATACGACCGTCTAAATGGGTACGACACCTTAGAAACATGAGAACAATGACCACCACTCATGTTATGAAGAGCACAACTGCAGTTGCGATGGTAAGGCCTACGTTGAACGCCTAGATCATCGCCCGATATGCATCCTCCATATAATCCATGAAACATCGCATCTCCGGTTGCTCCACTCGTCATGATAATATTTTTTTGGTTGACACTATGTGCTAAACTCTTTTAACAAGAAAAGTGAATGAGTTATAATGGTGTGGTGGAACTTACAATACCATATATTTATATCAAAGGGGCTCCTTGTTGACCGAGTAGACTTGTTCATAGTACTACTATATTTTTTTTCTCTCGCTAATTTATTGAGAGGTTAACTTGTAAACAACTACTAACGAAAAGAAACCAAACGATAACAAGTGAAAATGAAACTAGGGAATTTCTAGAAATATTATTTAAAGTGTATTTTGTGACCATTTACCCTTTTATTTATCAACACCCATATTAACGGGAGGGGTAAAATGGTCACAAGATATGCTTAATATAAGATTAAAAGTTAAAAGATAGATTCACAGTAAAGTAAAATGACAAATTAGTTACAAGTTTTTGTGTTTTGCCCTATTATTTATTAGCACTTGATGCAAAAAGCTCTAGACTGAAAAAATGAACAACCGAAATCAACATAACCTTAGATTTGTGACACATTAGATGATCTCTATCCCTTAACGACGTAGTGTTTTTAATCCTAAAGGACAACCAAACAGTAAGGGCTTAATTAAGAGTCATGCGATAAAAGGTTTTAAGAACGAATCTCTCGTATGATGCAATTTCTTTGGGTCACCCGTCTAAGCGATATATAATCGATAATCGTGAAATAAGACTAGTGATTTACCGGGCTCCATAAATTTTGCAAAGTGCAGTCCGTGCTTTAGCCGTCGGTTCACTGAAATGTGTCTAATCCTATAAAATATTGGTAACTTTCATTTTCACCCTATCATTTTCTTCATTTTTTAATGCCCATTTAAGGTATTTTTACCAATAACAAAGCACTTTTAGAGTTTTACTAATAAACTTATTAGTATATAAATATCTATGTTTGGTTTTGCATTATAATTAGGCTTCTTGTAGCCGAATTGTAGCATATGCGGCATCGCTCTATATTTATGGGGTGACATTGTACGGTTTACATAAGCTTTTCCCCTGAAAGCTGTCAACTTTTTATATATATTATTCTTAGGTTTCGCAATTTTTTTTAGATATTTAACTATACTAATCATTTACTAGGTTTTTATATGACCTTTTTGGTATTGATATGGACATCAGTGCATGTTAATCCAATTGATATGATTCGATAGACAATTTTGTTTAAATGGGTAAACTTTCATGTTACCTGGCTACCATAAATTATAGCAAACTGAAAGTTCACTCTATATTGTTTTTGTTGTAAGAACAGACACGGACCCAATACCAAAAGTTATTAGTTTCATTTTATAAAAGATACAGAAAAATCATAATTCCAAAATTAAGGACCATGTGCGTTTTAGAAAACATGGTATACTTGACATAATTTTAGAGTACGCAAGAAAAATCCATGAGGTTCTAGTACATCTTCGAAAACCCCCCTCGATCCGCCCTTGAGTGAGAATATAGTCATATATTTCTTACATGTACAGAAAATGATCACCTAGGGTAACACATTGCATCAAGTCTATTAAAAGTCAGAGTTCAAGTATAACAATACATAAGATAGGTAGATAAATGAGGTTTTTCTTGTTTACATTATTTGGGTAGAGTGAGTTTTTTACTAAGATGTAGGCGATCTAATCAGAGTATACTTGCAAGTGTTTCAAAACCAATTCTCTGACCGTTTATGGAGTAAGATCTGAGCATAAACATATTGTGAGGACATCAATATATTTGACTACCAGGTGACCTTAGAGGTGTTCATATAACAATAAGACACATAGGGATATGTTTCTTTTTGTCATACCTACTTGTGATATCTTATGTTTGACATAACATGTGTAGCTGTGTTAATTGAAGAAAGTAGTTGAGAGATCGACTCTAACAATCAAAGTAATGTACGTACGTAAACCACAAAGCTCCTTTGTTTACGAAATGAAATTTATATACGTCACAACTCATAAAGAAGGTATTGGATTCGTATGAATGCCACTTATGTTGTTATAATTTGGCAAACTTACACCTAACTTTACCTAAAATACAATAAGGTGGCCTTGGCCAGTGTCCAGTGTTGAAGTTTGGAAAATTAAACTACAAATGAATCATAAATTGATCTTAAATCAAAGAAAAGTGATAAAATGAGGCACAACATGAATAGAGATGTATCGATCCCAATGTAAACCATCTAGTTAGAATTGATACTTAGGTGAATATATATCGAGATCATATCGACCACTATAACACTAAACTAAGAGTCTCTAAAACTACATCGAACCAATGATCAAAATCACCGTAAGCACTGTAATGTGAGAGTTTAGTCCCGTTGATTGATGTATATATATGCAGAGACTTGTAACTATCATATCAAACTTGTGAATTCTTTACCCTATATATTTCTCAACCTCAAAGGAATTGCAAATGGTAGAATGCTCATGGACTCATGCATGGATTAGAAAGTGTAAATTTTTTCCTCATTGTCCATTGACCCTATCTTCAAAGTGAAAATCAAATTCACTAACTATTTACTCGATCAAATGAATGATCATACAATACATATAACATATGCACTCGAATACTCGATGATAATTGTATAACTTCATGCATAATTGGTAAAAAACCATGCAAATTGCATTGAAAATGGAGCTTGCAAGCATGATTATCAAAATGCACATACATTAAGTGGAAACATATGAATATATAGCTAGAAAGGTATTAAGATTCGTAGATCATGTGAACAAAATACACTTACAGAAACAAGCTCCCCAAGAGAAGGGTTATAAAAGGCACACAATAATAGAAGAAAACAATTACCGAACAATTTTCAAGTTGTTGCCCAGATATCTTAATCAAAATACTGCTTTCCACCATGAGAGATATCGGTCGTGGGAGATGAACATAGCGAAGAGTTATAGGTAGAAACCAATAAGGCCAAGGATCCTTCGCTCCAAACTCGTCTAATAGGGTAGGAGACGTTGGTTAGAGGCGAGACATGAGAGCACTTCCCACGCATCTTATGTAAGGCACAATTACAATTTCGATGATAGGGGCGTCTTGTGATCTCCATATCTCCGGATGTTAGACATCCTTCGAATCCACCAACACGAAAAAATCCATCTCCGGCAGTTAACCCGGAGGCCATTCTTTATTTATCAAACACCTATCAGTGGATATATGATATGTGTCTACTGCCCTATAGTTTCTGTTGCTAGTTTTCACTTTTTTTTAGAGGTTGTTAGCAACAAACCAGGCAATTTTGAGGTCATTTAAGAGTGTGTGGTAGAGATATGTATATACACATTCGTGGTATATAAATTCGGTGTTTTTGAGTCGTCATTATGTTATTTTTAGGTGGTGTCTTGCTTAAGTTTCTTTTCCCTTTTTAAGTGCTAAACATAAATCTGTCACAAGATATGTAGTGAATCACAAGATTGTTCCTTTTTATTGAAGTTGTTACAATACAATAATAGAAACAATAGTAACTCTATGTATAACTTTTTATACTCGTACTTCCTATATACGTCACAAAGTTATTTTCCACTAAAAAGACACACAGAAATTTAAAAAAACACATTCATGACAACGGATCTTCTAACATAACCGGTACGGCTGAGCAAAATCTACCGAAACTGAACTGAACCGATAAATCAAGCCGAACCAAACCGAACCGGTCTTATTCGGTTCGTTTTTTGATTTCGTATAATTATTTCGGTTTACTCAGTTCAGGTGAAAATACGCCTATTTGGTTCGAACTAGCGAAGTCGGCCCGAACCAAACTGAACCAATTTTATTCGGTTCGGTTTCGATTTTACTAGGCTTTACTCGGTTCGGTTTTACTAGGTTTTACTCGATTCATTTTTCGATTCACGATTTAATCTTAATCGGTTTTTGGATCGACTCGAGTCGGTTTTGACCCGTTGCTCAGCATTGTATAGGCCAAATATAAACTTCTACAACGAAGTACATCATTTTTCTTTCATCAAAAACTTAATTAGTTCTAGCCAGTTAAGAGATCATAGACAATTTAATCATGTTAGTCCATAAATATCATATGAATGCATGCATATGTATTTGTATACGCAAATGTATTCATGTGAGTATGTATACTTTCTTTTGATAGAATCAAGGTAGATAGGAAATTTGTAGTATGCCACAAATTTATCTAAGGTTTCAAAATCTTGTAATAAACGTTTGGTTTTATCAAAGTTTATGAAAGAATGTTTTGTCTATACACTCACGACAATGTAGAACAAATTGTTTTTAGTTTTATCTAGAAACTCACACAAAAAATAAGAGTGAAGGAATTGAAGAAATCAATATATGAATTTATCTTGACTTATTATGTTTCATTCGTTTAGATGATTGTAGTATTTAACTGTACTCGCATGTCTACTTTTTTGTTTATGTTTTATACAGTGCAAACTGTAAGAAAGCAAATACTACGTAGTTCGGTAATCTTGTAAAATGTTATAAAGCATAGATTATGGTCTACAACACTAAGTTACAACTTATAAGCACAAATTATAAGCCACGAAACTTTAGCCTATATTTGGCACAAAGATTATTAGAAGACAATGCTTATTATTATTATTATTTTTAAATATGTTAACTAAAATAAAAGTTTTGTTTGACAAACACAACTTAGCAGAGATTTTAGAAAAATAATCTTTCATAATCTATTAAAATCAAATGATACATCATGTATTTTATAAATATAATATCAATTTTTAATCTCCCGCTCAATCACCGTCTACAGTTTACTTCCAGTTTCAGCAATAGTTACTTTCACTATACATAAAAGATATTATTTTAGTAATCAAGGGGTGCTAAGGGTTGCTTATGTTTTCTAGCTTATGCTTATTTCTTAAAAATAGGTATATATAAGAGCTGGTTCTGAGATTTTTGATGCTATGAACGGGACAATCAAAAAATGCCCGTACTAACTATTATAAGCAAACAACACATTATCTTATAGGTGTTTGTCCCGCAAACAAAACTACATATCAAATTAATAAAGCTCAGAAGACTATTTAATGTATTTTAACATCAGGTAGTATTTTTTTTTCAATTCTAGAGTACACGTTATCAAATACTACATTCGTCTCAAAATTATAGTCATCTTTTGACTTTTTCAGTCTTTTTTTCTCAACTTTGATTTTAAATATTTTTATGTTATACAATAGTTGATGAAAATTATATCAATGAAAAATACATTTAAAACTCAATCATTCATATATTTTGCATCAAGTATTATGTAATATAAACAAAAGTATTTAAAATCAAAGTTGAAAAATAAAGACCGAAAAAGTTAAAAGAGGACTATAATTTTGGGACGGAGAGAGTAATATTATGTATAACTTTTATTCCTTCTAATAAATTTATCACAAAATTTGTTAAAGCATACACTTATATTGGACCATTTATAATTTTTTTCTTAAAAGTGGTTGGAAACTGCTAATATTTTAAGTCCTAAAGCCTTTATTTGGTAATAAACATTTAAGATTTGGCCAAGAGTGTTAAATATATAAACATTGAGGTTAAAACTGAAAATAATGCCAAGTAATCATCTCCACGATACACACTTTCTTACCCGTGTTTCACATCCTGTCCATTAATTTAGTACAAATGCTATCTACTCACCTGAAACATAACGATTTTAGCTCATATTTGGCAGGAACATGACAATATATATAACATTCTTTCATTATATATAAGCTTAAAACTTGCTTAAATAATAACCGGTGTTTATAAACCTATATGCCCCGTCTTCTTGATGCCTTGGGCAGTCACGCGCTCCACCCACCCTTAGGTCGGCCCTGTCTAAGAGGGAAGGTGTGATGGCGCCACCCCTTCGCCATTTCGACGTGGCAAAGCAAACGGTGCCGCTGTTTGCTCGTTACCAAACCGTCGATGGGCTGCGCCATTTCAAATGTGACTGAACTCACCCCTCGCCATTTCAAATGTGACCAAACCGTCGATACTATATGTACCATCAACTTCTCAAAAAATATGGCTACTGAACTAAATGATGTGAGACTAACTATTCTTATGCAACTACGGGAAGAATTTGATGTTGAGACCGCACTGACGGAGGAGATGTTGAACTTGATGAGTCGCTTTGCAGATCGAATTCGTAACCGTAGGCTTGAAATAATAGGGTGGATTCGCTGCCAGATGATCCGCTTATATCGACTACGATCTGCACACTGTTGAAAGGATGATGGGCGCAGACCTGCGAAACGCAAATAACATGAGGTTGGTTAGGTAAGAATTGCTTCGAAGCATGGGAATTCATTAACAATTACAAAAAAATGTAAAACCCCAAAGCATGTTTATTTTCCGTGTAATGTATTTTAATTTTCGAATTGTATTTTTAAATTTCGTATTGTAATATGTATTTTTTTTAATTAATTAAAATTTAGTTTGTTTGAAAAAGAATATATATATATATATATATATATATATATATATATATATATATATATATATATATATACTAGTCGGATACCCGCGCACAGCTGCGGCGAAAAATATAGCAATATGGTTAGTAAATGAATTGCTAGCCCAACTCTCCCCGCAATTCCCTACCCGCTTAGTGAATTCGTTTCACAACACTCCGAACGTATATGTGTTTGTTTGGGTTTTCCGTAGCTTTCTCGTGACATCATTATTACCGTATATAGAAAGATCCTCGCAATCTCTTTCCCGTCAAACACTCACCCAAAAGTATATGATTTTAACGAATCAAGATTGTATTGATTGAAATAAATGTTAAAGTTGTAAAATTTTGAATAAAAAACTCGCTAAAAATCTACAAAACTAAAAACTTGTAAAAGTATATCAAAATGGATGTTGAATTAAAGAGCACAAAATTTTAGAAAATATGGTGAAATTAGATAACAAAAAAGATAAATAGATAAAAAGATATTTCAATTTGAAAATAAATGTGAATTTTAAGTTGAGAAGTGACACATGTCACCTTATTATTAGAGCTTCTTATCTTAATTTTTGGTTAGGAGTTAGGCTTGGAGTTAGTTGAAAAGTGACACATGTCACCTCATGACTGGAGCTCCTTATCTTAATTTTTGGTTAGGAGTTAGGCTTGGTTTATCCATGCATTATATAATAGTATAGATAACTGGTGAGATCCCAAAACTGCCAAACGGCTTGAGCCACTGTAGAAGTTATATTTTAGTGTGTTAATGTGAAATATGAAATGCTAAAATAGCGCTAATTTGACATAATAGCATGTCACCATACCCTTCCCTCTAAGCTGTTTGAATAAGTGCTTATTCTATTCGCTTACAAGAAAGTGTACATGGAAAAGGCTTTTATCGTGGAGTTTACCCTTTTCAAGTTTTGTTGCAAAAGAAAAACAAAGACAAACATATAAGTTTTGTTAGATTTAACAGGCACATGTAGTAGAATAGTAGACAATACTAGTAACAAATACAGTGACCGTGACGTCTTCACAACAAAACTATGATAGAAATGTTCATTCACCGATCCGATAAAATTTGTATATTTTCAAACGCCAAAATTAATATATGCAACATGATTGCACCAATCAACATTTTTTAGGTTGAAAACAACATATTAAATGATCTACATATGAAAATTATAACAAGAATATGTTTTCAGGGCATAACCATTATTAGATTTACTAGAAAATGGAAATTAAGGTTGGACAGGTAGACTTACGGGTAAAGAAAAGTAGTGTTTAGTTGCAAATGGTTGAATTTAGGCATGTTTTGAGTTTTGACGTTTAAGTAGCGTGGCTTTTGTGGGAATAACAGTTAAATAGACATGAAAGAAATTCCCAACCACCATCTTTTATATAATATAACAAAACGGGAATTTTCCATTTAAAAAAAAATGCATTAATACCTTATTTAGTAATAATTTTATTTTAAAAAAAAAGATTATTTTCTTATTAGACAACATTTTATATTTATCCATAACACAAGTAAAAGATAAATACAAAAAATATAAATAAGATGCAATTAATAATAGGATTAAAATTTTTAAATAATTATCTTTAATAATAAAAAAAACTATAATTAAATATCATAAATCAAACAAAACAAAGATTAAATTATTTATTTTTTAATAAATAAATATATATGATTCAAAAAATTAAAAAGAAAAAAAAAACTCGCGCGTGCACGGGCATTATAACTAGTTACCTAATACAGTATAAATATTTATCTTCACTATTCACGATTTTTTTAAGTGTGGTACCCCCAGTATCACTTTTACCTTTCCTACCTTCTATGTTATGTGATTTATTAATAGGGTAAACAATTTTATTTATTTATTATTATTATTTTTTTGTTACTGCATATTTTATGTTTTGTATTTTTTTGTCAGTTTTACTCACTTTATTAATAAGACAAGACACTTGTGATTTTCTGCTACGTATATTTTCTGTTTCATTTTTTTATTTAACAGTTTCATAATTAAAAAAATACAAAATTATAAAAAAAAAAAAAAAAAAAAAAAAAAAAAAAAGGTACTACTTGTAGTTTAATAAGCTTACTAATATCTTATCACTTTTTTTAAAAGCTCGATCGAATGAAACCTGCATCGGGACTTCTGGATCTTGGGCATATGTGGACTTATAGATTATAAGATGAACTCAACAAACTTAAAACTATGAAGTAGGGTTAATAAGCTCTAAAAAAGCCAAATTTCATTTGGCAACTTTTAACTAATGAGTAGTGACTTTAACAAGTATTTTAGTTGCATGCGCGTTTCGACGAAATAATTCTCGTTAGTGTAAAATAATATTCGTGTAAGTTTCTCTTTTTTATACATAAGAGACCGTAAATTAAAATCAAGATTTTGAGTATAATAATAATATGCTTTCAACTATTGCCCCAACAAAAATACAAAGTACAAAGTTAAAGAATTGAAGATAAATTCAAAAAAGTAAATTTTTGATAACTAATATTAAGTATCTTAAATTTTTAGACTTATAACAGAACTTCAATAAATACATAATAAATGGTATTTTTAAAACACCCATACAATAAAGAATACATGTTATTATACATTTTGTACGAACTAATTGCTTATCCGAGTTATGTACTTGATCGAATTCCCTTAGCTTGTAAAAGTTAAGTATCTTAGATAAATCTAAAAACAACTATGTAGAAATTGTCTTTGAATTTATCAAATACTATGTGGAATCTAGTATTTAATATTAGGAAGAACTTTCAATGCAACAGTAACACAAGAACACAATTTAACAAACAAAATAGCCTCAATATTATTTATGAATAATATGAATACTCTCCTAATATTAGGGTTAAAGAACCTTGAAGCTAATCGACTTTAAAAGAATCACACACCTATCTCAATGCCCTAAAACCTCTTTTTATAGACTAAGGAGTCTTAGGCGGCTTACAATAACTTGTTCTCTAAAATAAATCTTTTCTATAATATTTTCTATAATTATGTAAATATTCTAAACATATCAAACCGACTATACAATGTTCTCCTAAAACAGCATTAACTTCAATACTAAATATCCTGACAGTTATAATTTTTGCTCTAGCAGCATTAACTCTTCAGCAGTAGTAATCTTAAACTAGCAGCATTAACTTTTTTCTGGCAGCATTAACTACTTAGTGTTTTTCCCTTAAAGTTCTCAGCAATTATAATATACGGGGTTCGTATGGTAGGACGGAATGAAATGTCAAATGAATGAAATGAACAATGTAATGAAATAAATAGTGTAATGTAATGATTCATTGTCGTTATTAATCATGTTTGGTTTGTATGAAAGACTTAATGGAATCAATAATAAAAAGACTAAAATATCTATTTATGATAGGAAGTTAATTTAATGTGGTTAGTTAATGAGAGAGTTTTATGTAACTTTGATTCCATTACAAGATGTAATGAAAAAAAAGTAGGGGACCCCGAAGGAATGGTTTTGCTGTAATGAGTCATTCCTTGTAATGAATCACTACATTCTTTAAATGTAAACAAACAACATTTTTTCACTACATCGTAATAATCTTTTCCATTCTGGCTTTGATTACAACATACCAAACACTACGTAGCAGTCTTAACTTCTACAAGCAGTCTTAACTTTCTCAACAGCAACATTAAATACTTAGAGCATTTTTCATTGAAGTACTTGAGCAGTTTTAATTCTTTAGAGCAGCAGTAACATAACCATAAGCAGTACCAACATCAAGAGCATCTAGAAGTCTTTGAATCCCAACACTAATAAAACATACAAAGCTTCATACAATTTATATGAAAACAAGTTGATGGTACATATCGTTTTAAAAACTGGGGCGGACGAACGAGTTCAACCGGTTTAATCGGGAAACAGAGTCACCAACGGTTCGGCTAGCCAATAAAAATTGTAAGAAAATGAACATGAGAGGACCATCGAAACCGGTAAAAATGGAATAATTCAGGTCTGAGATCATTTTCTTCTTGTTTTTACAAGTTAATCAGCTCGTTATTATTATTTTGTTGGTGTCTGGAATTTAATCACAAGGTACCCACCGCCGCAACGCATGGGGTACCCTCCTAACATTATTTAATATGTTTTATCATAAGCCACAATAAATCTAAATTTTAATTATTTGTGCACATAAAATGTATCATATCTAATTTTAATAATACAATTGGTTAAGAATAAGAATGTAAATTTCGATCTTAGCTACTAAATCTTGTCTGGGTGCATACACGGGGTTTTAAATAAGATTTTTCTATAATATTATTCAAAGTCAATTATACTTATATAGCTATCATATCCGTGCACGCGTCTGTTTTTACATATATTTTCATTATGCATTAATATTGATTAGTACTTTTTATACATTTTTTGGACGAATGACCTAACGCTGTTTAATTACTATGGTGCTGAAGTTGACATGTTTTAGACATTATGCGTATTTTATAGCACATAAAAAATCAAAAAAGTGAAATCGAAAAAACCGAAATCAAACGGCTTGTAGTTTTCAAAAACCGAAATATACGATTTGGTTTTTAGTTTTAGGAGAAAACCACCTCACCACGCCTCATTTTACTAATCTTCTCCTTCTTTTTTTTTTAAGTTTTTAATTTTACAAAATTGTTTTAATACCTATTTTTTTCTGGATGGAATTTAGATGGGTTTAACAAAATAGTTTTGATTTTGACTTTTTTCTAACCAATTGGATGACGACATTTATCTTACATGAAAAAATTGATCTCTTTTATTGATTTCATATTTTATATGTACTCTTATTATACTAGCAGGGTACCCGCGCGTTGCGGCGGCGGGTACCTTGTGATTGAGAATTTTAACTAACAATATTTTGTTATTGTATGTTTACCGTGACAATAACTTTATAGAAAAGGAGTTTTTTTTTTCTTTATTTTTGTAACATCGTTAAACAATAGCATACTTACAATTTAGTTAAAACTTACAGTACTCGACCCAATGTAAATTTTATTTTAACAAACATTAATACTCAACCCATAATTACAATTTAGTTAACAATACTTGGCCAAGAATTATCTAGTGATACTCGGCCCAACAACACTTGTAATACCACATGGTCAAACTATTTCTATCACACAAAAATAATACTCGGCCCAAATCCAATAATTGAGATAACTGGTCCACTTCACAATTTGAACATAATCCATAACTACAACCCTAAACTCATTTCGTTTCATCTCTTGAATCACACAGGCACAAACTCATTTTCCCTTATCTCCTTTTTCTCTCATATCAGATCCCCAAAAACAAAATTTAATTAACCATCAAATTTCAATCTAAAAAACACACAAACCACATATTCGAAGGATTTATTGTGACCATTAGAGGAGTGTTTTAAATCTGTAGGTTTCTATAACTTTGATGGTGATGTGGGCTGTTGTTATGGTTTCGGTTTTGTGATGAAGATGGTTCAGTCTAGATCAATGCGTGTGATGATGGACCCTTTTTCTAAGGTGGGAGAGATCGTGGTTTCTGATTCTGATGATGAGGTGGTTGCTAACCCATTTGATGAGTCTGCTAATCTATTCGGTGGTGGCCAAGAGTTTAAGGATGATTATGATGAATATGACTACGATGACTATGCGAACCAGGTTTATGATCTTTCAGGGAATTTGGATGCTTTTAATGCAAGGTATGGCACCAAGCTTCAAGGTCTTAAGAAATAATTTTATTTCGTTATGTCCTATGTTATCCTTTAAGTAATGGTTTGTTTTCTTGTTTAGAAAATATGAAGTATCTTGTTATGTAAGCTTTTTGCCTATGTAACGGGCTGAGATATGGGATTTGACACATATCTATTGTACTTGAACGTTTTTGGTTTATATATTTACCAGGGTGCAGGATTACTCCCCTTTGCCCAAAAAAATGGGTGTGACGATGGTGTGATTGTGTTGTTGTTATGTTTTTATAATATTTTTTTATTATCATTTTTTGTTTCTACTTTGATATGGGGTTGTAATCTCAGGATAGATTGTGCTTAATGTATTTTATAAAAAATAAATCATCCAAATTATGTGTATAACTGTGGCCAATGTCTTTTTTATACCAAAGTTTTAGCAGATAAACATAAACCGTATTTACTACATTTTTACCATGATTAGTGTATAAATCATATACTTAACACTGTTTATATTGATTGCTTCGTGATAAAAGTGAGAAAATATGAGAACAGATGTTGAAAAACCTTTTTGAAAGTCTTTGCCATATTGATTATGCAGCCAAATTGAATATAAAATTTTATTCTAAGATAAAAGTTGTTATATTTCAGGCATGATACGTAACAAATGAGAATGTTGGAGATTCATATATTTGCTTCATTGGCGGGGCTTGAATCAACCATCATAGAATCATTTGTAGGAGCGGTCACTATGTTCGAGATCAAAGATTTTTGTTTTGGGCCGCTCTATTTCAGATTTATGTTTTAAAGACACACATAATTGGATTTTACATTATAGATAAATGGTTGTGTATTTTGGTGAAGGGGTGAATTAAATTGTGTATTAATTGTATGTGTTGAATAGCCTTTTTTTAGTTTTGTCTGTGCTTCAAATACTTGTAAATGATGTTTCTTTACTTGTATTTACTTAAAAATCTATTTTAGAAAATCTTAAAATATTAAATAAGAGGGAAATATCAATATGCTTTATAAGTAGTATAGATAAGAGATTATCTTTTAACTACATTACTAAAAGTTGTTATTAACAAAACTATTATCGTGGAAATATAAACATATATACCTTATTTTTCCCGCAAAATGCATCACCAACCTATGATCATGTGTGCGTTTAGAGTGCACTGTGCAATGAGTTGTTCGTATGTCATCTGCCAATAACACACGAACGACGCCTCCGTTCTGCACCGTCTTTTGTGTTGTTCGTCTGCCATTCACTCCCGGTCGTTACATCAACTGACACTGTTCGTATTTTTGTTTATTATATTTTTTGAAAACTAAACGTTATATAATGTTTAAAAAGCAAGGGTAAAAAAATAAGACCTCGCTTTTCACCTATAAATACCCTCTTTTAACGTCAATTTTTCCAATGTTCCAACCAAATCACAATTTATATACATTTTAATCAATTCTTCCATATTCCATGGATTTTTTTGACGATGAAGCTCGAGCCAAAGAATTATTACGTTTATACAAATATCATGAGCAATTTCTACCATTTGATGATGATGAAGCCACTAGTTCACACACTCGGAACACATATACCCTGATAATATGAAGCTGCCGAAGAATGTCTCATGGATGATTATTCTGGCGATTATCCAAAATACACCGAAAGGAATTTTTGGCGACGGTTGCGAATGAGTCGAAAAGTATTTTTTAGAAATAGCCGAAGGTATAACTAACTATAATGTTGAACCTATTCCCGAGCATTTTACTTTTTTTAGATCTCGGCCAAATGCCGCTGGTAAAATGAGTATCCATCCTATAATGAAATGCATGTCCGTTATACGCCAATTGGTGTACGGGACAACACTCGATGCTTTCGATGAATATTTACAAATTAGTGAACATTGTAGTCGTGATAGTTTAAACAATTTTACCAAATGTATATGGGATTTATACTCGGAGGAGTATTTAAGAAAACCCCTCCTTCAATGATATTATGCGACTATATAAAAACACGAAAACTATCATGAGTTCTCAAGTATGCTTAATAGTATAGATTATATGCATTGGGAATGGAGGAATTGTCCGAATGCTTACATAACGCAATTCCAACTGTGGGATCACAAACATGCACTTTTGTTAAATCTTATACGATCGCATGGTGCCAAGCTGATTAAATTTTAAGAGGGTTCAAGAAAGTGAAAGAAAAGATGTGGAATGAGCTTTTGTCTTTCAAGGTCATTGGAAGATTATAACACAACCCGCACGTGATTACCAAGTGAGAAAAATACGTAGGATTATTTATTGTTGCATCATATTGCACTAGCTGGGTACCCGCGCGTTGCGGCGGTGGATACCTTATAAATAAAATTTTATGCAAGTAATGTATCTGATTATATGTTCTTCGTGACGATTGATGATAATATTATGGAGGCCACCTGAACCGGACAAAACCAACAAAAATCGGGAAACGTTTGGGAAAGTGGTTCGTTGTACGATCCAGTTTTAAAATCCATGTACACAAGATAAAAAGAAAATTATATTAATTGTGGCTATGTTTGGCAAAAGTAGCTGTGAGCAGTAGCATTGAGCAGTAGCAGTGAGCAGTAGCTGTGAGCTGTGAGCTGTGAGCAGTAGCCAAAAAAGCTCACAGCTTCATAAAGAAGCATTAGGAAAATGAGCTTTCCTAAAAAATAGCAAAGCCCACAGCTCTCATGCCAAACAAACATCAAAAATAAAAAAGCTCGTTCTCACCACTCATTACCTCAAAAAGCTCCAAAAAAGCTCCGCGCCAAACATAACCTGTATGAAGTTTTTTATGTTTGATTAGCTTGTACAATAAGCATATATTAACATGTACCTTTTATGTAGAGGGTGTTTTTTTTACAACATTAAATAGGGGGTTGAAAAGTCAAAAGGTTGAACATTTATTGTATTAGATGGTTGTACTAATAACTTAGCTAATTGTATTTACTTAAAAATCTATTTTTGGTAATTTTAAAAATTTAATATGAAAGAAGGTATAAGATGTAGTATAAGTAATATAGATAACATGATATTAAAAGATCAAAAATTCCAAACAAGTGAATTTAATGAGATATATGTTAGTCCTGTAGCAAATATGCAACGTACATAGATTGAAAAATGCGACATACATGACAAGAACTGAAAGGAACTATAGGACAAAGATATGCATACCAACCATCGACATGATCTTGTGAATCATTTTTGGCAATGACAACTAGAACAACAACAAAAAGAAATGTAACATTTTTATGTATTGTATTGTAGTTTTATTTTATTCGAAATATCGTATATTACTCAAACTACACAAAACCTTAAAATATAATGATTGGATAATAGTTCCTTTATCAATAATTCATGGAATCTTTGATGCACATGCGATTTTCATGTGTACAAGTGTATAACAGATCTCGAAGTGGTGGATTAGTGGTATCCCTCTCATTCGCTATGCTTGACCATGACCACCAAACTATTTTGACTTATTAGCCAACAATCATATTTGAAAGAGTGATCGTATATTTTACTAATTGGGAGTTGATACTCCCACCTAGGGGTGGCAAATCGAATCGGGTTCGAATTGGCGGGTTCGGGTTGTTAGGTTGGCGGGTCAGAAAATCTGAACCTGAACCTGATCCATTTAAATCATCGGGTCAGCTACGTCAACCTTAACTTTTTTACACGTAACCCGAACCTGACCCATTTAACCCGTATATATACTTAGGTTGACGAGTTAACTAGGTTACACGGGTTGAATATGTTAAACAGGTTTCGGGTTGACCCATTTAACCCGTTTTAAATACAAAAGTTAGCACATTATACGACTTAAACGGGTTATACGGGTTAGTGGGTCGACCCGTTCAACCCATTCAACCCGTATAATTAAATATACATAATTTTTAATTAACAAAAAAATCTTAAACGGGTTGACGGGTCGACCTGTTTATTTTATTCCCAACCCAAACCTGACCTGATTAATAAACGGGTTAGATATATCGACCCAAACCTGACCTGAAATCTATTTAGTTCAACCCGAACCTGTTAATTTTCGTGTCGATTTCAGGTCGGGTTTCATGTCGGGTCAAAAATTGTCACCCCTACTCCCACCACATTTTTTGATGCTTGCATCATAATTTGTGCATTACAATGTTGTACCATACAACACTGTAATGCATAATTATGGTATTTGCATCAAAAAAATGTGATGGGAATTTATGTTCTCTTTTTTGTGTATCAGAAACCAATTTTAAGCATGTTACTAAAGATTAAAGATTAAAGAGTTTAAAATTAGTTCAAATGAGATTGGCTAAAGGTCGGATTCAAGACATTTGTAGAGGATAGTTTACGGCATGAAGTTTGGCGACAATAAGATATTTAAATACGACAATAAATAACGTGGTTAATAAGAGACAACCGGGACTTTCTCATTGATTTGAGTGGCCTGATGCGAAACTATGAATGGGATCCTTTAAATCACGAAAAACTTAACTATTATGGAAAATTCAAAACATAATATACTTAAACATGGATAAATACTTTTTATTTATTTATTTATTTATTTTATTATTATTTTAACGGCAAGTTAATAGTAAGTGATTGGAGCCTACAGTGACATCCAATTAGGCAGTATGCAAGCATCGAACATTCGCCTTAGGGAATAAACCACACTCCTACTTATATTTATTTCCGCCCATGAAGGTCTATAGTGAGACTCGAACCTATGACCTCTCCAAAGATACATTTCCAAGGTAACCTTTGGTGGCCAATAGACATGGATAAATACTAATGAACATATATAATAAATCGGATGCCCCCTCACATGATATTTAAAAAGGGCTATAACAATTCAAGTTAAGCATGTATAGATACACTTAGACATGTATAATCGGAGGCCCCCTTACAAATAGAGACCTTGTACGGCTGCCCCACTTGCACATACTAATCGCCGCCACTAGAGACAACTATAAATATCATATTTATGAAGAGTAATGCAAAAACTTCATAACTTATGTACTGATCTATCATAAATTTTGCTAACGACAATCATAAAAGTTATGACTTTATTATTAAAATTACAATGAAATATCAATTTTAATTGCATTTACACTTTCCACTTTTCAGCAAGGTTTTTAAGATCGGAATCTTATCTAAGATCGTTTTTGTCTTTGTAAGATCATGATCATAAGATCGAATCGGGATTCTAAGATCTTACTATAATGTCACTTTCTAATAATTTTTGTAATGTAATTCAGATCTACAAATTTTTATATATCACAAACATAGAATTATGTGGATGTTTCATGAACATTGTTGTTTTAAATTATGAGTATGAATTTTTAAGAAAAATCACATGTTGTTTTTTAAATTATATAAAAACATAATTCACAAATTTGTAGTTTATTAGTTTTGCGGTTCGAGAAAACTAATATCGGATCGGATTAAATCTTAAATTCTATGGTTAAGATTAGGATCTTGTAAGATCTAATCTTGTTAAGATCCTACATAGGATCCGGATCGTTTTTGCTTTGTAGAATTGTAAAATCATAATATCAGGATCGTGATCTTAATAACTATGCTTTTCAGGATCACTTAGAGGGAATGCAAAGGGAATGCAAATGTAATAAGCAACCCCCCCCCCCCTCCCCCCCTTCCCAATTTACTGATTACCCACTATTGTGTAATGGGTCATTACATTATAACATATCAAGCACCATCATTCATATCCTTTGCCATTGATTATGCAATATAACCCTCCACCAAGCACCCCTAAATTAGAATTGATATAAATTATTTGTTTAACCACAACTTTGAAAGTCGTCTACTCTTTCTTATACCATTCATCTTATCATAATTAAAATAGCTTCTTGCAATGGATAAAATTGTTAAACTTAATCACACAACCATGCTTCTTGCAAATGATTTTTTTTTTCTTTTTTTTTCTTTGTTTTAAGAAAGGCATTCTTGCAATGAAATTACCGCCCCCATATAAGGCCTAATACAACTTTAAAATATGCAACCACAAGACGTAAGGAGAAGCACGAGCGTAGCAGTATGGCTAAACGTGCAATACCGCGTAGCGTAGAGGGTGTTTTTTTCGGCTTATATTGTCTGCTTATGACTTATTGGTTTTAGGCTTATGTTTCGTAAGCTCACTTTTTATGGCTTATTTTTAAAACTTTTCGACTTATATAAGTAAGTTCATTAAACTTATGAAACATAAGCCCAAAACCAAACAAGTCATAAACAGGCTATACAAACCAAAACAAACACCCCGTAGGCGATAATACACGCTAAAATTCATTTCCATCTAATATCATCAAACCACAGGGTTGATTTTTGCATTTTACTCATAAAATATAAATGACTAACCAAAGTGCGTGTATTTCAATGGTATTTTGGTTGTTGATTCAAGTGCTGCTTAGAACATTAAATGAAATAGATTTGTTGTGTAAATATCGTCGGATCCTTTAAATTGACTTCCTAAAAAAATAATTTATAAATGGCTATCTAGTTACATGACTACCCTCCAAGCCCACTATTTAAATCTAGCAAACGTAAACTCTACTATAAGGTCAAAATAGTCATTAACCACATTTTTATTAGTATCACACATTTCACACTATCACCAACTATATATATAAATCCATAAATCACTTTAATTCCTCTAGACATTTCGGAAAAAATAACAATCTTTAGCAGCAACAAACAAGAATCATCATCTTCTTCCCCAAAAATTCATCAAACCCTAAAAATCACTTCATCAGGTCAGTTCATTTACTATTAAATCACTCCATATTAATTCATCTTTTAACTTGCCAATTTTATTAAATCGCTGTTTAACCACTACTTAATATCCCAATTTCATTTTCTTGATAAAAAATTGATTTCATAATTTATGTCACAATTCATTGTTTTATTTACATTTTCAGATACCCTTTTGCGATCTGATTACGAAAGTGTAAATTTTTTGAATCAATTTGTTGTAATTTGACCGAATTTTGATTAACCCTAATTAGGGTTTTTACAGATCTGATTTGGGGATCTTGCAAATATGGAGGTTTTTGATAAATTGAAGATCTGGGTATTGTTTATCTGCTTGTTATCTCAAATGGGTCATGGGTTTTATTTACCGGGTAGTTATCCTCATAAGTATGCCATAGGTGATTCATTATCTGTGAAAGTCAACTCTTTGACTTCTATTGATACTGAGATACCATATAGTTACTATAGTTTACCCTTCTGTCAGCCTCCAGAAGGGATTAAGGATAGCGCGGAGAATCTAGGTGAGCTTTTGATGGGTGATCGGATTGAGAATTCGCCGTATAGGTTTAAAATGTATACCAATGAGACGGAGATTTTTCTTTGTCAAACGAAACCGTTGTCTAGTCATGAGTATAAGTTGTTGACTAATAGGATTGATGAGATATATCAGGTTAATGTGATGCTTGATAATTTGCCGGCGATTCGGTATACTAAGAGGGATACGTATTTTTTGAGGTGGACGGGGTATCCGATAGGGATTAAAGTTGGGAATGAGTATTTTATGTTTAATCATTTGAAGTTTACTGTTTTGGTGCATAAGTATGAGGAAACGAATGTGGCGAGTGTGATGGGAACTGGTGATGCAGCTGATGTGATTCCGTCGATTGGGAAACAGGAATCTGATGTTCCTGGATATATGGTTGTGGGATTTGAGGTGACCCCTTGTAGTGTTAAACATAGTCCTGAGTCGTTAAAGAATTTGAAAACTTACGGGAAGTACCCTTCTAAAATTGTGTGTGAGGAGACTACTGTGAACATGGCTATAATGGAAAATGAGCCGGTTGCATTTAGTTATGAAGTTGCATTTGTTGAGAGTGATATCAAATGGCCATCGAGATGGGATGCTTACTTGAAAATGGAGGGAGCTAAAGTACATTGGTTCTCGATTCTTAACTCACTTATGGTAATCACTTTCTTAGCTGGGATTGTTCTTGTGATTTTTTTGAGAACGGTTAGGCGGGATTTGACTCACTATGAGGAGTTAGACAAAGAGGCTCAAGCCCAGATGAATGAAGAATTGTCGGGTTGGAAACTTGTTGTGGCTGATGTTTTCCGTGCTCCTAGCAATCCAGCACTTTTGTGTGTGATGGTGGGTGATGGGGTTCAGATTCTTGGAATGGCGGTTGTGACTATAATGTTTGCAGCTCTTGGTTTCATGTCACCTGCTTCCCGTGGGACCCTGGTTACTGGCATGCTTATCTTCTACATGATTCTGGGAATTTTAGCTGGTTATGTTGCTGTACGCATGTGGCGAACACTCTTCTGCGGGGACCATAAAGGATGGGTGTCGGTTTCTTGGAAAGTGGCATGCTTTTTCCCGGGTATCGCTTTCATGATTCTCTTCACCTTGAATTTCTTATTATGGGGTTCACATAGTACTGGAGCTATCCCGTTTTCTTTGTTTGTTATCCTCATTTTACTATGGTTCTGCATTTCTGTTCCTTTAACTTTTGTTGGTGGTTACTTTGGAGCAAAAGCACCTCATATCGAATACCCTGTCAGAACCAATCAAATACCCCGTGAAATCCCTGCTCAAAAGTATCCATCTTGGCTTTTAGTTCTAGGTGCGGGAACTCTACCATTCGGTACCCTTTTCATTGAGCTTTTCTTCATCATGTCTAGCATATGGATGGGCCGGGTTTACTATGTTTTTGGGTTCTTATTCGTTGTTTTGATCCTTCTTGTGGTCGTTTGTGCTGAGGTTTCACTAGTTTTGACTTACATGCATCTTTGTGTCGAGGATTGGAAGTGGTGGTGGAAATCTTTCTTTGCTTCTGGTTCAGTTGCATTATACATTTTCTTATACTCGATAAACTATCTCATTTTTGACCTCAAGAGTCTTAGCGGACCGGTTTCAGCTACACTTTACTTAGGTTACTCACTTTTGATGGTTCTAGCCATCATGCTAGCCACAGGCACCGTTGGGTTCCTTTCTTCTTTCTGGTTCGTGCATTACTTGTTCTCATCCGTGAAGCTTGACTGAAAGAAGTTGGTTACGCACAGCTTTATTCTGTATTGTACTTTCTGTTCTGTTATTTTCTAGGAATATGGTCAGAAATACGAATAATTACAACTAAGTCGTTTTCTTTTAATTTTCCTTTACTTTTGGGTATTATAGTTTCGATAGCAAGAACTTTGTTACATATAAGAGATGTTCGATAGGTATTTTATACTGTATGTGGGATTTTTCTCTTGTTTTGTTGATTGTATGATTTTTTTTAATGAAATCTGGGTTCCTTTTATGTTGGTGTTTGGGTTTATACCTAATGCATGTGCAGAAACAGAATCTAGCCATAAACCTGAAATTGGACTGAAGTACTGAATCACGCATTTGCATATCAATTACATTGTCATTATAAAGATCTATGGTTTTATATGTTAACATTTGGGCTTCGGCCAGGATAGGTTGCAGTGAGTTTTGATTTATGTATTACTAAAATTTAGTTTTTACACCATTTAAAGTATAAGGTTGAAGGCACGAAGTAGTATATATGATTTTAGTGGCACACATATCACATTGTGTAAACATTTTTTCTCCTTTGTATTAGGCCGGATTGGGTATAGGTGCACAAGCAACTACTCAATTTGACTCTTCGGAACTGATTATAAGCACGGCTTGTCTGCGAAATATTATAATTTTGGCTAAGTGACCGGATATTTAAGCTTTTTATGTATATGTTTATAACATAAGTTAGCCGGTACAAATAAACCACAATCTCATACAAAAAAAAAAAAAAAAAAAAAAAAAACTTCAAGTTTGATATTGTAACGTTGAAATTGGTTTGTTTGAGGTTTCGGTGCGGGTTTGGTCTAAGTTGTTAGGCGTCATAACCGATTTTCACCCGTATCTGTAATCTTTACCGGGTGATTGCTATAAAGTGTTGATGTGTTTTGTCGGGTTTAGATGGCAGGCTTCTTTCTTGATTGGTTTTTCACGGTTGTAAACTTGTAATCTTTAAGGGTGGCTTTAAGGTCATTTTGGTCAGATTATGTTGTAGTCTCTGTGTCCTACCATATTATCCCGCAGTTTGATTGAAAATAGTGAACAGATATCAAGGAAACCACATCACACGAAGTATTCCAATTGTTTATCAAAGAAAATTCGCTACATAAAATACTAGTAACAAAAGTTGGTCACTTACATTATACTATTAGTAATTCCTGTACGAGTGCTAAACTGCTAATATAGTGACATTTTGATATCACTCGTTACTAAAAACAATTTCTTTTTAGGCAACCCACATATTTCTTCACTTCACCTCTATGACTAACACCAAACGTAGTAGATTGCACTGCAACATCTCGTTTTGGCTAACGGAAGGCCTTTAGCGACGACGCTTGTCGTCATTAAAGGTGTCATGAGCCCCATCATTTTCAGTTTTCTGATTTTGTGAAATGTTTGACTGTGGGACTCACACATGTCGTCGCTAAAAATGTAAACCAATTTTTTTTAATTATAACAAAAAACTAGCCGTGAAACGAAATAACAAACCACCATGTGTCGTCGCTAATAGTTTAATCATTCTTTTAATTAAATAATAATTAATAAAGTATTTAATAATATTTTTTAATACGTGTACATATTTAGCGACCCACGTGTCGTCGCTAAAATTGTATTTCCAATTAATATTAGACAGAAATTATATATAATTGTTAAATTTAATTTTAAAAAAGATATAAATTAGTTTATTCATAAAATTAATATTTTAATAAATTATAAAAATTATTTTGCTAGTTGAAATGAGTTTAAGTTGGAAATGTATTTAATTATGTATCGTCGATATTTTCGTATTTCGACTTGCGTAATTAAAAGACACTCTTCCGTATATGCGCTATCAATATTAATATTTTACTATTTATAAAAATTATCCTGATAGTTAAAATGTGTTTAAGTTGTAAAGATAGTTCATTACGAAGATGGTAGTACATCGTGTATTGTCGATACTATCGTATTTGGACTTGCCCGAACCTACCTCCCCCATCACTAAACCATGCTACTTGTAAGAATAACTTGCATTTAATTGATAGTATCGAGCACACACATACGAATGTTAACTAGATTAATTTTAACATATCAAGCGAATAACATAAGAAAGGATTATTAGCGAAGGATCAAGACTAAATTTCTGTTTTATATCCTAATTATTCTGATAAGATTCTATTGATTAACTAATGAATGTTAACCATGACCCATGATTCAGGTGCCTGAACCAACCTCCCCCTCATCATCACCATACTACTCGTAGGAATAACTTGCATTGATAGTGTCGAGAGCGCACATACTAATGTGTTAACGAGATGAATGTTAACGTATCGAGCAGTGTTAAACCACAACAAATAACTAAAGCATAAGAATTACATTCCAAATTAGTAAACATTTAAACATTAAAATAAACATACAGGTTAACACATTCAAATAAACATATGTATTACTACTCTACACGAAGAATTTTCATTTCATTTAGAAGCTCATGAAGTATTGCAGCTTGTGGAAAACTAGAAGGGGGGGTTGAATAGTTTACCGCCTTTTAATGTCATATTTAACTTGAATATCTTTAAAAACTTTTACGTTTGCTTAAAGATATAAACACAACGTTATATGGTTGATTCTTTGAAAAGCTTTTCATGTGAATAACAATTCTAACTTTACTAGTTTCACACTTTGAAAAACTTTGCTTGTGATGATCCTAACTTTGCTTGTTTAGTTCTTTGAAAAGCTTTACTTTTGGTTGAAGATATAAACACATCTTTACTTGTTTAGTTCATTGAAAAGCTTTATATGTAACTAGCAATTCTAACAAAAGAACAACATGTAATAAGCAAAGATAAAGAAAGAAACGATCAAACCACAACACGATTGTTTATCGTGGTTCGGCTACAAGGACTCTTTTTCCTTGCCCTACATCCACGCCCCGAGTTTCCAACTCGAGACTAATAAGCACTAATCAACAAGCTCCTTTCACCGGCGGAGAAAACCTTTACAACGTCGCTTACACTTTTACCGACACTAAGCTAGATGTCGAGTTCTTTTACACGGGTACAACCACTCCCATCGTCGCTTACACTTTTACCGACACTAAGCTAGATGTCGAGTTCTTTACCAAGGGTACAACCACTCCCGTTAGTTCTTTTACAAGGGTACAACAACTCCCGACACACTATGTATTTTGAGGCCTAAAATACTAACCACTTACTTCTACATACATGACACAAATGAAGTATAAACTACCAAAGCTTATACATGACCAAGCTACCAAGACTTGCAACTTTAGAGTTGAAGCTTGTAACTTCTTGAATGATCTTGTGAAGTCCCTTGCTACATAAGAGAATCACACAAATCAAAATGTTACTGAGTTAGTTGAGAGAGTATGTAAAAATATGTCCTAAAAGGGTGACTCAAAACTAACAAATGGTTTGGTATTTATAGCAAACCATTCTGCAGGTCTGGCGGATACGGCGGACCCCTCAGAAGGTTTCCGCCCATGTATCCCCAGGGTACCGCCAGGGCTGCATTTGGTTTTTGCAATAAATCTTCCAAACCAAACAAGGTCACATCTCATTACTTCTTGCAAACCAAACAATGTCACATCTCATAATATCAAGTCAAACACTAAACTTGCAAGCAACCACTTAGTAAGTCAAACACACTCCTTACCATAAATGTATATTGACAAAGCTTGCCCTAAATGTGATGTGACCTTACTATATTAAGAAATAAATGTGATGTGACAAGACACTTTCTAATTTAAGAAATAAAAACAATGTTTTGTTTAAAAGGAACTGTAAACATTAGTTTAAACAAGACTTAAACACTTAAAGTGATGATTTACTCTTAGCTAAAGTTCATACTTTGTCATTAACAAAACTTAGCAAAGATCGTAAAATATAAATAACGTTTTTAGGCGATATTTGTATTAACAATCTCCCCCTTTTTGTTGATGACAAAACATAAACTTTATTTATAAGTAAGTCACTAGTTTTAGTGTTAAGTCTTATAAAGTTAGTATAAAAACTTGTTTTTGCAAAGATGAGGTGATAAGCACAAAAATTTTTTTTGAAACAAGTTTATATATAAATTCTCCCCCTTTTTGTCGAAACAAAAAGAAGAGTAACGAAGCGGAAGTAAGCACTTGCTCCCCCTTGGACGATACTCCCCTTAAATAGAGTGCCAAGAGAGGAGACATGGATTTTGAACCTACAAGAAAAAAGTTAGTTGTTGCACAAGACAAGTCATGAAAGCATTTCATGTCTAAAACACAACTAAGAGTTGTGAAGTGGAATAACGCAACACTCATGCTCCCCCTTGAATATTACTCCCCTAAATGGAGTATCAAGGAAGGAAAACATGGATAATGATCCTACAAAAAGAAAGGTTTGTCCCTAAAATACAAGATATATATGCAAACCTTGTAGTAGAATAAAATACATTTCATGTAGAATTTTGATTCTTAAAAAGTCAAAGACAAGAAATTAGGACGACATTATCCTACTTCTTAAAAATAAAGAAAAACCAAAAATAAACTAAGAACATAAAATGCTACAAGGAAATCATCATTTTCCTTAATGAGAAACATTTTCCAAAAACAAGGCTAAGGTTGTTTTAGGATGAAAATGTGTGTTGAGGGTTGTAGCAGGCTTTATTTTGAATGTTGTGGAGGTGACACGGTTTTGGTTTAAATGGTGAAACGTTTTCCAAAAGAAACGATTTTGTTTCATTTTGGAGACTCTAAACTTGAGGTGGTGTTGGTGCTCTAAGCTTGGTTTGTTGGTTTTAATAAGAAATATTTTCCAAAAGAAACGGTCTTGTTTCATTTTGGAGACTCTAAACTTGAGACTATTTAAAATGTGGTTTAGGATAAACCTCATTTTATTGGATAGGGTGAAACAACAATGGTTTTGGGTGGTGATACTCTTGTTGTGGTGGTTGGTTGTGGTCGAAAGACTCATTTTGGTTAAGCAATGACCTTGGTTATTCATTTGTGAAAGGTGGTGGTTTTGTTGGTCTTGGTGAAAGATCATTGAGATGCTTCTATTTTCTTATACGAAGAAAATAGAGATTCAAAGTGTTGGGAAGGTTCTTGTGGTTGTTGTCGTTGACCAAAGTGATGGAAGCTTGGTTCTCCGGAAGGATTACCATGAAGGTTTTTGTAAATGGGGTGAAACACAAATGATTGTAGGTGTGTATGACCTTGATCATTTAAAAAAAAATTTAGGGTCTAGCATAATGGTAAGCCAAACTCTCAAGCAATGACGGTGGATGAGGTGCATCATCCAATGACTCATTTGGTTGAAATGTTGGTTGTTGTTGGGTTTCCGTTTCGGCAATGGTGTCAAAAAGTGACAATGTTGGAGGGCTTGATGGTTTAGGTGATAGGTTTTCAAAAGTGTCCAATAGTGGATGTGGTGATGTTGGTGGTGTATGGAAAAGTTCCATTGGTGTAAGTGTTGGTGATCGATGGTTGAAAAAGTTTTTGATGGTTGAAATGTGTATATGTTTGTATTGCCATGTTTGGGAGAGGATGTTGGAGTAGCAAGATTGAGGAAATCTTGAAAGGTGATTACATTGGTATTGCAATGTGTTGAGAATGGGGTTGAGGTAGTGAGGTAAAGGAAATCTTAGATATGTGAAGAAATGTTAAGCGAAGCATCATTTGGAGATGATGAGCTTGACTTGACGGTTTTGTTGAAGCAACAAGGTTTGACACTAATCCTAGTGGTTTTTGAAAAGGATTTTGATGACTCGGATGATGTGTTGGATTTAGTCATTTCAAAGGTGTGGTTTTGATGTTTTGAGAGAAGAAGTTTTGATGGTGATGGTGTGATTTGAATTGTTGCAAAACCTTCAAATTTGTAGGATGGAAAAGATGTTGAAATGGGTGTTTGGATTTGATATTCTACCATTCAAAGATTGAGGTTTCAAATGATTTTCATGAACTTGTCACATCATTTGATGTCAATCCAATGGAATAGGGTGGAGTGAAAGACCAACATATGCACTCAATGCTTTGTGATCATGGGATGTGATTTGGTTGAAAATGTTTCAATGGTTTGAAGGATCCTTTAAAAGGGTTCCTTAGGTTAGTTATGTTTGAATTTGAATTTTTGGAGGGAAGTGGCTTCCTAATTGTTTTAGTGAATGAGAGTTGTTCTAATATGGTTATTGTAGTTGATGGAAGATGTTTCTCACTTAGGATAATGGTTTGACACTTTACAAGTTTTGAACTTAAGAAAAATAAAAAAAAAAATTCAGCAGGTGTCCGGCGGAACCCTCAGAATACATTGGCGGAACCCAATTGAGGGTACCACCTGATCCGTTGGGCCATTTCTGGGATTCCCAGAAAATACACTGGCGGAACCCAATTTTGGGTACCGCCAGATCCGCTAGAGCTCAAAAATTAGGCAGTCCGCGTTTTTGACCCGCGAGACGATTTTCAAAATTTTCAAAAACTCTTAAAATAAAAAAGATAAGGCATTTCTGGTTATGCAATGCAAAAATTAGACACGTAAACATACATGTCATAGGACTTTGACCTTGAGGTCGAGGATTTCACTATACTTAGTAAGAATTGCCATAAGCATAGAAAAAATGACTGATACGTGGGAATCGCACCAGGCTTTACCTCTCAAGGGATCTTGAGAAGCTTACAACCCCCACCAGGCAGTGTACCTGATCGTTGTAGTATAGTATAGTGACAAGTACCGGGGGATTGATCGTTCAGCTAGGAATAGTGTCGTTAGGATTGAAATTAATCTAACTAGGTCTAAAGATAAAGGATGATTCATTTTATGTTTTTATATTTTATGAAAAGCAAGTAAAAATCTCGGGTATTGGGAGAGTGGGTGGAATTAGTTGCTAATCAACTAACCCAAAAGCTACTAATTAATCTAATAAACAAGAAAATAAACTAAGGTTCTACAAGATAAGTGAAGCATGTCTACCCATGATATGTTACTCCTTGCTAGCTATCCAATTCTACCTATTGACCGTAAACCTTATTTTAATTGACGGGTGTATTCCTAATAACTCATGGAGTGGCATACATATCTCTCCAATTCTATGAGCTCTTATCTCCTCCTATGCCATGCCTGGCACAACCATAGGGATTGTAAACAGTGGCTCATGCGTTAAATACTACCTTAATAGCCTAGTATGCCTTGGCTACATGTTTCTTAAGACGTTCAAGCATATTACACGATGGAGATCTGCCAGTTTTCTTAAGCCTAACATCGAATTCATTCAATCAAAACAAGAATCAATAGGAAACAAGAATTATAAACTAAACCAACTAGATCTATTGAAGTTGTCACGCCTTAATTGATGGAGATAGACACACACATCAACAAGTCCCTCATTGATGGAGATAGACACAACATCAACAAGAAATCAATGAGATCTAATCAATTATATACAAATTTCACATAATCACAAGTAGACACAAGGTGAATTAGCAAATCATCATCAAAGAAGAGCAAACAACAATGATAATGGAAAACATAATTAAGATAGAATCATCAAACCAATACATGATGTTTATGGAGTGATTGAAACCCTCTAAGTTGCTGGAAAAACACCCACCTAAACCCAGGAATCGACCTTAGGGTTTAGGGCTTACAAAAAGTGAAGTTATGATGTTATATTTATAGGCATGTTTTCTGTCGGCCCTTCTTGACGGCGTCAGCCCGTTACTCTTGACGCCGTCAAGACCATTTTTTCACCAAATTGTATATCTCTTCGTCCTCTTCGCGTGAGCTTTTGAATCACCTAAATCCGAGTTCGTATGCAAAAGTTATGACCAAAACAATATCAGCTACTCCGCGCGCAAGTTTTGACAAGTTAACACGTGACGGCCTTGGGTGACGCCTTCATTTCTGTACTGGGCCGTCATGCAAATTACTCTTGACGCCGTCAGACTTTGGCGTTTTCTTCACTTTTATGCTCCAAAAACGTTCGAATTGCTTCCTTTTCCAGATTTCTCTCCCAAAGTACCTAAAATCACTAAAGGAACGATTTAGGGCAATATTTGATCAAATAAATTCAATTCCGGGCTTAAATGACCCCCTAAAAGTTGTCCATTTTTCGCCTCATCATATACCCTTACACTTGAGATTTGTTTGTCCTCAAGCAAATGCGCTTTTATTCTAATCAAAATATAAGTTAGGGGTCATTTAACACTAATATAAAAGTAATTACAACAAATAATCGTTCCACTAAAGACCAATAGACAAGCACGGAGGTCATACATTAGCACCTCACAAATAGTGTTTAGATACTCACATCTCTCGGGTGTAATAAAGTATAAATTACAATATGGAAACGGAAGATATCTCTCACTACCTGTCATAGCAAAATAGATTACCATAGGCTTGGGAAAGGATCAAACCTCCACCACATGGCGTAAGCACCTAGGATAAACTATCAAAGAGGTCTTTTAAAGGGTTGTAACGTTAGGTGTAGGGATATGAAATACACGGTTTTGTTGGATAAAGGAAGTTTTTACTGGTGGCGAGCTAACAATCTTGGTTAATTACATGTACAATGTGGTGTTGCTAAGCCAAGACTAGACTCGACTTAAGCTAATAAATGAAAAATAACAAAAATATAAAATGAACATAGAATGAAAAGGGATAGTAGTCCGTATGTTTTTTTTATTTTTTTTCTTTTTCTATTTTTTTTTTCTTTTTCTTGTTTTTCGATTTTTTTTTTTTTTTTTTTTTTTTTTTTTTTTTTTTTTTTGCATACACTCTTACCCTACCATCCAAAATAATACATCATAGGGAATGAACATTCCCCTTACACTTGAATCTTTACATACTTTACATTAAACTAATCTAATGACTCGAATTAAGAAAATCAAAACACTTGGAGTACTTTTAAGATTAACGTACATATGGGGGTAATAAATGATGTTCTTCCCCATTACTCCATAAAATAAGTACTTACCCATGAGTCTCAATCGTCCCAAAACAATATGTACAAGGATATGACTCGACTTAGCAACCATGTAATCAATTAGATAGTTAACTTAGGGTTTAACAAATAACAATAATGCACTAAAAATGAGCGCATACACAGAAGGCTAAGGCGATTTGGTTGTACATTTAAGTGGGGTGTAACAAATTCTTCCTTTAAGTAAGATGCTTAAAGTTAGAAACGAAAAGATAGGCTCGGAGGGGTGTACTAGGGGTTTCGTGTACTAAAAATGAGTACAACGCTAAGGGTGTGGGAAAAATTAGTTGACTTAACTAGTCAAGTAATATGACTTAAATGGTCAAGTAATTATAACACGGGTTTAACACAAGGGTGATCCTAATGCCTCTTATCATGTAGTAAGTCCTACTACACGAATGTAGTCTCACTAGCGGTCTCGGGATGCATCACTAACGCAAGTTCTAGAATCTAAATGCTACCGGTACACTCATAAGCACTAATAATAAATGCTTTTCCTATCAAATCTAAAGGCGAACCTCACATATTTGGGTGGAAAATTTTTCTGAATATACGGTTATATGCTAGTCATACAATCTCCTATCCATGAGACGCTTGCTATGGCTAAAGTTTCACTCCTAAATGTTGTAAAAAAATTTAAATTTGGCACTAAAATTGCACTAACAAGTATTTCTCATAGTTTTATTACACATCTACCATTAAACAAAACAAACTCAAGCGAAAGTGCATATGTAAGGTCATTTTACCTTCCCCTTACACTTAAGATGAACATTGTCCCCAATGTTCAAGTAATGAAAAAGTAAAAAGAATGAAATCAAATACTCCCCTGATTCGCTCGGTATGGATAATAAGGTGGCCAGGTTAAATCTTCCTCCAAGAAAATGAACAATCAAAGCTTCCCTTCCAGAATATAAATTATCTTCTTGTCATACATAACCTGTAAATCCTGAAAAAACAGACAAAAACCCAAAGCATCAACCCGAACAAAGATAACTCACAACTAGATGTAATTCCAGACTTAGGAATAAAAACAAAACAATTAAAGATATAATGCTTGTGGAATGAATGTTTGCAGATTTCCTGAAGTTTATAAAACTTAATAATTCAACAAAAACCTTAAGACTCCGTTAGAAAAACAAAACCGGTAAAATTTCCAGATTTTTACACGTGACGCCGTCAAGAGTAAACTTGTGACGCCGTCAGAAGTGATCTGCAGAAATTCTTATGTTAAGTTTCCGGAAAATTTCTGGAAAAACTTGGTCCTACTTCCTGGAAAATCCTGCAAAACATCATTATGACTCGATACAAGCATTTGACTATAACAAGTACTAATACACATGTCCATTTAATATTGTTGTGGTTCATGCTCAATTTCGTTCTTATAAACAAATTTGGATCTCCCTTACACTTATCTTTTGCAAAATACCTTTATATGCAATTAAGACGAAGTTAAAAACAAAATAAAGCATTTTCACAATTTACTTTGAAACATGAGCCACAAACAATAAAAATAAAACATGCATACGGAAACAAATAAAATCAAACAAACAAACAAACAAATAAAAACACACAAAACATGGGTTGCCTCCCAAGAAGCGCTTGTTTTTGTTCGAGTCACGAGCCTGACTCTACCCTTATTTAACGGAAATAGGGGAGGTTTTCCCTACACTTAGGATTAAGTGTGGGTGAAAGTAGCGATACACACCCTTAGGGTGTGAATATGCCACGTGAGGTGAAGGGGGTGAGTGAATGGCTTCCTTCATCCTAAAACTACCCGGATAATATTGGTTGATGGGTGGGTCGGTTCCTCTTTTGTCTCCTAGAAATATATCTAAGGATGGAAAGTTGTGTAAAGATTGAGGTTCCGGTTCATCAACACTAGGAAATTCCCTAGAACTAGGAGTAAGGTTATCACAACAAGTGTTCAAACCTATATCCTCAAGTGGTGCCTGGTCCAAGGGTTCTACCTCCATCGAAATTCCTAAAGTTTCTTCTACTTCTTCCGGGTAAGTCACGGGCGGTGTGTGTGCCTCAAATGATGGTTGAGTATTTTGTGGGCTTATGTTATTTACCTCATCATTCCATGTGTTAATATCACCTATATCCTCAACATGTGTTTTATTATAATCTAGCCCTAACATTCTCTCAAGTATCTCACGTGCTTCTCTAGGCATCTCAACTTCTATGTCCGAATCATACGGATCATCCTCAATATTCTGACTGCTATATACAAATTGCCCAAGAGATTCATCATCTGTTTCTTGAGATTCATCATCATCGATCATAAAACCTAGGTCTTTTTTATCAATGTGATCATGCTCGGCTAAATCCTCCTCAATTGTTTTCTTAGGTAGTGATAATAGCAAACCTAGTGCTTCATCCAACTTATGATTTGTTGCAATGGCTCTCTCCATAATTCCTTGGCAAACTAGGTCGCATTTCCTATTGGCCTCACTAAAACTAGATCTTAAACATGGAGGTTGTTCATAAGAATCTATCCTAGGTGAAGGCTCATATGATTCATAGGTGTCTCTAAATAAGGTATTTTGAACTCTTTGGTGTGTTAGCCGCTCAACCCTATCTTGCAATCTTAGAAGTCTAAGTGTAAAGTCCATTTGAAGCAAATTACAAACAAAATCACAAAGAAAAGATAGACTACGAGAAAGCTACAAAGTAAAAAGAAAAAATCTCACTTGATAGGAATCTAATGAGTAGACCTAATAAAAATCAAATTCAACCTAAACAATAACTATTCCCCGGGCTGCGGCGCCAAAAACTTGATACGTGGGAATCGCACCAGGCTTTACCTCTCAAGGGAACTTGAGAGGCTTACAACCCCCACCAGGCAGTGTACCTGATCGTTGTAGTATAGTATAGTGACAAGTACCGGGGGATTGATCGTTAAGCTAGGAATAGTGTCGTTAGGATTGAAATTAATCTAACTAGGTCTAAAGATGAAGGATGATTCTTTTTATGTTTTTATATTTTATGAAAAGCAAGTAAAAATCTCGGGTATTGGGAGAGTGGGCGGAATTAGTTGCTAATCAACTAACTCAAAAGCTACTAATTAATCTAATAAACAAGAAAATAAACTAAGGTTCTACAAGATAAGTGAAGCATGTCTACCCATGATATGTTACTCCTTGCTAGCTATCCAATTCTACCTATTGACCGTAAACCTTATTTTAATTGATGGGTGTATTCCTAATAACTCATGGAGTGGCATACATATCTCTCCAATTCTATGAGCTCTTATCTCCTCCTATGCCATGCCCGGCACAACCATAGGGATTGTAAACAGTGGCTCATGCGTTAAATACTACCTTAATAGCCTAGTATGCCTTGGCTACATGTTTCTTAAGACGTTCAAGCATATTACACGATGGAGATCTGCCAGTTTTCTTAAGCCTAACATCGAATTCATTCAATCAAAACAAGAATCAATAGGAAACAAGAATTATAAACTAAACCAACTAGATCTATTGAAGTTGTCACGCCTTAATTGATGGAGATAGACACACACATCAACAAGTCCCTCATTGATGGAGATAGACACAACATCAACAAGAAATCAATGAGATCTAATCAATTATATACAAATTTCACATAATCACAAGTAGACACAAGGTGAATTAGCAAATCATCATCAAAGAAGAGCAAACAACAATGATAATGGAAAACATAATTAAGATAGAATCATCAAACCAATACATGATGTTTATGGAGTGATTGAAACCCTCTAAGTTGCTGGAAAAACACCCACCTAAACCCAGGAATCGACCTTAGGGTTTAGGGCTTACAAAAAGTGAAGTTATGATGTTATATTTATAGGCATGTTTTCTGTCGGCCCTTCTTGACGGCGTCAGCCCGTTACTCTTGACGCCGTCAAGACCATTTTTTCACCAAATTGTAGATCTCTTCGTCCTCTTCGTGTGGGCTTTTGAATCACCTAAATCCGAGTTCGTATGCAAAAGTTATGACCAAAACAATATCAGCTACTCCGCGTGCAAGTTTTGACAAGTTAACACATGACGGCCTTGGGTGACGCCTTCATTTCTGTACTGGGCCGTAATGCAAATTACTCTTGACGCTGTCACCTACTGTTCTCAGCAAGGAAAATTAAGACTTTGGCGTTTTCTTCACTTTTATGCTCCAAAAACGTCCGAATTGCTTCCTTTTCCAGATTTCTCTCCCAAAGTACCTAAAATCACAAAAGGAACGATTTAGGGCAATATTTGATCAAATAAATTCAGTTCCGGGCTTAAATGACCCCCTAAAAGTGGTTCATTTTTCGCCTCATCAATGACAAACACTTTAGACATTGTCATTATGCATAAAAGTTTATACAAACATAATCCGACAAACGTAATAAACCATGAAAGTGAAAAACAAACAAATCACGTAGTTTAACACATAAACGGTTTTAAAGCATTCATAAGCCAAACACTCCTTAATCTTCTCACAACCGGTGCATCTTCTTATTGAGCTTTTCAAGAAATCTCTCGATGTTTTTGAACATCCCCTTTGTTTGCTTGAACTCCGCCGACTCATTTGGAATATCCGAAAGTTGGAAAATGTATTCTAGAGATGGGAGCCTAGAGTTGGAAAATGTTTACCTTGGGCTTTGTAGATTCTCCTATCACTTAGTGGGACAAAAGCATGTGGAATAAGAGAGTAGTCTAGGTGAAGACCTCTAGGAGTTGATGGAATGGGAGAGATGAACCTAAAGAGACGGGTCAAGAGCATTCCATATGGCATATACGTTGTGCCTTGCACGGGAATGTCGGTCATTCTCTTGGTCATGTAGTAGGCAAGGTTGAAGGGTTGCCTAATGGACAAGGAGTGGAGCATGTAGTAAAGGCAAACATTGATGTGAACCCGGTTTCCTATGGTGCTAATTTCATTAGCTCTAAGGAGTTCTTCCCATTCCTTGAATTGGGCTTGAGTTCATTGAATTCCATTTCATATGGGTCCTTGATGACCTCATTTCCGGTTCTAGTTCTCCTAGTGTTGGTGGTCCTAATGAAGAGGTGGTCACGAAGTTCATCTTTGGACACAAGAGGGGTATCATAGGGATAGAGTGTGTCAAGAGTTGAGAGGGAGTGCAAGTCGGAGTAGATGCAAGTACCATGGTTTGGGACACCTAGGATTTGAGCAAACTCCTCGAGAGTGAATGAGTATTGATAACTACTAGCCCTAAAATTAATAGACATGCGACCATACTCATTCTTGGAGAGGGTGACGGATGCATAGAATTCTAAAATGAACCTAGAACAAATAGGCTCGTCGATTTCTAAGAGACACTCAAGGATGATTGTGGCAAATTCCGTTTAGAGGTTTTTACCTTCTAACAAGGATGGATCAATGGTTCTACCCTTATGGACATATCGTTTTTCTAAGGCTTTGAAGACAATGATTTGAGTTTGAGTAAGAACTTTGGTTTTGTGGTGTTTGGGTAGGTAGTTGATGGTGTCCTTGTGGTCGTAGTGAGTTAGAGGAGGCATGATGATTCCTAGAAAATCAAAATTTCACATTTTAGTCTAAGTAAACGACTATTGTAATGTGTATGTTCTAGTGTGTGCCTATATGAAAATAATGTGGAGGTATGGTTAACTTGACTCATTTTGATGCTTAAAAATGTTTTATAATGCAAGTGATGTTTCAATGACGTTTTTCATTTGTTTTAACAATGTGGTGAACGGTGGTAAAGTATGGTTGACGACCGAGACTGGATATGTGAAATGAGGTGGTGATTGCTTGACAACACTTAAAGCTTGGATATCTTCTTTGTGTTCTTCACTTGTTAGAAAGTGGAAGAGACGCATTTTATAATGAAATTCACTTGACTTTTGATGACATAGACAAATATGTTAATGAGAGTATGAATATGACAATTGCCCTTTGTTTCGAAGAGCGACACAAGGGTGAACATAGGTTTATGTATCATGAAAGGTGGTTTAATCTAGGTTAGGTTATAGTGGGGATGACACACTTGTTTGGTTACATTGTGTAATCTTCTTGTGAAGATGACTAGGTGGAGTTATTGGTGAAGATGATATTGACTCTTGGTTTCTTTGAGGGCATGAAAATGGTTGATGACTCGATATTGATAGGACAAAGGATAACTCGGTTTCTCATTTCACATTGGTTGTTTGAGGTTTGAGTGATGAACGGTTATGAGGAAGATGCTTAAAGTTTTGCTCATTTTGTGAATCTTATGGGCTGAGATATATCACAAGGTGAATGTGATGAGATTTTGTTTGAAAATGCAATTATGATTAGACCACTTCCAAAGTTGATTGGATTTGAAGAGGTTAGATTAAAAGCCCTAAAATTCGTGAGGATATGTGTTTTTTTTTTAGAGGGTGATGGCTGTTTGAAAGTTTATGTTAAGGTTAAGAGGGTGTTTGGTTTTGAAATTACAAATAAAACAATCTGAGGTTTTGGCGGACCAGGCGGAACCAAAAACTGGGTTCCGCCCGTATGGTCTGAGGGTGCCGTGGGAGCTGCAGGGAAAAACTCAAAAGGAATTGTCTTGATTTTTGTGGTTTTATCCTAATGTTCAAAACTAAGGTTTTAGGTCTTATGAGTCTTTGACTAAGCCTAGGAATTATGAATGCTTCACATTCAAGAGATTTTGTGAAAACGTTGGTAGAATGGTTAACATATAAGTCTTTCTTAGTAAGATGTTCCTCAATGAACATTTTTACCATGGCGATGATGACGGATTGATTCGTGTCAATTATAGTATAATTATATTCCGAAGAAATACCGGTTAAAGTAATTCCCGGGTCGTTCTTCCCAACGAAGGCTCAAATGGAAAATTTGAATTATCGTGTTGGGAATCGTGAAGTGTAAGTGAACTGTGAAAGAGTGATTGAGTGATAATAGCAATCCAGGAATTCAATTATTCACAAGCAATGACTAAACAAGCAAAGAGTACAAGCAATCAATGCACACAACTCAAAAACGTACAAACGGTAATGCACGCGCGTTATATAAAACGCGACGTTTATCTAAAGTTATCTAAAAATTATCCTACAAACTTGAAACTTTTTCTAAAAATCTTAGACTATGAAAAATAATTTCTGGAAAAAGAAAAATATTTTTTAGACTTTTCTTTTATTTCTTATGAATTAAAAATGAAAAATAAGAATTAAAAATGAATTAAAAATTAAGAAAAATAGAAAATAAAGGTGGAAAAATGAAATTTCAAAACTGAAAATTCTAAAATATTATAAAAGAATTATTGAAACTATTTTTGTATTTTTCTGGACTTTTTATGAATTTTTATGAATTTTTGTCAATTAAAAACTATTTAAAAATAGAAAATAATCCAATTAAATTGAGAAAAGTAGTTAAGAGCTAAGGAAAAATCTGGAAAATTCCCAGAAAATCAAAAATAAGAAAAGAAGCTTAGAATAAAAATTTGGAACCAGGAACAGCTTATTAAGAGCTTATTATGGCCAAAACAGCTTATCACAAGTGCTTATAGATAAGCACTTGTGATCCAAAGCTGATAAAACTTTACACTCAAGCTAAAAATGATCTATGAACCTCAAATGAATCATATTATGAAGTAAACAAGCTCAGGTTAACCACAGAAACTCAAATGCAAGCAATAAGCTTTGAAGAAAAGCTCAATAAGCTTGCAGAAACTGAATAAGCTAATGCAGAAGCTCAGAAACCATTCACAGAGTTCAAATTACTCAGTTGTGTCACAGTTAACAAGATTATACACAGAAACGAGCTCAAATCAATAACTAGCAGGCCTATGATCATATACAAAAATTTGGCTAGGCAATGAACAATAAGCACTAGTTAAGCTGCTGAAATGAACTAGTAAAGAGAAGCAAGTGGTGATTTCCACTACTCTACCAGCCAGTGAGTACAACTTAATCAAAAATTAAGATCTCTAAGCTCAACTAAACTCTTGAATCAGTCCAAGTAAACATGCTCACAAAAATGGTGCAGGGGAGATTGTGACAACACAGGCCACTTTAAGCACAGATTCAGATAAGCTAGTAGGTACCAAAAGCCAAAATTCTTGTTGATAATTGCTCTACTACTACCAGGCTTCCAAAATCATCATTCACTTTAAAGTTCCATCAACAAATGAATTCCACAAGCTCAATTAAAAACCTATACTGACTATTCAGTATGTATCTTTGACTTTTTATGAAGATAGCTAATGTTGACTAATATGAATTTGATCTACTCCTAATTACTAGATTATGTTATATTAAGCTGTACTAACACTAGATTAAGCTAGATTACTCTGAATTACAACTATAATACAAACTAAAATTCCTAAAAACTAATTAATGAAACAGTTAAAGAGATATTTAGCTAAGTTTGACTATTGTATATTAAGTAACCAAATTTTATCCTATACTGATACTACTACAGATGTATTAAAGCTAAATGAGCCATTAAACTTGTTCTACAATTACTTCTACTACTCAGAATAACCTATTCCAAACACTCCTAATAGTTGTGTTATCAAAGCAACTAGCAGCTTAACTCTATATTTCTCAAACACATGAGCTCAAACAGCTTCCACAAAATTCAAAGGTACTAATCCAATATCAATCAAACACTGGATCCAAACAATCCACAAATTCACAGATCCACAAATTAAGACAGATGAATAGCTTAATGAGTGAAACTGACTTCTCAATTCAAAACTCACACAAGTACTTGAACAATGATCAATCACAAATCTCTATCAAACTAGAAACTCTATTATGAGATCAAACTCAGTAGTAAACAATGATGACAGATGGACAATACTCACTTATGCTACTCAGATTATCAATATTCAACAATTAGTTATCACTATCAATATCAAAGCAATAACCAACACAGATTCAAACTATCAATATCTATAACAATACAGATCTAACAATGATTCTATCAAACTACACTATCAATGATCAATTCTCAAATATCAAACAGATTTAAGCTACAACTAAACTAACTATATCAATGCTTGAATCTAAAAATGAACAAAGTTTTTACCACAAGTCTCTCTCAGCAAGAACAGAGAGAGTTCACTTAGCAAGCCTATCTCTATGATAGGCTGATGTCTTATTGGTTCTGTATCAGCTATCCTTTTACACCTCAGCAACTTTTTGAACACCTTTTGTGGATTTGAATGAAACAGGACTTGATGAAAGTTGAGCTGATTGAGCTTAACTACTATATTAATAAACTAAATTGAACTAATTGAAGATTTGAAAACAACTTATTAAACTATTTTTTTATTTTTTTTATTTATCTGATTTTTTTTATTTTCTGAGTTGAAGAAATTTGTGAATAAGATGAAAAGTAAAGGTAGATTAAGCTAAGTATGATTGAAAGAGGTTGAATAGAAGAGTTATTAAGCTAAAAGTAGATGAATTAAGCTGAATTTGAGCTACTATTAAGACTGAATAAGCTATTGAATTAAGGAAATAAGCTGAATAATTGAAATTGAAATACAGAATTTTTATTGAAAACTTGAACTACACTATTACAAAAACTATTCTAGATACAAAATGACAACATAACATTGCTAAAAACTACTTACCAAATGAAAGAAAATGAGACCTATATATAGGGAGAGATGAGGGTTGGGGTTACGGATTGCCAAGCTGGCAATCCGTGTGACTTGTGCTAGTTTAGAGCCTCTAAGCACCGTGAGATCAATCTCAATCATTTCCTCTTGATTGTAAGCCCTTGGATTGCGATATGTGACGCGTTTGTACCAGTAATAGCTTGCCACGTAGTCCCCCGTGTGCTTCTTAGCCTCTGACACACTCTGACATCATCCAATTCTTCTAGAATCGTACTTGATTTGACAGGTTTACCCTTAATTGTGGTAACAATTGGGAATAGGAAGCTAGGGTTCTTTGGTGAACAGTGAATTCTGGGTTTGGGTAAGTATTGGGGGTAAAATAGGCGCGGGGTGGTTTTTTTTTTTATTTTATTATGATTTAAAGGCCGGGTCGGGGTGTAGTGGATCGGGTTTAGGATTATGATTGGGCTTGGGGTAATAGTTGAGTGGGCTTTTGAGTTGGATCTTTGGGCTACAATAATCATATGGACCAAGGCTTGTGATTTCCAGCATTTTGGTGATAAAAATGTACAAGGACCATATTTGTAATATTCCAAACTTCAAGGGTAAAATCTGCCAATATCCAAAAATATATTCCAGGGACTAATCTTGACAAGTCTGAGTAGATAGAGGACTGAAACTGATTCTCGGATTCCCGGCTTTGACTATTTGACCATCTTCTACTCTCGTGCACGTTTTTCCGGGTTTTTGCTTGTTTCTCGTAATATCCGTACCTGCACATCACAAATACAAAAACACAACGTATTTGGCATAATTGGTTAGGTTTTTGGTCTTTTGAGTCCGGTTTTGGTCAAATAAAAGTGAGTGAATAAGCACTCACCAAAATCCCCCCGACTAAGGTATTGCCGTGTCCTCACGCAATGTGATCAATTCACGCTTTTGGGATAAATAATTTCACAACTCTTTTTACTAACTTTGAAAAGTAGCAAGGAGGTTCAAAAGAGATTACAAAATCATTTATTCCCGCAAACGCTTCGTTTTCCAAAATTTTCCTTTTATTCCTTTATTCAACTTACACTTCTATTTTTGGACTTTTCTCACTTCATACTTGTGACGGTTTGTTGAACTTTCATTATTTTGCAATAATATTTAGGGTCAACGAGTAGAAACACTTCTATTTAAGAAGCGACCATACGGTTAAAATTCGTCATCCTTGATTTTTCACGAGTCCCCAAACTAAGCGTACAAACGAGATCACAGCTTATCTACAAATTAGATGCTAACACTACTCATAACAGTTACTTGTGAAACTTCTTACTCCCATTTCCTAGGTTTGTATCTCAATATTTTACTTTGTTGAGAAATGAATTGCTTCATATTTTCTCGTTTCGATAATTTTTAGTCCGATAGTGATACCTAAGTTAAAACGATAAATAGTTATTCATTTTCCCTTAAGAACCACTGCAATAGAAATTCGGTCCATTTCAAGGAATGAGGGATACATACATATAAAAGATATAAGTTGCGGAGTACAATCACGTGCACCTCATGTGACTGATTACTAATCACTTATCACATGCACCTCGCGCGCCAACAACTTATTGATACATACATAAGCTCTTATTTGACAATACTTCAACTTTTACTTTTTTTTTTTTTTTTTCATTTTTCACTTTTTTCACTTTTTTTCATACTTTTCATTTTTTTTTCTTTCTTTCTTGACTTTTTCTCAATACATCAATGGTAGCTTATCGGGTAGCTCCAAAACCACATAGATAATCAACTTTTGACTTTTGATTTTTTTCACTTTTCGCTCTTATTTTTGGTGTTCCTTGATATGTACCCAATTTCTAAAGCAAAAATTCTCTTAAGAAAACAAAGAACTAAATATTATTCAAACCGAAATATCACTAATTAACCTAGAGCATCTATTTTATATGGGTGACGTTTCTGATGGGAGTAAAAAGCCACAAGTACCTCTCATGAGCTCTAAAGAGAACCACTACTCCACGTTTAGCATCTAACTTCTAAATAAACTCTATCATTTCTCGCTCTTCGCAATTTAAGATTCCAAGTAATGAAACCCGCGAATACTTAGCCGATAATCAGCCACGCATATATAAAGTCAGATACGGAAACTTGCAAATTCTAAAAGAAGAATTCGCGTTTTCTAGCTCCTGATGTAAAAGACTAGTGAAAGCTTTTAAGCTGCGCATGTATAAAGTCAAGTACGGGAACTTGCAGATTCTTAAGAAAGAATTCGCATTTTATATCTCCTTGTGTATAAGACTAGCACAAACTTATGTGATTATCATTGGTTAAGGGAACAAGCTAGGGCTCAACACGCCCGGTCAAGTCAAAATATTTATTCCTACTATCGCCAGCAAGAAAGTCAACAAGGTGTCAAAACACTTATTCAAACTTTATTATATTTTTGCACAATTTTTTCAACTTTTTCTCATCTTTTTTTTTTTTTTTTTTTTTTGCTTTTTCATTCATTTTTCTCAAAATTTTTGAAATTTTCAATCAAATTTTTTTTTTTCAATTTTTTTTTATTTTTGGTGGAAAAACGGAGTTGCAAGAGTGCACGACATGTGAAAAATGCTAGGTCAAAATCGAATCGAAGATTCACCCTCCCCCCGACTAGAACGAAACATTGTCCTCAATGTTTTACGGGTTAAGGCAATCCTAACAAAATTCTAAGCCGTTTATTAATTATGCCAAAGAAAACGTTAGTCGATAAGATTTAACGGATATAGGATTTCCAAATAGCACCGATGAATGAGACTCCAAGTGAAAAGATAACGAGCACGAGAGTCATCATAAATCATGGACAATCCTGAACAAACAACCACGAAACACAAGAGTAGAAGAGGCACCCCCTCCTCACATTATGATTAGAAAATAGAAATATAAGAAGATGAAATTGGATAAGCATGGGTTGCCACCCACGAAGCGCTTGTTTTTGTTCACCGAGTCACATGAGCTTGACTCGATCCCCGAATTAATTCGTCCTTGGGGAGAAACCGTGGAAAAATAATCTCATTCGGGCTTTCATTCAAAATATTTTGAAAAACTTATGACTTATTTGAAAGTTCCATCCCGAATAGATAACCGCTGGTACGTTATTTTTGAAAACTTTGAAAACCGATACCAGGGTCAAAAACAACATCCTCACTCCCCACGGAGTGACGGATAAGAGAAACCACACCAAACGTTATAAACGGCAAGAAGGTCATGACAACAATCTTGAAAAACTCATCATCTTTAAAAGAAAGTTTCATAATTGTGAAATTATGAATCTTATCATTTAAGCTCCTTTTAAAATCTTTTCCGGGTGGGAGGGATGGGAAAAACTTTTCATTCAAACTCTCATACTTAAGAACTCCACCCGGATCATAATCAACATCAAGATCAAATCTGAAACTTTTAAATTCAGATTTAGAAAACTTTTCAATTTTATATTCAAATTCATCAAAACGAAATGATTCAAATTCCGGAAGAGAGATAAAAGCATGAGAAGTGGTACTGCCACGACTCGTCTCTTCCGAGTGATCAAAATGAAAAGCTTCAAATGTCGGATCATAAAAATCATGACGATAACTTATTTCCTCAGTCGTGTCAAAGGAGAAACTCCCAAAATCTGGTAAAAATTCCTCGAGCTCGGGCTCAAGAGGATCGTCAATTATAAGCTCAATCTTCGTCTTAACTTTATCCGGAGGAATTGACGGTTCATCGTTCAACAAATTGTTAAGAAAAATAGTATCCCCCTCCGAATCAAAGTAAGAGTCGTCAATCTCAGAAATCGGAATCGTTTCGATAGCAAGAAATTCATCGACCTCTTCCCAAAAAGAATCATATTCCTTAGTCGGAGGAAATGATGGGGAAGAGTCGGGAACGAACGTTTTCACAAAATCATCAAAAGTATAATCACAAACATCGATGCTATTAACGGAGTACTTCTTCAAGTTCGAAGCATCGGCTTTAAAAATCATAATATCGTCATCATGTCGTAAAGTTAGAGTGTCCTCAAAATGATCTACTAGGGCTTTTGCGGTTCGTAAAAACGGTCGCCCTAGTATAAGAGGAACTCTCGGATCGGGTTCAAAATTAACAACGACAAAGTCGGCCGGAAAAGTACACGAGTTCACTTGAACAAAAACATCTTCAGCAATTCCAACTGGATGAGCAATTGAACGATTAGCAAGCTCTAAAGTCATTCGTGTCGGTTTAAGTTCCCCCATCCCAAGTTGTTTATAGATCGAAAATGGCATAAGGTTAATGCTTGCACCTGAATCGGCCAGGGCTTTGCAAACCTCTTGATCTTTCAACGAACAAGGAATGAGAAATTTTCCCGAATCTCCAAGCTTCTCGGGAAGCTTCTTGAGAAGAATCGCAGAGCATTGAACATTAATCGGCGTTTCGGCTAATTCGAGCAATTTCTCTTTATTACTTATCAGATTTTTAAATGTTGAAGCAAATTTCGGCATGTAAACAAGAGCATCCATGAAACTGATATCAAAGTGCAACTTTTGAAAAATATCGAGAAATTTTTCCATTTGTTTTTTAGATTTTGCACGGAGCTCTTCATCATTAAATCGTGACGGATATGGCAATTTAGACTTGTATTTCACATTATTCTCAAAAACGACTTTTTCTTTATCTTTCGACTTTTGGACAACCGGAGGTTGGACGTTTTCAGCTCCTCCATTATTAACAGGAGGAACCGGGTCCTTTGTCGCCTCGGTCTCACAGTCTACTACCTTAGGTGGAGACGAAGAAGAAGAAGAGGTAGTAGGAACTGTGGGTCCCTCATATGTAGCACCACTGCGAGTTATGATCGCCTTTACTTCGCCCCTCGGGTTTGCGATCGTGTTGCTTGGCAAAGATGTAATACCCGAACCCGAGGGTCGATCATTTAAACGTTTGTTGATATCATTGATTTGAGTTGCAAACATTTTCGTGGTTTCCTCTTGTTTAGCAATTAAGGCTTGTTGTCCTTGAAGCAATTGTTTAATCAACTCTTCCGTGGGCGACGGATTTGGAATAGCAGCTTGATTTTGATGATTAAAACTTTGCCCACGGTTTTGAAAATTGCCATTATTTTGATTTCCATGATTATTATTCTGAAAATTCCCAGGGTTTCCATGGTTTTGATGGTTTTGAAAATTGTTCCCTTGAGGCGGGCCTTGATTGAAATTACCTTGAAAACCCCGATTCTGATTAAACCCTTGATTATGATTTTGAAAACCATTATTAGCTCGACTCTGATTTTGATTTCCTTGATTATTACGATTCTGCACATTATGATTCTGATTGACTTGATTGACTTGGTTTGATTGTTCGAAACCGGGTGGTCCTTGAAAATGGCTCGAACGGTAGCTGAGGAGATTACGGTCTCCTTGAAGAGGTGGGTAACCTTTGCCACCCATATTTGCAGCATACACGTTCTCTTGAGCAAAAGAGCCGGTCGTCGGACATTCATAATACGGGTGTGGACCACCACAAGTGTCACAAACGATATTGACCACATTAACTTGTGTTTCTTTATCTTGATTAGGCATCATTTGGTACATTCTTAGCATAGCCGTCGACAAATCGTCAACTTTCTTATTCAAGACGGCTAGCTCGGGATTAGAAGAAGAGGAAGAATTAAGAGTTGCGGTCGATCTTATTGGCTCATTCCTCTCGGCTGAGGAATCCCAATAGTTGTAATGGGCCGTCATATTCTCGATTAGCTCGTAACAATCCTCAGGACGACGTTTCATGAAAGTACCACCAGCTGCAGCATTGATCGTGTCCCGATGTCGTAAAGTCAATCCATTATAAAACGTATCGATTATCGTAACGAGAAGCATATTATGATTCGGACAACGATCAATGGCAAGCTTGTAACGCTCCCAAGCCTCAAACAAAGACTCATCGGGGAGTTGTCGAAAATTGCTAATATCATTCCTCAATTTCGTCACCATCGATGGTGGGAAATACTTCGCCAGGAACTTGGAAACCATTTCATTGAAAGTATGAATCGAGTTCCTGGGAAGACGATCAAACCACGCGGTGGCATGATGTGTAAGAGAATAGGGGAAGAGAGAGAGACGGAGGGCGTCATCGGAGACCCCGTTTTGTTTCATATTTTGGGTGACGGTTAGAAACTTATCGAGATGCTTATTTGCATCGTCACCCGGTAATCCGTGAAATTGGCACGAATTTTGGACTTGTTGTATCATGTGGTGCTTAAGTCCAAAATCCGTAGCCTCAATATTTAGAGGGGCAATCGGGCCACCTCTACCATGCATCGTGGGTTGGCACAGCTCCTCCATCGTTCGGAGATCGGGAACCGGCATGTGTTGGTTTACATCACCACCCACCGGAGGGTGTTGATCATTCATATCCATTTCCTCAACGTTAAGGAAATGGACACGGTGTGTGTGTCGTATTACCCTTTCGGGATTTGAGAACGGAGACGTAAGACTCTCAAACGAAGATCGGGTGTGCATACACCACAAGCAAAATTAAAAAGAAAAAAAAAAAAAAAAAAAGGAAAATCTTTTTGTTTTTTTTTTTTTTATATTTTTTTTTCACAAAACTTTTTATTTCTTTTGTTTTTCTTTTCTTAAAACGTAATATTAATCGAAAACCGTTTCTTTCAAAACTACGCGCGACGGGACGGGAGAGAAGAATAGATCTCTCTTCAGCTAGCAATTTAATGTCTTAGCTTCCGTATTTCCCGCTTATTCGGTTGTAGTAATTGAAATAGTCTGATAAACAACTAAATTACGTTTTCGTTATATTGCGAGACTTATTTGGTTTACAACGCCCTTTCTTGCGATCGAGTCGAGGCTGTAACTTTTATTATTTTTTTTGGTATTTTTGAAAACACTTTAGGAAAAGTGTTTTTGATTTTTCAATTTTTATAGAGATATATATACAAAGTAGAAGAAGGCTTATCAAAACACGATTTTCCAAAACAATTATTCAAAAATTCACTTTAAGCCTTCCCCGGCAGCGGCGCCAAAAATTGATTCGTGTCAATTATAGTATAATTATATTCCGAAGAAATACCGGTTAAAGTAATTCCCGGGTCGTTCTTCCCAACGAAGGCTCAAATGGAAAATTTGAATTATCGTGTTGGGAATCGTGAAGTGTAAGTGAACTGTGAAAGAGTGATTGAGTGATAATAGCAATCCAGGAATTCAATTATTCACAAGCAATGACTAAACAAGCAAAGAGTACAAGCAATCAATGCACACAACTCAAAAACGTACAAACGGTAATGCACGCGCGTTATATAAAACGCGACGTTTATCTAAAGTTATCTAAAAATTATCCTACAAACTTGAAACTTTTTCTAAAAATCTTAGACTATGAAAAATAATTTCTGGAAAAAGAAAAATATTTTTTAGACTTTTCTTTTATTTCTTATGAATTAAAAATGAAAAATAAGAATTAAAAATGAATTAAAAATTAAGAAAAATAGAAAATAAAGGTGGAAAAATGAAATTTCAAAACTGAAAATTCTAAAATATTATAAAAGAATTATTGAAACTATTTTTGTATTTTTCTGGACTTTTTATGAATTTTTATGAATTTTTGTCGATTAAAAACTATTTAAAAATAGAAAATAATCCAATTAAATTGAGAAAAGTAGTTAAGAGCTAAGGAAAAATCTGGAAAATTCCCAGAAAATCAAAAATAAGAAAAGAAGCTTAGAATAAAAATTTGGAACCAGGAACAGCTTATTAAGAGCTTATTATGGCCAAAACAGCTTATCACAAGTGCTTATAGATAAGCACTTGTGATCCAAAGCTGATAAAACTTTACACTCAAGCTAAAAATGATCTATGAACCTCAAATGAATCATATTATGAAGTAAACAAGCTCAGGTTAACCACAGAAACTCAAATGCAAGCAATAAGCTTTGAAGAAAAGCTCAATAAGCTTGCAGAAACTGAATAAGCTAATGCAGAAGCTCAGAAACCATTCACAGAGTTCAAATTACTCAGTTGTGTCACAGTTAACAAGATTATACACAGAAACGAGCTCAAATCAATAACTAGCAGGCCTATGATCATATACAAAAATTTGGCTAGGCAATGAACAATAAGCACTAGTTAAGCTGCTGAAATGAACTAGTAAAGAGAAGCAAGTGGTGATTTCCACTACTCTACCAGCCAGTGAGTACAACTTAATCAAAAATTAAGATCTCTAAGCTCAACTAAACTCTTGAATCAGTCCAAGTAAACATGCTCACAAAAATGGTGCAGGGGAGATTGTGACAACACAGGCCACTTTAAGCACAGATTCAGATAAGCTAGTAGGTACCAAAAGCCAAAATTCTTGTTGATAATTGCTCTACTACTACCAGGCTTCCAAAATCATCATTCACTTTAAAGTTCCATCAACAAATGAATTCCACAAGCTCAATTAAAAACCTATACTGACTATTCAGTATGTATCTTTGACTTTTTATGAAGATAGCTAATGTTGACTAATATGAATTTGATCTACTCCTAATTACTAGATTATGTTATATTAAGCTGTACTAACACTAGATTAAGCTAGATTACTCTGAATTACAACTATAATACAAACTAAAATTCCTAAAAACTAATTAATGAAACAGTTAAAGAGATATTTAGCTAAGTTTGACTATTGTATATTAAGTAACCAAATTTTATCCTATACTGATACTACTACAGATGTATTAAAGCTAAATGAGCCATTAAACTTGTTCTACAATTACTTCTACTACTCAGAATAACCTATTCCAAACACTCCTAATAGTTGTGTTATCAAAGCAACTAGCAGCTTAACTCTATATTTCTCAAACACATGAGCTCAAACAGCTTCCACAAAATTCAAAGGTACTAATCCAATATCAATCAAACACTGGATCCAAACAATCCACAAATTCACAGATCCACAAATTAAGACAGATGAATAGCTTAATGAGTGAAACTGACTTCTCAATTCAAAACTCACACAAGTACTTGAACAATGATCAATCACAAATCTCTATCAAACTAGAAACTCTATTATGAGATCAAACTCAGTAGTAAACAATGATGACAGATGGACAATACTCACTTATGCTACTCAGATTATCAATATTCAACAATTAGTTATCACTATCAATATCAAAGCAATAACCAACACAGATTCAAACTATCAATATCTATAACAATACAGATCTAACAATGATTCTATCAAACTACACTATCAATGATCAATTCTCAAATATCAAACAGATTTAAGCTACAACTAAACTAACTATATCAATGCTTGAATCTAAAAATGAACAAAGTTTTTACCACAAGTCTCTCTCAGCAAGAACAGAGAGAGTTCACTTAGCAAGCCTATCTCTATGATAGGCTGATGTCTTATTGGTTCTGTATCAGCTATCCTTTTACACCTCAGCAACTTTTTGAACACCTTTTGTGGATTTGAATGAAACAGGACTTGATGAAAGTTGAGCTGATTGAGCTTAACTACTATATTAATAAACTAAATTGAACTAATTGAAGATTTGAAAACAACTTATTAAACTATTTTTTTATTTTTTTTATTTATCTGATTTTTTTTATTTTCTGAGTTGAAGAAATTTGTGAATAAGATGAAAAGTAAAGGTAGATTAAGCTAAGTATGATTGAAAGAGGTTGAATAGAAGAGTTATTAAGCTAAAAGTAGATGAATTAAGCTGAATTTGAGCTACTATTAAGACTGAATAAGCTATTGAATTAAGGAAATAAGCTGAATAATTGAAATTGAAATACAGAATTTTTATTGAAAACTTGAACTACACTATTACAAAAACTATTCTAGATACAAAATGACAACATAACATTGCTAAAAACTACTTACCAAATGAAAGAAAATGAGACCTATATATAGGGAGAGATGAGGGTTGGGGTTACGGATTGCCAAGCTGGCAATCCGTGTGACTTGTGCTAGTTTAGAGCCTCTAAGCACCGTGAGATCAATCTCAATCATTTCCTCTTGATTGTAAGCCCTTGGATTGCGATATGTGACGCGTTTGTACCAGTAATAGCTTGCCACGTAGTCCCCCGTGTGCTTCTTAGCCTCTGACACACTCTGACATCATCCAATTCTTCTAGAATCGTACTTGATTTGACAGGTTTACCCTTAATTGTGGTAACAATTGGGAATAGGAAGCTAGGGTTCTTTGGTGAACAGTGAATTCTGGGTTTGGGTAAGTATTGGGGGTAAAATAGGCGCGGGGTGGTTTTTTTTTATTTTATTATGATTTAAAGGCCGGGTCGGGGTGTAGTGGATCGGGTTTAGGATTATGATTGGGCTTGGGGTAATAGTTGAGTGGGCTTTTGAGTTGGATCTTTGGGCTACAATAATCATATGGACCAAGGCTTGTGATTTCCAGCATTTTGGTGATAAAAATGTACAAGGACCATATTTGTAATATTCCAAACTTCAAGGGTAAAATCTGCCAATATCCAAAAATATATTCCAGGGACTAATCTTGACAAGTCTGAGTAGATAGAGGACTGAAACTGATTCTCGGATTCCCGGCTTTGACTATTTGACCATCTTCTACTCTCGTGCACGTTTTTCCGAGTTTTTGCTTGTTTCTCGTAATATCCGTACCTGCACATCACAAATACAAAAACACAACGTATTTGGCATAATTGGTTAGGTTTTTGGTCTTTTGAGTCCGGTTTTGGTCAAATAAAAGTGAGTGAATAAGCACTCACCACGGATCACACTATGTCAATAAAGAACATAATGGATTGAATTGTCGCCGAAGTCGATACTTCCTTTGTTGAAGGGATAACAATGTTGATGAGATGAATTCCGTTGTCGATGTGAGTTAGCTTACTCAAGTGGAGCTTGTTGATGTGCTTCTTCACCCGAAACTAATTTGAGACCCTTACTTGTTTTTGGAGAATCATTGGGTAAGTAAGTATAAAAGTGCAAGTATCACTTTGTGCTTTTCTTATCAACTTATTACCGGCATAATTCCATTTGGCATACACTATGGTTTCTATTCCCGTTCTTTTGGGATACCATAATCCTAGTTGTGTAGTACCTTATGATGTATCCAAACAGGCTCAACTAAAGAGTTTTTCGAGGGTCTTCTTTAACACGAGCACATAGACAAATGCTAAACATAATGTTGGATCTAATCGTTATGATAACAAGTAGTCTTCCAAACATTTCTCTATGTTTAGTTTTACCTACGGATTTACTAATCTCATTCTTGACAAGTCATCAATAACTTAACCATTGAAAACAAGAGAGTAACTAAGAATGTCTTTAAGTTAAAATCCCTTGCTTTTGGAGTTTGCTTTTATTATCAAAAAGGCTTTCAAATATTGACACATATAATCACATGATTACTTCGAAACGTATATTTTGTTTCACTAGTTGTTTTACTCTAAATTCAAAAAATTGTTTTTGTTGAATTTGTTTAGACACAACTATGATCTATAAATCAAGTTTTATAACTATTGTCAATTTTGCTTGATTCAATGTTTGACTCAAGGTGAGAAGATGTTGTTTTGTACTTTTACTCCATGCTTGTCTTGTCATCATTGGACTTTCGAGTTTCGACTAAGTCATCATCTACCAAAGATGATATCTTAGAAGGAGGAGATCACTCGTTAAATTTTATATTCAACGACTCCTCGACTCTTTGGGTTTTCTTACTTAAGAAACTATGAACTCTATTTGTTTTGAAAAAGTCCAAGATGTACAACATCATGAGACTATGTGTCACATTTGATGTGTAAATCCTAGATGTTGAAAACTCATTTTATTTCACACATCCAAATGTATGCTTGTGTGATTAATTTCACCTTGTGTGTTTAATGTGAGATTATCATAAAAGAGTGATTGAAGAGAAACAGAATTTAAGACTCAAAGTATAGTATTAGAGAATGTTGTTTAAAAAAAGTTTGTTTTGCAAGCATCACAAAAGTGTTAGATATTTTAACACTTAGGAAATTCTTAGTTAGCTTCCTTGTAAGCAAGAGTTGTGTGAGACTCACTCAAGAGTTTCTCGTATTTATCTCTTGATGGTTAAAGAACCAAAACACCTTATATCTCCGACTAATACTAATGACGAAATTCCTTGTTACATAGAATCTAATCTTAGTTATTACTAATAGCAAGTAAACACTTTTAGAGTATTACTAATAACACATATTCCAACACATAATGCTAGAAACAAAAAAACAATCAAAGTCGAGTTGAAGTAATGCATACCTTTTAAATTGCATAGAGATGCTATCAAGAGAATAAACATTACGCGTAAAATCTTGGTTTGACGACACGCTTTGAAACTCAATAACTCATGTATCCAAGAAGGTTAGATAATCATATAAAAGCATAGAGAATGATAATCCTAATCCTTTTATCATGAGTTTCTATTAGAGATTGAATTATCTCTAAATCTCTCTTCTAAGTTTGACAAATTTTACTTGCTTTGTTTTATTAGTTGATGGTGCTTTTGAGTTAAGTCCTAATTCGGTTTTATCTTTAAACAACCTTTGACTCCTCAACAATCTTTCAAGAGATTTTGAGCTTTTATCAAATTTAACTAATAATTTTTATTTCTCATTTTGCTTTTTAATCTTATGTTTGTAATCTAGACACAATTTACATTCTAGATCAATTTTAACATAACTCTCAATTCTAGACATTTTATCTTCTAACAAGATTTCCTTTTCAAAGATATTTTCAAAAGATTTTGAAGATTCATTGTTAAAGATAGTTTTTAGGTTCATGTTGCATAAACGTTTAGACTCATTTTCTAGTTTAGAAAACTTTAGGATAAATTTGTCAAGCAAAAGTGTTTGATTTCAAATGTACCTTGCTTGATGTTTTATCTAGTTGAGAATCACAAACCGGATGGTTGGCTTCATCTTCATCTGTGTTATTCCATGAGTCGTAAACAAGTCCACTAATAGCTCGTCATGAGTAATCATCTTCGCTTACACCTTCATTTAAAACATTCAAACTAGTAGTACATGAATTCATCACAACTAAATGTCTATCTATTAATATTTCTAAGACTTCTAATTCATATGTGAGATCAAATTGATCTTCTTTGACTTGACATATTTCTTGATGAAAAGTTTAACTTATTTTTCCAAATGTCATTAGCCGTTTGGCAAAAGTACATTATTTCATATTAGGTACTAAAGCTTTATAAAGCATTGTTTTAGCTTTAGTATTTTTATCAAGTTTAAGATAATTATCTTGGTTTTCAAAAACTTGTTTTCTTTGGTTTGAAATCACCAAAAGAAATAACATGCCAAAGAACTTGATCAATTGATTTCACATAGTTTTCAAAATTATATTTCCATTAAAGTAAGTTTTCTTTTTCAAATAGCGGTGGGTTTTGAATAGGTTGCCCTTCTTTGAGATTTTCAAAATCCATGGATCGATCCAAGTTTTAAAATACATTCTATTTTAAAGATCTTGAGTAACGTAGCTCCTGATGCCAATTGTGGAAAACTAGAAGGGGGGTTGAATAGTTTACCGCTTTTTAATGTCATATTTAACTTGAATATCTTTAAAAATTTTTACGTTTGCTTAAAGATATAAACACAACGTTATATGGTTGATTCTTTGAAAAGCTTTTCATGTGAATAACAATTCTAACTTTACTAGTTTCATACTTTGAAAAGCTTTGCTTGTGATGATCCTAACTTTGCTTGTTTAGTTCTTTGAAAAGCTTTATTTTTGGTTGAAGATATAAACACATCTTTACTTGTTTAGTTCATTGAAAAGCTTTATATGTAACTTGCAATTCTAACTAAAGAACAACATGTAATAAGCAAAGATAAAGAAAGAAACGATCAAACCACAACACGATTGTTTATCGTGGTTCGGCTACAAGGACTCTTTTTCCTTGCCCTACATCCACGCCCCGAGTTTCCAACTCGAGAGTTATAAGCACTAATCAACAAGCTCCTTTCACCAGCGGAGAAAACCTTTACAACGTCGCTTACATTTTTACCGACACTAAGCTAGATGTCGAGTTCTTTTACACGGGTACAACCACTCCCATCGTCGCTTACACTTTTACCGACACTAAGCTAGATGTCGAGTTCTTTACCAAGGGTACAACCACTCCCGTTAGTTCTTTTACAAGGGTACAACAACTCCCGACACACTATGTATTTTGAGGCCTAAAATACTAACCACTTATTTCTACATACATGACACAAATAAAGTATAAACTACCAAAGCTTATACATGACCAAGCTACCAAGACTTGCAACTTTAGAGTTGAAGCTTGTAACTTCTTGAATGATCTAGTGAAGTCCCTTGCTACATAAGAGAATCACACAAATCAAAATGTTACTGAGTTAGTTGAGAGAGTATGTGAAAATATGTCCTAAAAGGGTGACTCAAAACTAACAAATGGTTTGGTATTTATAGCAAACCATTCTGCAGGTCTGGCGGATACGGCGGACCCCTCAGAAGGGTTCCGCCCATGTATCCCCAGGGTACCGCCAGGGGTGCAGTTGGTTTTTGCAATAAATCTTCCAAACCAAACAAGGTCACATCTCATTACTTCTTGCAAACCAAACAATGTCACATCTCATAATATCAAGTCAAACACTAAACTTGATAGCAACCACTTAGTAAGTCAAACACACTTCTTACCATAAATGTATATTGACAAAGCTTGCCCTAAATGTGATGTGACCTTACTATATTAAGAAATAAATGTGATGTGACAAGACACTTTCTAATTTAAGAAATAAAAACAATGTTTTGTTTAAAAGGAAATGTAAACATTAGTTTAAACAAGACTTAAACACTTAAAGTGATGATTTACTCTCAGCTAAAGTTCATACTTTGTCATTAACAAAACTTAGCAAAGATCGTAAAATATAAATAACGTTTTTAGGCGATATTTGTATTAACACAGCTGACTGACATGCGTAGTCCTAGGAATGCCTTTCCATTTCTATTCTTGCCTATAACATCTTTATCTTTAGAGCCAAGACCTTGCAATTTGAGCATGATGCGTAGGGATTGCACCAGGCTTTACCTCTCGAGGGATCTCGAGAAGCTTACAACCCCTACCAGGCAGTGTACCTGATCGTTGTAGTATAGTATAGTGACAAGTACCGGGGGATTGATCGTTCAGCTAGGAATAGTGTCGCTAGGATTAGAAAACCTAATTACTAGTTCTAGGGATGAAGGATGATTATTTTTGTATTTTTATATTTTTTAGAAAGCAAGTAAAAATCTCGGGTTTTGAAGGATATGAGCGGAATTAGTTCCTAATCAACTAACCAAATACTAAAGATGCAATCAAAATAAAATACTAGAAATGAAAATAAACTATATTAAACTAAGGTTGTGAGCAATAAGTGAAGAAATTGTGTTTACTTAGATTTCACTACTCCCTAGATATCTTTTACACGTTAATTACTTGTTATAGTTGCGTGGATGACGGATTGTATTCCTTAATACCATTCATGGGGTGGCGTACTTAACTCCCCAATCCTATGAGTGCCTACTTCACTCCAAGGTCCATATCTAGAGGGTCTCCTATTCATCTCTACCCAATGTGGTGTCGGTTCATCATCACAATCATAACTATGCTTCTTAACATCGTACACCGACCAAGTATCGCCTTCACCTACCGCTATCTTAGATTCCTTACAATCTATCATGGCGCTAGCGGTTGCTAAAAATCCTCTTCCTACCAATAATGGGCATGTAGTGTCACTAACCATGTCAAGGACGTGAAAATCCTCTAAGATAGTTAACTTTCCTACGTGAACAACTACATCCTTAATCATTCCAACCGGGTGGGCAATACTTCCATCCGCTAGACCTATCAACACCTCCGTTTCCTCTAACTTTCCTAGCTTAAGAGTGGTGAATAGGGATAAGGGGATCAAGTTGAGGCTTGACCCTAAATCGGCTAGTGTGTCGAAAGCTTCGGATCTTCCTATTTTACAAGGCAAAACAAATATACCCGGATCATCAAGCTTTTTAGGCAACTTGTTTTGAACGAAGGCGGTCCCATTTTTACCTAGTTTAAACTTCTCATATTTTTCTAGGAGGGCACTGTAGTAGGGAGCACGGGCTAAGACATCAATGACGGGGCGTTCAAGGTGAAGTTCCTTGAATTCATCGTCAAGGTCTTGCGTAGGAGGTGTTTCAACTATACTTTTGACCGGTTCTATATCGGGTGTTTTATTTGGTTGGTCCTTTTGAAGAATTTGGTTTTGTTTGAAACACGTGCTCGTTGATTTAACCGAGTTGTATTGTGGACATGAAGTGGGTGACAAAACTGATGATATGGAATTAACGTTTAGTTTCGAATTCTTGACCGTGTCGCTTGGGAGTTCTCCCATTTCTCGGTCATTGAGAACTTTCAACAATGCGTCAATTTTGGTGGTCATCTCGCTTTGCTTTTGTTTGAAATCGGCTTCAACCTTAGATATGCGAGCTTCTTGAGATGCCATGAATTTAGACATCAACCCTTCAAGATTGTTGGTACTACCATAGTTGTTAGAAGGATTGTTGTTAAAAGTACGGTTGGAGGGTGGACCGTTTGGTTGATAACGATTAGGCGGATTGGAAGAATTGGGTTGATTTTGTTTCCACCTAAGGTTTGGGTGATTTTTCCAAGAGGGGTTGTATGAATCACCGTAAGGGTTTGGCTCGGGTTTGAAAGTGTACCACTTATCTCCCGCTTCGTTGGTACGGGAGGATGCGTAGTCCGCAAAAGCTGTTCCGGGGAGTTCCACACAATCACGAGTGTCATGGGGACCACTACATAATTCGCATGAAGAAGTGATTTTATTCACTTGGCTTGAAGGCTTAGGATCTTCGTAGGATTTCATGAGAAACTTGACTTGGTCCTCAAGTTCCTTGATCCTACGGTCGGGAGTGCTAGAGTTATTCGAAGGCAAAGATATTGCCTTGACCGTTTTGTTCAAATCACGGGGATCATTTCAACTTTCGTTGTCATAGAGAGCAAGATCTTCTATGAGTTCCCATGATTGTTCCGCACTTAGATCACGTAGCTTACCACCGGCCGATTGGTCAATGGCTCGCCTCGTGGAGAGATCGATATGGTCATAAAAGATTTGGACTTGGAGCCAAAGATCTATGCCATGATGAGGGACTTTTTGGAGTAAGTCCTTGAAACGAGTCCATGCTTCATAAAGAGATTCATTTTGACGTTGTTGGAACATCAAGATGTCATTTCTAAGCTTAGTAGTTCTCCCCGGTGGGAAAAATTGAGCAAGGAAACGAGTGGTGAGATCATCCCATGTGGTGATGGATCCCGCGGGTAAACGCTCAAGCCATTGACTAGCTTGATCACGTAGAGAGAATTGGAATAGGCGTAATTGGGTTGTCTCTCTAGTTTCAACACCTAGGTCTATGGAATCTACGATTTTTAGGAAGTCCTTAAGATGTTGATTTGGATCTTCGGAACGAAGTCCATGGAATGCACATCCGCTTTGCACCAACCGGATGGTGTCGGATCGCAAGGGGGTCACATTGGCTCCGGTGAGCTCAATGGTGTTTCGGTAGCCATGGTGGCTAGGTCGGGAATACTCTCCTAAGGTTCGGGGCCTAGGAGGTTCTAGTGGTGGGTTTTGTTGTGGTGGGATGACGGGTTCAAAGATGTTCCCATTGTCCATGATGTCGGGTGGTGAAGAGTTACGAACAAAAACACAAAGAAATAAGATAGACTAAAGAAAACCTAAAAAATGAAAATAAAATCTTACTAGAAAGGAATCTAGCAAGTAGACCTAATAAAAAGAAATTCTAACCTAGACAATAACTATTCCCCGGGCTGCGGCGCCAAAAACTTGATGCGTAGGGATTGCACCAGGCTTTACCTCTCGAGGAATCTCGAGAAGCTTACAACCCCCACCAGGCAGTGTACCTGATCGTTGTAGTATAGTATAGTGACAAGTACCGGGGGATTGATCGTTCAGCTAGGAATAGTGTCGCTAGAATTAGAAAACCTAATTACTAGTTCTAGGGATGAAGGATGATTATTTTTGTATTTTTATATTTTTTAGAAAGCAAGTAAAAATCTCGGGTTTTGAAGGATATGGGCGGAATTAGTTGCTAATCAACTAACCCAATACTAAAGATGCAATCAAAATAAAATACTAGAAATGAAAATAAACTATATTAAACTAAGGTTGTGAGCAATAAGTGGAGAAATTGTGTTTACTTAGATTTCACTACTCCCTAGATATCTTTTACACGTTAATAACTTGTTATAGTTGCGTGGATGACGGATTGTATTCCTTAATACCATTCATGGGGTGGCGTACTTAACTCCCCAATCCTATGAGTGCCTACTTCACTCCTATGTCGAGCCGGCTAAGAAGCTCCTAACATAGGATCATTAGAATTTACTCATGCATTAAATACAACCAATAAAACCTAGTACACATCGGTTCATGTTTCCTAAGACGTTCAAGCATGTTACCATTTGGAGATCTGCCAGTTTTCTTAAGCCTAACATTGAAATCATTTATCCAATACAACCATAAACAAGTAATCAACACATAATCAACATCTAGGTTTCATTAGATCTAAGCAAACACAAGATAAATCTAGCCTAGCATGGTGGAATTAAGACAAGCACAAGATATAGACAACCAACACATAGACATATTGATTGAATTAGAAGAACACTTATCTCAATTACACATGTAAGGGTTCAAGGGCTGAAAACCCTTGAAAAACCTGTAAAAATCGTATATGGTTCGGCCTTAGGGTTTCTCCAAACTTGTTCCTTTTTAATGAATGAAAATTAGAAAACTATATATAGAAAATTGAGTCTGACGGCGTCAAGAACAAAGGGGTGACGCCGTCATCTCTCCGCCAAAAGAATCCTCGGACTACCTTGATCTACATCTGACGCCGTCATGTATTAAATTTTTCCAGGCCATCACATATTTAACTCTTGACGCTCTTCCTTGTGACGCCTTCATTTCTGTACTTGGCCGTCATGCAATTTACTCTTGACGCCGTCAGGATGGTACTCTTGACGCCGTTACATACTGTTCCCAGCTTGAAAAATTAAGTCTTTGGCGTTTTCCACTTTTATGCTCCAAAAACGTCCGAATTGCTTCCTTTTCCAGATTTCACTCCCAAAGTACCTAAAATCACAAAAGAAACGATTTAGGGCAATATTTGATCAAATAAATTCAATTCTGGGCTTAAATGACCCCCTAAAAGTGGTTCATTTTTCACCTCATCAGAGCACTCTCTCGGTGCCAATCCAGAAGATCCCGGAGAAGAACTTGGATGTGTTGAAGGTCCCGGAGAAGAACCTTGAGGTGTTAAAGGTCCAGGAGAAGAGCTTATACGGAGTCGGAGATCTAGATCATCATACCATATAAATTATCCACATCCATAATATTGTTTGTTTGGCTGTTACAGAGTAAGAAAATTATAATAAATGCCTTTTTAACAACCAAAATATTACATTAAAAAAAAAAAAAAAAAAAAAAAAAAAAAACAACAAAAAAAAAAACAAAAAAAAAAAAACAAAAAAACTTCTGATTGTTCACCTTTGAATGAAGACATGCATAGTAAATTTTACCAAGGCTATGAGAATGATATGATTTTCTTAACACTATATCTCCTGCTCCACAGGGACATGGGACATTTAAAAGCTTCCTATGGCTCCATGTGCATAAGCCACAAAACCAGGTGGAGGTGGTGGTGGTGGTAAGTGTGGTGGTATAAGGATAAGAGTTTGCCATATATGCTTTTTGGTAAAATAAAACAAAAAACAAAAGCTTTAACGACGACCTATATCGACTACATATCGTCGGTATAATAATGTTTACCAAGGCTATGAGAATGATATGATTTTCTTAACACTATATCTTCTGCTCTACAGGGATATGGGACATTTAAAAGCTTCCCATGGCTCCATGTGCATATGCAACAAAACCGTGTGGTGGTGGTAAGTGTGGTGATATAAGGATAAGAGTTTGCGAGGATAAGAATTTGCCATATATGCTTTTTGGTAAAAAAAAAAAAAAAAAAAAAAAAAAAAAAAAAAAAAAAAAAAAAGCTTTTAGCGACGACATATATCGACTACATATCGTCACTATAGTAAAGTTTACCAAGGCTATGAGAATGATATGATTTTCTTAACACTATATCTCCTGCTCCCAGGGACATGGACATTTAAAAGCTTCCCACGGCTCCATGTGCATAAGCCACAAAACCGGGTGGTGGTAGCGGTGGTGGGTGAGGTGGTGGTAAGTGTGGTGGTATAAGGATAAGAGTTTGCCATATATGCTTTTTGGTTAAAAAAAAAAAAAAAAAAAAAAAAAAGCTTTTGGTGACGACCTATATCGACTGCATATCGTCGCTATAGGTTCTAATCAAGGTCAATAAAGTTTTGGTCATATTATTAAAACAAACCCTAAAAACGAAAACGAAACCCTAATCACACACGATGCCACGGCTACCAACGATTAGCCCTTGGATTAATCGTTGGCAAGACGAAGATAAAATATGTCACTACTACAGATAAAAAAATAGATTATGTATGATTAAGTGAGAAGAATAATTAAAATGAGAAGTGTGAGAAATAATTCTAGCCATACATTTTAAACTAGGAAGGAAAATACGAAAGGAATATGCGTCTACTTTTATAGGTGCATTTAAAATGTTTCATTGTGGTTACTTCTCATCATTCTTATTTTTCTCATTTGATCTTAACTCATGTAAGTAATTTTTTATTTCTATTATTTCGAATAGCATGTTCATTTTGAATTTTAATAATCGTATTAGTGATTACAAGCAGATTCTTTTTGCCATTTTTTGGTCATAAAGTTCAATAAAAAGTGACCAATTTTCTAGTGTAGTAGATAACACGTCGTTGGTCACTTCATCTAAATTAATGACCACTTTTACATTTAGAGACCAATTTCACTGAAATTAGTCGTCAAAATAAATTGACAAGTAATTTTTTGTCACTATTTAGTGTGAACAAAAATGTAAATTGTCACTATACTGGATTGTGACAGACATATAGTGACGACAAGTGGCCACTAATATTGGTCACTAAACAGTGTCTGTGACGACTTTTCTATAGTTAGTGACCAAATTTGTTTCGTAACGGATTTTTTTTTTTTTTTTTTTTTTTTTTTTTTAATTTGTTCTAGAAATAAAACAAGTATATTTTTAGTGAGCTGAAGTTAGACTTTATATGCGAATAAAGTTGTAACATCGTGTTTATCAAATTACTGTCTTGAATTTACGCGGGTGTAACAACTTAAAAAAAATAAAAATAAGTGTTGTCTTGAATTCAATTAATGAAACACATGTTTTATTACAGTTTATATACGTGTATATGATATGATCCTATTGTTTAGTGCATTCTTGTCACTATCCTTTTGTAAGCCCTTAGGGCTGTCATTATAAATATATATGTGTTTTTTCGTTAATTATAAAAGTTGTAACATCGTGTTTATCAAAGTGCTATCTTGAATTCAATTAATGAAACACATGCTTTATTACAATATTGTCATAGTAAGGCTCAACGTACACATGTTTGACCAATAGATAGATCAAGATTTACTCTTTTTCACAACTTGTCCACAAGCCCGCCATCGTATTGGCTAGTACTCCTTCCGTTTCAAAATTATTGTCAGGAGACAAATATTACAAAGTTTAATAAAAGTGGGACCCTTACAATTTTCAACCAAGCAAATGGAATATTCCCCCATTATGTTTTCTTATTTTTACTTAAAATGGAAGATGAACAGTTAATTTGAGACATCCATAAAAAGAAATATGGACAATAAATATGAGACGGAGAGAGTAATATGTAACTGAATTATAAGGTTGAGTAACATATATATATATATGAACGGTGTTCTATGATTTGACTACATATGAAATATCGTCACTTGTATAATAAAATATAAATCTAGTAATATTGCGGCAAAACCGAAATTCTGAAAAACATGAAACCGAAACCGAACCGACGGGCCGTCGGTCCGGTTCGGTTCTTGTCGGTTCGGTCCGGTTCGTCGGTCCGGTTCGGTTTTAAACATGCGATGCTCAGCCCTAATATTGCCAAATAATTGCAGCTTTATTTTAATATTGAATTGGTATTCTTATTTTCACTCGAAATTGCTATAGCCAATAGAATACATCTTAAAGTTAAAGTGAATCATAATCATACACCTTGCTGGGGTACCCAGAAACCAATGATAGAGACAAATATACGTAGTGTGTTTACTAACCGATCATTTGAAATCTTTGGTTATACAACTATAGGTAAGTTGCCAAGACAAAGAAAGTGACCACGAAGAATCCGAAAACATGAATAATAAAACCAAACAAATGTAGGTAGAAACTTTTTGATATCGACACACATCAAATACTTCTTAAATTTTGCAGTGATTAAAAAATACGACTTGCAGCCAGTGTTCCCTATATGAGTCAAATCCTTAATTTTGGTTACAACTTACAAGAAAGTAAAAGCTAAGAATTATTGCCAATTGCGTTTTTCGTTCCTCAAGTATGTAAATGTTATCGGTTGTTTCAGCTCACCAATGCTCGCGTGGGTGGAGTTTTTCTCGTACCTTAAAAAATAAAATGTTATCGTTTGTTTGGTTTGATGAAGCATTGGTCTGAATTTTTGTTTTTACCTATGTCTCAATTTGATAAAAATCTAGTTGTCATTCTTATTTTGTGTTCGTACTTAATTCCGAGGATATGACATTTCTAATGTCTTGTTGGCACCTGATGTTGCATGTTCTGAAAAAATAAAAGAAGGGGACGAGAGTTACATATATAAGTTGTTGGACCTTAATGTTATAGAAGCAAAAGTTAGGGGACTTAGTATGTATATTATGTATGTAAAAGCCTGTAAACCGTTTAGTATTGGGCTGGGTCAAGAAATATAACCGTTTAGTAAGGGTTCTAACGGTTAGATAGTTATTGTGTCGATTACTTTTAATGAAACGGTATCCTCTCTTCCTGTTGGTGCCGCTTCATATAGTATATATAGGTTGAGAGTCTATAAACAAATCATCAATTGTAAGATATTCATTCAATCGATCAATACATATTCAATTTATATTCTTGTTGTATTTTTCTGTTACAAGTTTCTGTCCCAAACCCTTGTTCCATTTATACGGATCAAAGAAGATTAAAACCTGTGATGTATGAAGTCTGATTTAACAACATAAGCACAGTTACTTTACTCTTGTAATTCCAATTGTTAGAATTTGACAATCAAAGTACACGTATTGTGGAAGTTAGGATCAAGTATAACACATAATATTAACTAAAACATAAATAGGAACGTACCCGATACACTTCAATAAATCTTGATCTTGTGTAATAATAGATCTATGATAAACCCCTTACCGTTTTGTTTATCGATCTCTTGATAATAACTATAGTGAGTTATTACCTCGTTTTTCTACACACAAATTAAACCGTATCAAGGTTATGAAAGTAACTACACAAGAATTAGTTTTTGACAAACAAAAATCAAAACCCTAAAAGTTTAGGGGTGTTCGACCGGTTTTGAGAGCAAGGAAAAGAGAGAAAAACTTAGGGATAATTGTGTGCACAAAAGATGTGAAAACAATGACCCTAGGTTTTGTATTTATAGTGATTTGGTAGCTTTGGGAACAAGCTAGGGCAAGGGATCCCCCTTGTGGAGTGTTCGGCCGACCCAAGCCCAAGGATTCCTTGGTTACCAATTTACATAAACACCCTTTTCCTTTCTTTCGTCTAACGGTCGTTAGTCCTTTTTTCGTTAAGTACTAACGGTCGTTATATTCTCGTGTCTAATAATAAATATAATTAAACATTTATTATTTTTCCTTAATACTCATTTGTAATATGTGCAATCCCGAGGTCTCGGGTTCGATACTAGACATTTACACATTAATATATATATATATATATATATATATATATATATATATATATATATATATATATATATATATATATATATATATATATATATATATATATATATATACGTATATTTAACAGCTCCCACTCGTATATTTATTAATAGTAAAATGACATTGGTTAGCATCTTGCAACACTTCAATGCCCCCAGCACAACTCGAGCTAGGTTTCCTGGAAAAACCTTTAATGATTCATCATTATAATTATTCTTTCGTTTCTAATACCATATTAATAAAGATGTGAGATTCTTTATTAATATTCTGTTTCTCGTCTCTTTATGATTGAACAAAATTACCAAAATATCTGAACGTATTCCAAATAGACTTTCGGCGTGGCCACGCAAAAATTTTGTCAACCCTACGAGGGGTCCAGCAGTATTAAACTTCTAAACAAATCAGAAGGAACAAATTCTTTCTTGACTACAAGAATAACCCATGAACTTTGCAACACTTCTGAAAACATCCCTTATAACTCCCTGTTACGGTGAGCGGTAGATTGCTTCACAAAAATGCACTACGTCCATGACTCTTATCTGGTATCTCAAGTATGAGGATAACTTTAAATATGATTCTCACATTAAATATTAAATCATATTGTTGGGATAAGTCCTATTTTCAATTCATTGAATATCATGTGAAATTGGTATGACTAAGCATCAATATACTTTCAAGTATATCCTAACCAATACTCAAATTTGTCTTAGTTTAATGATATTCCCATATCATTAATCGACAACAGACAATTTAGAATAATAATTTATTCATGGATTTAAACATGCAAATATATGATATATTATTAAGACAATGAATAAATAAACATAAATAATATTTTATTTCATTAAAATAATAATTGTACATTACATCCTTTATCCAAATACTAATCACAAATGGGTATGAAACTTTCAGCTAATCTAAGTCCTACACCTTCAGCATGCTTGTAAAGCTTGGTGCCAGGTAGAGGCTTTGTTAACTGATCTGCTAAGTTATCATCTGTGTGAACTTTGAGCATTTCGATTTCACCTATCTCGACCTGTTCTCGAACATAGTGATGCTTAATCGGGAAATGTCTGGTGCCTCTCATGATTCCAGGCTCATTGGAAAATGTAATTGCAGCTGAGTTGTCACAATACATTTTTATAGGTCGTCGAATCGAAGGCATAACCCCAAGCACTGAAACAAACTTCCTAATCCAAATAGCTTCCATTGCAGCTTTTGAAGCAGCTATATACTCACTTTATGTAGCAGACATCGCTAGTACACTCTGCTTTCTGCTCCTCCAATCCACTGCTCCTCCATTAATAACAAAGACATAACCCGTCTGAGACTTCGTATCATCCTTATCACCTTTCCAAGAAGCATCGCAGTAACCTGTAACATCAAGTTCTGCAGATGGAGTACCCCCATAAACTAAGAACATATCTTTAGTAGCCCTAAGGTACTTAAGAATATTCTTAACAGCAGTCCAGTGAGCTTCACATGGATTCTGCTGATATCGACTGGTTAAATTCTGAGCAAATGCCACATCAGGCCTTGTGCTTTTCACCGCATACATTATAGATCCCACAGCCAAAGCATAAGGGACTCTCTTCATGCGTTGCACCTCTGCAGGTGTTGAAGCACAAACTTTATTGCTCAAGCCATGTTGTTCTTGCATTGGCAAATACCCCTTCTTGGAATTTTGCATATTAAATCTCTTCAATATTTTATCAATGTAAGCACTTTGGCATAATCCAATTAATCTCTGAGATTTATCTCTATATATCTTGATTCCCAGAATAAATGCAGCTTCCCCTAAATCTTTCATAGAAAAACACTTTCCAAGATATGCCTTAACCTTTTGCAAACTTGGAATGTCGTTTCCCGTGATCAATATGTCATCAACATATAAAATAAGGAAAATTACATTACTCCCACTAGCTTTGTGATATACACATGGCTCATCAAGATTTTGATTGAATCCATACTTTTTAATCTCACTGTCAAATCTCTTATTCCATTGTCGTGATGCTTGCTTTAATCCATAAATGGATCTTTGAAGTTTGCATACACGATTTGGGAATTCTGGATTCACAAACCCCTCAGGCTGCGCCATATAGATGTCTTCATCTAGGCGACCATTTAAGAAGGCGATTTTGACATCCATTTGCCAAATCTCATAGTCATAGTAAGCGGCTATGGCTATAAGAATCCTAATAGCCCTAATTTCAGCTACAGGAGAAAAGGTTTCCTCATAGTCAACACCAAAAGTTTGAGTATAGCCTTTAGCTACCAAACGGGCCTTATAGGTGTGTACAATGCCATCCATATCAGTCTTTTTCTTGTAGAGCCATTTACTCCCAACTAACTTGGCACCCGGAGGTAGGTCTACTTCTTCCTAGACTTCATTGTCTTTCATGGATTGCATTTCCCCATTCATAGGAACCTGCCATTTTTCCTTTTCAGGACCATTCATGGCAGCCTTGTAACTTGTAGGTTCATCAAGATCCCCTAGTAAGTTATCATCACACTCTACATTAAGACATAGACGTGTAGGAGTTTTCACAGGTCTAGTTGACCTACGAATGGGAACCATTTCAACTTCAGGTGGAGGACCTAAACTTTTAGATTCCACAGGAAGTTGGCTAGTGTTTTCAGAAGGTGCTACATCTTCATGATCGTCTTCCAGATCATATACTCTCCCACTGAATTCTTGAGATATGAGCTCCTTTTCCAAAAAGTCTCCATACCTTGCAACAACAACTTTGTTTTCAGGTGGGTAATAAAAGTAGTAACCCATAGTTTCCTTAGGGTATCCTACGAAGATGAACTTCACAGATCTTTGTTGGAGTTTGTCTGTTGAGTCACATTTAACATACGCCTCACAACCCCAGACCTTAAGATAAGACAAGTTAGGAGCTTTTCCAGTCCATAACTCATATGGTGTCTTATCAACCTTCTTTGTTGGAACCATATTAAGAATGCGAACCGCAGATTCTAAGGCATAATCCCAAAACAAAAAAGGAAGAGTTGTTAGATTAAACATAGATCATATCATGTCTTGCAATGTACGATTCCTTCTCTCAGATACACCATTTTGTTGTGGAGTATATGGAGAAGTAAGGTGTTGGACAATTCCCTCCTTAGCTAAGTAATCTATGAACTCCTGACTCAGGTATTCACCACCTTTATCGGATCGAAGTGCTTTAATCTTCTTTCCAAGTTGCAACTCTACTTCTGCTTTAAACACTTTGAATGTTTCAAACACCTCATGTTTATGTTTAAGTAAATAAACATAACCATAACGGCTGTAATCATCTGTAAATGTTAAGAAGTAGCTAGCACCTCTCCTTGACACATGTCTAAGTGGTCCACACACATCTATGTGAATAAGACCAAGTAGATCATTAGCCCTTTCAATCCTATTTTTAAAGGGTTTCTTTGTCATCTTCCCAGTAATGCAAGATTCTCACTTATCAAATGATTCATCATTGATCTTTTCTAAAAGCCCATCATGTAGCAGCTTTTCCATGTGAGCCTTGCCAATGTGAGCAAGTCGACAATGCCAAAGATAAGACGAATCCATACCTTTCTTGATTCTCTTATTACTGATGCTATACATTGAATTATTTTTAACAAAAGCATTATCATTATCATTCATATCAATTTCAAAGACACCATTCACAGCAATAGCATTAAAATAAAAAACACCATTTAAAGAAACTGAAATTCCATTGCTAGAAATAGTATGATCAAAACCAAGGTTCAACAAACATGAAAATGAAATTACACCTCTAACAATTGATGGTGCATAATGACAATTATTTAAAGATAGTACTAAGCCCGAAGGCAACACTAAATTAATAACTCCTATAGCTTCAACTTCTGCATGTGCTCCGTTACCCACGTGCAAGAATGTTGTCCATAGGCCAGCTTTCTCTCAACTTTAAACCCTTGCAAGGTATTGAAAATATGAATGCCACATCCCGTATCATATACCCATGAATTCAATTTAGGAGTAAGAGTGAATAATTCAATCATAAAGAACGCACCTGATGAACTGGGGTTATCAGCTTCATTACCCTGCTTCTTCTGTCCCAAGTCATGAATGTAGAGAGGACAATTGCGCTTCCAATGGCCCTTTTCATGACAGTGGTGACAAGCTTGATCCTTCTTGTTTGGAGGATTCACCTTGTTCTGCTTAGGCTGATGCTCCTTCATCTTGGGTTGTGGTTGATAGGCCATGACCTGCTTGCCTTTATCACCTTTCCCTTTGCCTTTGTTCACATGCGATTTCTTCTGGATTCTCCCCCCATGAATTGCCAACACTTGCAGGGTAGGAGCCTTGACCTTGGCTGGTCGAATTCTCTCATAATCAACAAGCAATGCGAGTAATTCTAAGACTGTCTTCCCCGAGCAGTGCATGTTGAAATTTTGCACAAAACCAGCAAAGTCCCTGTTAAGGGACCTGTTGATCAAGTGCACTTGCACATTGTCGGGGTAACCAAATCCAATTATGTGAAGCTGATCAAATGATTCTTTCATCTCAGTCACATAATCTTCAACTGGTTTACCATCACCATGCTTGCAGTTGTGTAGCTTGTCAAGTTCATCATACAATTCAACTGCATGAGACTTTTCATAAGACTGCTTAAGCACTTCACGCATTTCTTTAGGAAAATGGTACTCAAACTTCTTTTGTAACTGAGCACTCATGCTAGTGAGCATTAAACAAGCAACCTCATTAAACTTAGCATGTTTCTCCTTCTGCTCTGCCTTAACTGCTTCTGATTCAGTAGCAGCAGGCTCAGTTGGACATTCATCGGTCAAGAAATTGAGCTTACCGGCCGCCCTCAAGACAATTCTGAGCGAACGGTGCCAATCATTGAAATTCTTTCCAGTCAATTTTTCTCTTTCAAGATGACTCTTGAAAGCAGAAATCACAGTTGGGTTATCAGGTTGAGCCATATCTACAGATAAAAGTTCAAACATTAGTATTTTCAATAATAAATATCTTCAAGAAAATAAAATACCCAAAGGCTATATTCATATAACCAACAAATTTTCTTGAAAATCTAGGATCCAACTTTACATAGATTCTACCACATCAGTTGATCTGCTAGTGGTGAAAGTATAAAAGATGGTAACCTGTCGAACAATAATTGGCAAACAAGATTTCTAATTCCTAGATCATTATGGGATTTACATCAAATTGATTCATCAATCTGCCTTGTAATCATGTTTCATCCTATCTCATACCTTAAGTTCTAGGTCTCACGCACAACTTAATTAAGTCGTCTACCTTAAAAACTGTAAAATTACTATCTATGGTCTCACGCATTAACAAAATTTTACATTGTTATAATAATTTAGCCTAGGTCTCACGTTTACTAAATTAAAATTCCAAGTGTTCCTTATAGATAGATGGCATGTAACTTAAATTTTAGGGTATTCAATTTTGATGTGTCAATCAAAATATGTATAAAGATGCATGCACTCATCTTTATAGCATAAGTTAGAAAAAACTTTTTATTACCAATTCTTGAAATTAATACACAAAATTTTACTTGAGGTTTAAAAAACCCTAAGATGACTTTCTACAAGAATGATTTTAAAAGAAATTCGTTTAAGACGTATTCGTAAGTGTGATAACCAAGGCAGACTCTAAGGCTCTTTCCAAGCCTTCTTACCACGACTATGAATTTTGTCTTAAAGGAGTTACTTTTAAAAGCATATTGTATAAAACATCAATCAAGAAAAAGTTTATGGATTCAATCTCAAAACATGTAATAAAGTATGAATCTTGCTAGTCTCGCCTTGGAGCGAATTACCATGCGAAGCGAACCGTTGTTGGCACATAAGACACCGCAAGATTCAATCTTTATCACTTAAAGTTTCACCATTATTAGTCCATATTATTTTCTTTATGAAAAATCACCCTTTTATTGCATACAATCATGTCAAATAATTAAAAACAATAAAACAAGTAATCAAAGACAAATCAAAACAACTAATAATAATAAAAGGTGAAACAATTAGCCACATGCAATCCTTATTAGAAAAGATCCTAACAAAATCAATTCTAGGTTTTATATGCATATAATCAACTAGGGCCTTCACCTCTTGATGGAGATGAGCCACATACATTGACAAGTCAATTGCGTAGGCCAAAGCTAATCATATACCACATAGCACATAAATTGATTTTAATATATATTGGGGTCTTCCCCAATTTTAGATCTATCTAAACATGTGACAATTAATAGACAATTAATAGATCCATGACTATCATGCATGATTCGTCACGGATTAAAGCATAACAATTAGCACATAGGTCACAAGATACGTTCACATAACCGGTTAATGACCTAGGGTTTCTAGTGATTACATATTAATAAAAAAAAAACCATAAACCCTAATTAGGGTTTGTATGGAAATCGACCCCCCCCCATAAATTAGGGTTAGGGTTAAAAAAAATTTAAAAAAATTTAAAAGAAAAAACCCTAGATCAAACATGTGTCTAAAAAAAATTAAAGATTCGATTTTTATTATGTTTTAGTAATCAATTACATGTTATACATGGCTCGTGATGCCACTGTTTGAATTTGACAATCAAAGTACATGTATTGTGGAAGCTAGGATCAAGTATAACACATAATATTAACTAACAAATGCCAAAGAATACATGTTTTTGTGATTGTGATTGTGACTGTGCAGGTAAGGATATTTCATAAAACGGACAAAAATCACAACAAATCCGGGAAAACGAGCACGAGAGTGGAATGAGTTCAGAATAAGTCGGAAGTCAAAGCTGGAAATCTTATTGAGCTCAAAATGTCAAAAGAGATCCCTCAAGAATGAAAGATGTACAAGATTGGTCCTTGGAATTAAATTTGAAGAATTGGCAAGAATGGCCCCTGCACTTTGAAAGTTGTCATATTTGGTACTTCATGAGAGATTTTTGAAGATAAGACAAACATGGTCCTTCATGAATGGAAGTTTTTCAAAATTAAACCTTGGTTCACATTTTGAAAGAATGACAGATTTGGTCTTCATAATTTCAGAATTACACCTTTAGTCCTTGTTTAAATCTTATACTCCAAATCCTAATCACAAATGAATAATCTGGTTCAGCCCAAAACCCAAAGCCCATTCCCAAATAAACCCAAAATCCCATTATAAAACTCCCATAACCCGAACCCCAAACCCGGCCAAAACAAATTATAATAAAAAAAACTACTCGCGCTTTTTTACCCCCTTTCCCCCAAATTACCCAGCTTCCCTCAAGAACCCTAAATACCCTTCTCTAAAATTACCCACTCCCACCACAATGAACCTCGTATTAAGGGCATGATTGTCAAATTACTGAAGCCTGACAACGTGTCAGAGGGTGACAGCAAAGGAATGCCACGTGGATGTCTATGATTTGCTTGGACGCGTCACCACATCATCTGATTGGTTAGCCTGCGTCACAAGGGATCCAAGGAGCATATTCATGAGAAGATTCCACTTCCAGAAGGTTCAGAGATGCTCCTCACCTCATAGCTATATATAGAGACTCCTCTCTTCATTTTGGAGCTGTTAGACTAGGAGTAGGAGTAGATATAGTGTAGTGATTCAGTAGTTTTATGATAATTTTAGCTTTAGTTAGTTTTATTTCAGCTTTTAAAATTTGTACTCATTCTAAGTTTTCAATATAATTTCAGTTTTCATTTACATACTTTGCCATCTAATTTTCAGCAAATCCATTGTTTTCATAATCTGTTTCAGTTTTCATTTACTTCTCTTAGAATCTCATTTAAGCTAAATAATAACTAGTAGTGAGATTAGTTTGTTATATCTACTGTGAACGGTATTATTAGCTTCAGTCAACAAAAGTCAAAGCGGAGTTCATGATGATGATTTCTGGGTACTGTTAGTAGATTCATGGTTTATGGTGTTAATTCAAGTCTATCTAAAGATAGGCTTATTACAAATGAAGTCCTTGTTTAGCTAGGACTACGCTTGTAAGTATCATTTTTTTTACAATCTCATAGTTATGATTTATGTTTTATTTAGTTGTTAATGGTAGATCTGCATTTCTGTGTTCCCATTGCTAATTATTGGATTTTGTTATTTGATTTAGACTCTGTTTGATAATTGTTATAGTTAGGAAGTGGTTTGCATCTTTTTGGAGTAAAATAATAGGATTTGAAGAAGTGACTTAATTTGTGAGATTCATAAAACTCAACTATTAATCATATAGAGTAATCTATTTTAGACAATTTTAGTTGTTCAAATAGTTGCACTCTAGCCTAATATTGCTTTAGTTTTAATACCTGCATAAGTAGTTTAGGTAATTTAGATAGATTAATTACTGATTTCCAACTGCTTAAATAGTGTCTGTTCCATTCTGTCCCTTTTGATCTCAATAATAGTTAGGTAAAGTAGGATTTGGTTTTTAATTTTGAGTTGATTAGTAGTTAGTAGCATAATTTTCACTAGTTTTAGCTTATGTTGTGATTTGCGTTTTGATTTGCTTGTTGATTTGGCCAGCAACATTAGCTCACAACTGTCCCAACATCTTACCTTCTACAGCTCCCTAACCAACTCATTTTAAGCTCATTACTATCTAAGATTTGGTCCTTTAGATCTTTGATATATAATTTCCATTTATGATTTACTCTTAGACATTTTGCTTGTGCAGCAACTTAGTAGGATTTTTCAAGTTTTTATTATAGATACTAGTTTTAGATAGCTTAGTTTTGATTCATTAGGTCTAGGTTGTTTTTGATTGTTTTAACTAAAGTTTGTTGCATTTTAATGAGGCCTTAGTTCTGTTCTCAAATACTTTAGTCACAAAAGTTTGAACATAATTTGGTATTACTGTCACTTTAATCCAATTGCATCAGCATATCAACAATCTTCAACCTAGCTTCACTCAAGCTTAAATATAGTGCTTAAAAATAATTAGAAATATATAGGACTTGATTTTAGGTGAAGTTTGAATGCTTGTTCTTAGCTGATTTGGCTATGTAGTTGGTGATTGCCTTCATTAGCTTTTAGATTCTTAGCTTATGCAATAGCTAGTAATAGCTTAGTTAGCCTTTCATAGTTTTTTGTCATGCTATTTTCTCAGCCTCATAATAAGTTCACATTAGCTTCTTAATTTTTGATATTTGGTCCTCTAGTACTTAGCCAGCTTATCTTTTAGTATTTGTGCTTAATTGTAGTTTAGAGCTTATTAGGAGTAGCTTAATTGTTCTGCAAGTTTGGTGTTTAGAAACTAGTAATCTGTTTTGGTATTAGGGCTGCTGATGCTTATTTGAGCTTGTGCTTGAGTGAAATTGTTATTCTGAGCTTCTCTTAGTGTTTAGTTATAGATTGCATCTGTACTTCATCTTTTGGCTTAAGTTGTGGCTTATCAGCTTATTGTTTAGCTTATCATAGAATGCTTATTGCTTGCATCTGTTATTTCTGTGCTTTTTATGATCATTTCTGAACTTGTTTGAGCTTTATGGCATACATTGCTTCTGTGTTTTCAGTTTAAACTAGTTTTGTGGCAAGTGCTTATAAATAAGCACTTGCCATAAGCTGTTTCTGTTCAAATAAGCACTTTTGTTTATCTTTTTCTTTTTGAAATTTTTCTGCAAGCTTTCTATATTATTTTAGATTTTCTGTGAATTTTTTAGATTTTTCCAAGTTGATTTACTATTTTTCTTAATTTTTCTTCATTTTTAATCATTTGTAAATCCTTTTTAATATACAAAAATCAATAAAAAATCAGAAAAAGCTTTAAAAAATACAAAAATATTTTAGGAAATTCTTTTATAATATTTTAGATTTTTCAGAATTAGATTTTATAATTTTCCCATTATTTTTCACATTTCCTTTTATTTTTAATTACTTTTTAATTCAATAAATAGAAAATAAATCATAGAAAATAAGTAAAAAGCCATAAAAATATTTTTCTCTTTCTCAAAATTCTTTTTAATAGTTTAAGATTTTTAGAAATTTGTTTCACATTTGTAGGACCATTTTAGTATAAAAATCGCGTTTTATTTTGTACGTTACGTTTAAAAATTGCGTTTGCATTTCCGTTTTTACGATTTGAACTTTGGTGCATAACTAGCTTGTACATTCTGCATATTTTGTGTTTACTTGCTATTCATTGAGTTTCTCATTCACATTTTTCACATTCACGACTTTTCACGACACGGTTTGGCAATCGATATTCTAAGATTTCATTCTACCTTCGTTGGGAGAACGACCCGGGAAATACTTTCACGAGTATTTCTTCGGTAAAATAAACCTATACTATAAAAAGACTTTATCAACACCCTTTTTCCTTTTTTCGTTTAACGGTCGTTAGTCCCTTTTCCGTTAAATACTAACGGTCGTTATATTCTCGTGTCTAATAATAAATATAATTAAACATTTATTATTTTTCCTTAATACTCATTTGTAATATGTGCAATCCCGAGGTCTCGGGTTCGATACTAAACATTTACACATTAATATATATATATATATATATATATATATATATATATATATATATATATACATACGTATATTTAACAGCTCCCACTCGTATATTTATTAATAGTAAAATGACATTGGTTAGCATCTTGCAACACTTCAATGCCCCCAGCACAACTCGAGTTTTTAGCAAGTAGTGCTATGGGGTAAAGGATGACTTTTTACTCAACATGCGTGCAAAAAAGAGGATGTACTCAGGTGTAAACGAGTCGAGTTTTTAGCGAGCTACTCAAACAAAATGTCGAGCTCGAATAATTTCACGAGCCGAGCTTTTAAAACTGGTATTTAGCTCGGCTCGTTCGAAAGCTCGTTTAGTTATTCGAGCCGAACGAGTTACTCGAGCTAAACGAGCCGAACGAGCTAAATATGTAGTTACAAAATATTTTAATTATAAATTTTTAATTACTATTAGTATTATAGGTTAAAAACCAAAACTAATAATATGTTAACCTTCAATCACATCAAAGATCTACACTTTAGTTTATATATAAAATATAAGTTTTAACTATTAAGCTTGATCTTTTATTTTTATAGACCCCACATTATTTTTCTTTTGTTTCACTCATCCAATGTGTGATGTGAAATAGAATCTTTTTCTTTTTCTTTTTTCATTCAAGCTTAGAACAATTTTATAATTGTAAACGAGCTTTCGAGCTCAAGCTTGAGTAAATAAACGAGCATATCAAGTTCGATCTTCTATATGAGCATTTTAAACTTGAAAGTTAGTTTATTATAGGATTACAAAAAAGTTAAAAATATTAAACGAGCTTCGAGCTCGAGCTCGAACAACAAAAAAATATTCGAGCTCGAGCTCGAGCCAATTCTTAAAAGTTTATTCGAGCTCGAGCCGAGCTCGAGCCGAGAAGTTAATAAACGAGCCTAGCTCGTTTAGGCTAAAACTCGACTCGGCTCAGATCGTTTACACCCCTAGGATGTAGATTAGTCCAAAAATATGACAGCAGTTTCAGCAAACCACTTGTTTATTTTTAGGACCCTCAAAATCATAACAAATTCCAATTATTGCATAATAAAAACTTGAGTCTCTTTTTAGAACACCTCCTTTTCCTCTCTCTCCTACTCTCTTATTAAAAATAGAAACACACACATACATACACAAAAAGAAACACTCATTTTGTAGAGTTTTGTGTGTGTGTGAAGATGGCAGGAGGGTCTTTTGCACCATCAGGAGTGGCAAAAGATAGAGCAGAACAATATCAAGGCAAAGTTACAACTTATGTTATCATTGCTTGTATCGTTGCTGCTGTTGGAGGCTCTATTTTTGGCTATGATATTGGAATTTCAGGTAATTCTATCCTTATTTCCATATTAGTCAATTTTTAACATCAAATTTAATCCGAAACATCATGATCATATAGATGGAAAAGCATTTAGAATATTTATGAATTTAAGGTTTAATCTCTAGTGGTAATGCTTTGGGTCAAAACGGGTCACTTTTAATGTGGGTCAAAATGATTGTAAAAAAGTGGTTTGTTTAAAATGGGTGGAAATTGTCATCTCTTGATTTGTTGATCATAAAAGTTGGAACTGTATTGTACAAAAACAATGGTGTGAAACTTAATTATGTGCTTTTCCATTTGCACAAAGTGTGTGAAAGGATATTCAATCTTTATAAAGCTTAAGAACATTGTCTAGATGTCGTGTAAAGGAAAACAAGATAGCATGGACCGGTTAGTGGGTCCCGCTTCGTTTATTATTGGCAGCTAACTCTTAAATTATGCTTAAGCTCACCAAGATTTAATCTCAAATGAGCTAAATAGTTGAAATAGAACGCGTTAAAAAAATATCCTTTTTATGAAAAGATATGAAAATTTCCTCACTTATGTAATGAATCAATACATTACTTGTTTATACAAAATTATAAAAGTTTTGAATAGTTTGCGGTCCACACAAAAACCATTCACGGACGGAACCAAGGGTTCCGTGTGTGCCCGGGACCACTATGGATTTTTTTGATTGGCGTTAATTTTTGTAAAAAAAAAAACATCAATTTTTCTATATTATGGTTCTAAAAAATTTGTGCACCCGGTCAAATTTGGTCCTGGTTCCGTCCTTGAAACCATTTCAACCCGTTTAATAGACCAGTCGCCAACTCTAATCACTAATATTTTGCTAATGATGATTTCATAAACCAGGAGGGGTGACATCTATGGATGCATTCCTTAAAAAATTCTTTCCACATGTATATGAAAAGAAGAAGCATTCGCATGAAAGCAACTATTGCAAGTTCAATGACCAAGGGCTAGCAGCATTTACTTCATCTCTATATCTGGCTGGTTTGGTTGCATCACTTTTTGCATCTCCTGTTACACGTAACTATGGGCGCCGAATTAGTATAATATGTGGTGGAATCAGTTTTCTTGTGGGTGCGGCGCTAAATGCTGCCGCAGTTAACTTTGCTATGCTTCTTTGTGGGCGGATTATGCTTGGTGTTGGCATTGGCTTTGGTAATCAGGTATTTTCCTACAACTTAAGTATTACTGTAACTATGAGTACAAAAACTATACTAATAGTATTGTATTATAAGTCTAATAATATGTACATCATGATCTAACACAATCTAGGATATGTTATAAGTGCTTAATACTTTGTAGTTTGAATGCCACAAATTATTAAATTTGGTGATAAGTAATAAATTAAAAGTGCATTAATCTATCCGTTTACAATAAATTTTTCATTGTAGTTGATAGAGTAAGTATTATAATCTTTGCCTTTGCCACTTGCTCACGACTATTGAGTAACTCAAATTTAAGCAGAACTTTCATCAATATTGACTATAAATAGATAGCATTAATTGGCATTCTTGACTTTGTTTCCTATTTCTGATGATGTAATGAATGTAGGTAGGAGTGTAGGACATTTCATCAAATCAAAGAGAAATAAATCCAATTTGAGATCTATTTAATTGGTAACCTTATCCTTACAAACTCTTACAATTACATCCTTCATAATTTTATAATTACTTCACTAAACTTTAAAATACACAATATTATCCAAAAACACATTTTCTTCATACTTTAATAAATTTAATAATAATTACATCTTTATCAACATTACCTAACATGTTAAATTACTTTTTCACCCTTCAACTGGTTAGCTAGAAAAAAACCCAAGTAAAATGTCAATTAATTGGATACATTTTACAAGTATTTAAAAATTAAGATTCAATGCTACAACTAAAAGAAAATATATATTAATCTATTTGCACAGAATTATAAATATAAAAAGGAAAGCACGAGTTATTATGATATTTAAATAAATACACGAGATTTTACGTATACGAACGACTTATGTTATTTCTCTTTATACTATTAAGTAAGAATATCTAGAAAATAATTCTTTTTTAACTATATGCATTTAATATTGATTAATTTTATTCCTTTCTATAAGTTTAACCCGCGCACAGGTGTTTTTTCAAGGGTCATTACTTGCTGCTAAACACACATAATATCTAGAACATGATAACAATGGTTAAATTAAAACAAGACTAACCAAAACACCATATCAGTTTAACAAAATCAAATTTTTCGTGCAACAAAAATCTGTACAAAATATTAACGATATTAATGCATCATGAAAAATTTATGTAAAAACCATGTGTGCACTAGTATTATGACTATATAAGTGTTAAAACGTAAATATAATTTTATTGAAAAATCTTACACATTACAAAACCAGATTTATGAATTGTCACAATATTTAACTTCAAAACATCATTATTGACATATTATTACCCGTTATACCACTATAAAGAAATTGTCATCTAGTGACACATAAGAAATGTGTCACCAAATGTCAAGTAAAAAGATGTCACTATAAGTATCAAAGAAGTGTTACTAAAATTTTATCTTCTCCCACGCTTAAAAAAGTGTAGGTAGAAGTTCTGTAGTTAAAAGTTTATTTATAGTGACAAAAAAAATGTGAGCACATAAGTTTTGCTTTTTGTGACACATTGTGTTTATAAAATGGATCACTAAAATCTGAAAATTTTAAACTTCTGAACATACTTTTTAAAAAATGTCAATGATAAATGATAGATTTAGTGACACCTTTTGTGTCATTGGAAACTATGTCACTAAATGTATATTTTCTTGTAGTATATCTGCCTAAACACCCTGCGTTCACGGGTTCTAATACTAGTATCATACTAGGGGCTTTAACAAATTTAGATAAAAAGGATTTAAGTGAAGGTCAAACATCTTAAAAAGTTGAATACTAATTCAACTGCTTTATTCGAAAAAAGTGGATGATGATTATAATAGTAGTACTTGAACCGGTTTTGCCTGTTACCCAACCCCCCAAAACCGACCCATTTTGCTGTCTACAGAGCTTATGATATATAGAAAAATTCTAAAAGTCAAGATTTTCAGATGTATTTAAGAACAAAATTGCTATTATGTGAAGGCAATACCACTCTATCTATCCGAAATGGCCCCAACCCATCTCAGAGGAGGACTAAACATGATGTTCCAACTAGCAACCACTCTCGGAATCTTCTCAGCAAACATGATCAACTATGGAACCAGTAGACTCGAACAATGGGGATGGCGTCTCTCTCTTGGTCTGGCCGCTGCTCCAGCACTTTTAATGACAGTTGGTGGTATACTTCTTCCAGAAACACCAAACAGCTTAATTGAACAAGGATCACAAGAAAAAGGAAGGAAAGTTCTAGAAAGAATCCGAGGCACTCAAAATGTAGATGCCGAATTTGCAGACATGGTTGACGCGAGTGAGTTAGCTAACTCGATCAAGCATCCTTTTAGGAATATTCTGAAAAGGAATAATAGACCACAGTTAGTGATGGCAATTTTTATGCCAACGTTTCAGATCCTTACTGGGATTAATTCTATCTTATTTTATGCCCCGGTTCTATTTCAAAGTATGGGCTTTAAAGGGAATGCATCTTTATACTCATCTGCTTTGACTGGAGCGGTTCTTTGTCTTTCTACTTTGGTGTCTATAGCAACAGTTGATAAATTGGGCCGAAGAGTGCTCCTGATTGGTGGCGGCATTCAAATGATCATTTGTCAGGTAAGCTTGAAAAACATTCTGAAATAATTGCTTATTCGGTTCTTATAAGCAGATCAGACTTCATCTTTTTGCCTAAATTGATAGAACTTTACTCCTATTTTTTTAACAGAAGTTGTCAATTTAGTCCATCTACCTACTAATTTAACAAATATTGTGATTTGAAACAGGTCATCGTGGGCATAATATTAGGACTTAAGTTTGGCGATAATCAAGAACTCTCAAAGGGTTATTCAGTCGTGGTGGTGGTTGTCATTTGTCTATTTGTCGCAGCATTCGGGTGGTCATGGGGCCCACTTGGTTGGACAGTGCCAAGCGAGATATTCCCATTAGAAACACGGTCAGCAGGCCAAAGCATTACGGTTGCAGTCAACTTGTTTTTCACTTTCATCATTGCACAGTCATTCCTCTCCCTCCTTTGCGGATTAAAGTTTGGATTATTCTTGTTCTTTGCTGGATGGATTACTATAATGACTATTTTCGTCTATGTTTTCCTACCGGAAACAAAAGGAGTTCCTATTGAAGAGATGATGTTATTATGGCAAAGACATTGGTTTTGGAAGAAGATCGTATCATGAAACACGGAAGAAGATGAGTTATAAGAGGCAGAAAAATGCATTAGTATTACCTCAACAAGATCATTGACAAATGACGAGCATATATTGTATTACATATTCAAATTATAATTTTTTTTTTTTTTTTTTTTTTTTTTTTTCTAGAAGTTTATTAAATTTAGATAATCTGAAGGAAGCAACGGCTATAAACATAGTTAGTTTGAGACACTAAAATGACTAAAAAATCAGGTTTAAAGTTAGTTTCAGTCACTAAAAATCTCAAAGTGAATTATGAGTTTTGCTTCCTAAGGGAAAGAATGCACACTACCACAAGTATTGCAAAATGCCTTTGATCCTGTATTCAGAGAAGTCATTAGAGGTATCTTTCCTATCAAAATTGTTTGTTCTTGGATATACCTACGCCTATCGTTTTTCCAAATGAGTCTAGCGGATTCCCATTCGGTCAATCTGTTTGGATTCACAATAATCTTGTTTACAGTATATTAAGTCAATGACGCAGATTTAATACCATTTCGCTGCCCTTTTGAATGTCAATGATGAACTGAAGTCTGAAGACAATATTATTCTATCAACTAATTATTACTACTTCAAAAGTAAAGTGTCACAAACCTTATTGATTGCTTATTACAGATTTTGAACAAATAAAATGAGAGCATGACATAGATTCGGACTGATGTAAACTTAGATAGCCATATTATTGTGCCAGAACTTGATCCAAACATGAAGTCACCAAATTCATTCGTCGAAGATAATATATCACAAACCTTAGCAGATCTCATATCGAGAAATCACAACCCTTATGGGATCTACACATCCTCAACACAAAGACCTCAGATGCACAAAACAAATGTGTCTTTCGCTTTCCTCACTCTATCGGTGATGGTATATCTTTAATTAATCTTTTGCTGGCTTGTAGTCGCAAAGCCTTAGACCCGGAGGCCTTAATTGCCTAGTCTACATGGGAATAAAGTGTCTGGTCCTGACATTAGAGTTACAACTTTTATATCCCAATTTATGGTCCTAACTCTCTTGTGGCTGTTGTCATGTTCATTTTGACTGGATTGTTTCTAAAAGACACAAAAACATCGTTCAAAGGCTCTCCACGAACCGAGGATATGCCCCGACGCTTTGTCCATAAAAGTTTTAGCCTTGATGATAAAAAGATTGTGAAGAACGCTTCGTAAGTTTTATTTTTCATTCCTGTATCTCCTATGATTGGTATTTTAGTATATAATGGCATATGTTTAGTAAATTTGATACTCTAAGAACACATTGTTTCTCTTATTATTATTACTGAAAATGTGTTTTCTTTATTGCAGTGAAAGAAGTATGTTTTTGTTTCCAATTAATAAGGGCCAAGCCAAATGATTGTGGGTTCAAGTCCTGCTTAGGACATGTGAGATAGTTTGTGGTTGTATACCGTGAGATAGTTAGTTGCCGTTCTAAAAAAATAAAAAATATAAAAAATAAAAAAATTACATAGGCTCCGGCTAATCAACAAAGAAGTTTAGGTATTCAACTATTCGTTATTAGTATGTTCATAACCACTTTATCCAGCATACTTTCTAAATTTGATATATGTCTAGCAAGAACATCTATAAATAAAATGTGTAATACAGCCTCTCAATTTTCTGATATGATCTTCTTCCAAAACCAATGCCTTTGCCACAACAGCGTCATCTCTTCAATGGGAATTCCTTTAGTCTCCGGTAACAAAATGTAGACAAAACTTGTCATTATCAAAATCCATCCAGCAAAGAACAAGAAAAGCCCGAACTTCAAACCACATAGAAGGGATAGGAAAGACTGTGCTATGACGAAAGTGAAGAACAGGTTGACTGCAACCGTAATGCTTTGACCTGCTGATCGTGTTTCTAATGGAAATATCTACTTGGTACTGTCCAACCAAGTGGGCCCCAGGACCACCCATACGCTGCGACAAATAGACAAATGACAACCACCACCATGATTGAGTAACCCTTTGAGAGTTCTTGATCATCGCCAAACTTAAGTCCTAATATTATGCCCACGATGACCTGTTTCAAATCACAAGATAGTTATAGATAAACTGTGTGGTAGACGTGGAAAATAAAGGGCTGGTCGTCAAACGGGTAGGGTCATGTCATGCTGAGTCAATCTGCAACACATTTTTATCAGTCTTAGATGTGACAAAATGGGTAGTGCGTATAAAACACGTAATTCTGTGTGCGGGTCAAAATATATCAGGTTACGTTAACTGAAAAACTTATTGTCCATTTGTTTAAGAATTTGTAAATAGTTAGTGTCTCAAATATGCAATAAGTGCAGTATTTTAGTAATAATCTGGATTTCTTAATAATATGATTAAGGAAGTTGTATGCACTATTAATACAGTGCTGACCCGTTTCATTTTTAGCAACATGTTACTTGGATCATCCCATTCATAGGTAAATGGGTCGAAATTTGAGTACCTGACAAATGATCATTTGAATGCCTCCACTAATCAACAACACTCTTCGACCCAATTTGTCGACCATTGCTATAGATACCAAAGTAGAAAGAAAAAGAACTGCTCCAGTAAAAGCAGACGAGTATAAAGACGCATTCCCCCTGAACCCCATACTTTGAAATAGTACCGGTGCATAGAATAAGATAGTATTAATCCCTGTAAGGATTTGAAACATGGGCATACAAATTGCCATAACCAACTGTGGTCTATTCCTCTTCTTCAAAATATTCCTAAATGGATGCTTGATTGAGTTAGCTAGGTCACTCGCATCAACCATGTCTTTAAATTCCCAATCTACATTTTGGGTACCTCTAATTCTTTCTAGAACTTTCCTCCCTTTTTCTTTTGATCCTTGTTGGATTAAGCTATTTGGTGTCTCGGGAAGAAGTATGCCACCAACTGTCATTAAAAGTGCTGGTGCAGCGGCTAGACCAAGAGATATCCGCCATCCATATTGGTCTAGTTTACTGGTTCTATAGTTTATCATGTTTGCTGAGAAGATTCCGAGAGTGATTGCAAGCTGGAACATCATGTTTAAGCCTCCCCTAAGATGGGTGGGGGCCATTTCGGACAAATAGAGTGGTATTGCCTATATTTAAAAAATAGCAACATTGTTGGTGATATACATTTCAAACATCTATAAATAAGTAGATAAGTTTTTGAAAAAAACAATGTACCTGATTACCAAACCCAATGCCAATGCCAAACATGATTCGTCCTAAAAGGAGCATAACAAAGTTGAATGCTGTAACATTAAGCGCTGCACCCACAAGAAAACTGATTCCGCCGCATATAATGCTGATTCGACGCCCATAGTCACGTGTGACAGGAGATGCAAACAATGTCGCAACCAAGCCAGATAGGTATAGAGATGAGGTAACTGCTGCTAGCCCTTGGTCATTGAATTTACAATAGTTGTTTTCACGTGTACGTCTCTTCTTTTCATACACCGATGGGAAGAATTTTATTAGGAAGGCATCCATTGATGTCACCCCTCCTGGTTTATGAATTCATCATTAGCATGTTTTTAGTAAAGGTGGCAAAATGCGTGGATCATGTAGGGTTGACTGATACGAACCGAGTCGATAATGAGGTAAAAGAACAATAAAGATAGAGTAATTGACGTTCGAGAGGTCGAATAAGCTCTCCAATGGTTTATATTAGTGAGATAAACCGACTCCCCAATTGATTAACAAATCAATACTTCATATTCATTCCACATAATCAACATTACAACCCTAATACCCTATATATAAGAAAAGATACTCTAGGCTTAACTTGGTCTCTAAGAAAATATAATAAAAGGAAACTAAATAAACTAATTAATTAATTAATAATAATAAACTACAGAATGCAGGATCGTATCAATACTCCCGCCCCCAAAAACACCTTGTCCTCAAGGTGTTGCTTCAAAACGTCATATTGAGTAATTCCGGGATCCCATGTTCTTCTTTGAGCAGGAACCGGTTCCTGTTGCAATCGAACATTAGTCGAAAGATGTCCAAGACAAATCTCACATCTCAACTTCAATATAATCTGCCATATAAACATCTTATGATGTTCTGCTTGATTTTGCTTCCTAGCGGAACGGAACTTTGCTCAACAGGTGCAACAGCAGCAACAGGTGAAACAACAACAAACTTGTTCTTGTTAATCATCCCATCTGATTCGAGCACCATAAGAGGCTCATCCAAGTCATCTATTAACTTCTGCCTTAAATCTTTATTTGCTGCCAAAATTGACTCCGTAAAAGCAGTTTTCTCCACGGCTGACGTAACCATAAGCTCGTCCAAAATACCACCATCTTCACTACTTTTTCCGGTTGTCATAGGTTTCGTTGAATCCTCGACAAACTGAATTTCTACCATGCTGTTATTTTGGTTACTGTGATCCCTTGATCTCACCTCCATTAATTCCCGTCTCTCAGCAAGTTTTTCTTTGATCTCCCATATATCCATCTCCATACTTTGCTGCAAAATTGCCATCCGCATTTTAGATCTCACTGTCTCCTTATGGACCTTTTTGTAAGCATCCATACTTGCTCGATGCTCTTCCATTATAGCCCGACAATAGTGATATGAACAGTAAATTCTGGATGTGAATAGTGATTTGGATGAATAGTGTTCTGATGAACAGTAACTTTTTTTTTTTCTTTTTTTGAAAACCCTAGAATCGAACAGCTCTGAATACCAATTGATACGAACCGAGTCGATAATGTGGTAAAAGAACAATAAAGATAAAGTAATCGACGTTCGAGAGGTCGAATAAGCTCTCTCAGTGGTTTATATTAGTGAGATAAACTGACTCCCCAATTGATTAACAAATCAATACTTCATATTCATTCCACATAATCAACATTACAACCCTAATACCCTATATATAAGAAAAGATACTCTAGACTTAACTTGGTCTCTAAGAAAATATAATAAAAGGAAACTAAATAAACTAATTAATTAATTAATAATAATAAACTATAGAATGCATGATCGTATCATTGACCTGAAACACTTTTGTCCGTGCTTATAAGTAGTTAGTTTGTCATATACATGATTACCTGATATTCCGATGTCATAGCCAAAGATAGAGCCTCCTATTGCAGCAACAACGCATGCAATGATGACATAAGTTGTAACTTTCCCTTGATATTGTTGTGCTCTATCCTTTGCCTCTCCTGATGATGCAAAAGAGCCCCTGCCATAAGATATATATTTGAATCTTCCTAGATTGCATGTTCTAAAGAACATAAAATATATTTATGCATGAACTCATAATGAAAAATCCATATGACTTAAATTTGAGTTTTGGTAGACATTGTGTATACCATTTAGGAGAAGATTTTGGGACCTCCTACCAACAGCCTTCTCGTCCGTCCCACTATGTCCTTCGCTTTCAGACGACCCTCCTCCTTCATTTGCCACCATCTTCTGCAATTTGAATTACGAAAGTTGGCAAATGAAATGAAAAATGAAAGAAGAAAGATAGCGAATGGAAATATCGAAATGTTTTGGATCCTTGGAAATACAATGGTTGAGAACATCCATTAAGGAATGTGTGTCCATTGGGCACTTGTTTACCTCTATATATATAGAAGGTTAATCAAATTTTTATTTAGCTAAGCTAATTTTGGAGTTGAATTAATGTTTCTTAAGTGTATTTTTTAAATTTAAAAGAAAATTATATGTTCACTAATTATTTTTTAAGGTGTACCTAGTGAGCACATATTAGAAAAGGGAGGTGATTTGTACACCATTTCTTTTATCCATCCACCACTAAATCATGCATAGCAGTGTTGTATTGTGTGCATCACTGGTGTAATTTAGTGGTAGATGGCTAAAATAAATGATGTACAAATCATCTCCCATTAGAAAATTTGATAGATAATTAGTAAATTTCTTAAGGGTGCGTTGAATTGAAAGAAAACACTCTGGCTTTCCAAAAAAAGTTTATACAGAATAAGAAAAATGAAAATCGGGTTTAAATTATTATTATTATTATTATTATTATTATTATTATTATTATTAATTTTTTTTTTAATTGAATCTCTACGAAACTAAAATTTATATGGCCTGGCATTTCAAAGATGAATACAAAGCATATTATTGATATTTTCCGTTGTCTCCTCTATAACCGGGCAATATACCCTTCTTCATAATAGAAAATACAAAATCAAACAAACACGTTCTTAATTTTTAAACAATCATATATCGTTCATAGATTACAACCAATAAAACATCACTTGATATTTTCACACCGACAACTTTTTATTTTCTTTCTTTTTTTCTTGTCTTAACTTGAAGGTTTCACAAAAATAATTTGATACCTATAATACTTTTATAAAATAAATGTATAAGACAATTTCTGAAAGTATGTTGGAAAAAATATAAAAATCAAATCCACTAATATAATTCGAAGTAGATTTAATGTTCACTTTTATATACGTTGCACACTTTATATTATGAACTAGCTTATAGACCCGTTGACACCGGGTTATTTTTTAAAGAAATAGAGAAAATAAGATGATAAGAAAAGTAATAACGCAAACATGTTCCATTTAAATTATGAAAGAAAAATGAGACAATGCGTCAATTATCCAATAAGCAATTTAGTTTGTTACAATTATACTAACAAACGCCCAAGCATTAGCGATTGTAAAATTGATTGTCTCAAACATAAAATGATTTGTGTGAGCGCCTATCGATTCAAAACCCAATCTATGCCGTGATGATAGGCCTTCAAGTACTTCTCAATACATCATAAAAAGCTAATAATGAAATTTTGGAGATTTCTCCGGATCAAATGATAAATATGCATTTTCGTAACCTTGGTATAATCACCTTTTTTCCAAAGTTGGTTCCGTTAATGATCTGCGCGCCTGAATAGAGGTTCTTGTTAAATTAAGTACTTGCAGTCTTCTCCCATTATATAAACCATTTACTTGGTCTATGTTTCTTAACAACATAATCGGTACTCCCACTTTTAAAGCAATCATGTGGTTTGGAACACCCGAGAACTTCAATCCATTGATAAATTCAGGGGAGAAAACGGACTGATATATGACGGCACCACGTTCACTTTTATACACGTTGTCGCAACTTAAGTAGACCATTTCTTCACCTGGAAATTTGGCCAACAAATGATCATTTATAGTGTCGACGATTTCATTGGTAGGAGCTAGAATCGCCTTTTCTTGGAAGTACGCGGGATCATGTATGTTATCCAACATGTTTGGATAAGTAAAGTCAATAACAGATACTATCGGGTTATCAGCAGCATCTTTACAATTTCTTCCGGCACATCTATCGAAACCTTTCCTTTGTTTGGTCCTCCAAGCTTGCTGTCTCCGACATTCAAATATATGCTAATGTATGCTTAAAGACCCGTGAATTCACGGTGTTTTTAAAGTAATATGAAAATGAGATAATAAGAAAACAACAAACGTAAACGTATTCCATCAATATATGAAATGAATTATTCGACAATCATTGAGATTGTAACAATTAAATTAATAAATGTCGATGCGTTGTCGTATCCAAATTTTTCGGTCTTTAATAGCAAATGACATATGCGAGCGCTAATCAAGTTAATAGCCAATGCCTGTTCCATGAACACCTAATAGTCCACAGAAAATGTAAGTAAAAGTAGGTTGTGATTGATAATATTAAACGGAGTCCAACACCATGCGGACCCAAGGAAGCATTTACCTTTTTTTTTTACCAAACCTTAGCGGATGACGAAAATAGGTGTCGCGAACTTGAATGTGTAATGTGTAATAACAGCTATAATCATTCGATCTTTAAAAACTATAGATGACAAAATTAACCGGAATCAAACTGAAATAGAGGTTAACTGCACAATGTGGTTCAACATAGGCAATATGTATCATCTCGTTAGGTACTTTGATTTTGAACAACATATTTTATGAATGAGTCGGTTCAGGTTGTGTTTTGGTTAAATAAAAAAGATGGAAAAAGGTTAACAGTTCAGCCAAGTATGAAAGAACTGCAACACCTAATTTCTCCTGTTATGTCCAATAAAAATTATGAGAATTGCAAGATTCCAATGGGTTTAATAAAGCTTATCTTCAATAGATTTAGTAGAATCGAAATCTATGTATGGTTTTAAAGTAGCAAGCCTTGATAAAAATTTCCGGTTCACGTGTGAACCCTTATTATTACTTTGTGAAAAGAACTAATGGTGGAGGCTTCCAATTAATGAGTCCATTATCTGTTGTAAATTCGCACTAACTATGACATGTTTTGAACTTATTTTTTCTTTCTTCATAATACAGCTATTTAAACATGACTCATGCACAATAATAGTACTTAAAGCATAACTGATCAAACTTAGGGATCCACTTACTGATAGAAAACATCATTCATGAGATAAACATACATTTTTACTTAAACATTCAAACCAAATATCTAAAATCTTAATAATGTATACCTTACAGAAATTGTATAACAATAACATAAATAACCATACCAGAGCATGGTTTCTTAAATTTACCAACTACATTTTTACTCAAACATTCAAACCAAATATCTAAAATCTTAATAATGTATACCTTACACAAATTGTATAGCAATAACATAAATAACCATACCAGAGCATGGTTTCTTATTTTTACCTAGTGTATAATTAAGGAAAAATCTACCATTGATGAATTCCTTATGTACAAACAATCACTTCAATCTTAAATCACTTTAAACATCATCGAAACACAATTAAAATCAAAATATAACTATAAATCACAATCTTTAATTCATAATTATAAATAAGTACCTATAACACTATTGCCATGATCATAGTGAAAAAGACCATTTGGATTGATCGATTTTGTAAGTATGGGAATTAGGGTAATTTTCTCTTCACTGGATGAATTCTTGAGGTGCGTATGGCATTGTTTGCTTCTGGTAATTAAGGTTATTGATGATGCCGATAAAAAAAACCTGTAAAATAACTTTTTCTGAATATATCGCAACTTTAACAGAATGAGCAAATCCAAACAGTATTTCCAAAAGCGTTTATTTCTAAGAAGCTTATAACCTATAAGTACTTAAATATAAGCATAAGCAGAAAAATAAGCAGTCCAAAACATCCCGAAAGTAAGTCTACAATAGATTATTGTCGGTGTCTAACCTTATCATCTATATCTTCTACTGGTCTATAATGGGCGGCAACACAAAATGCAAGAAACCACCCGGTCCAATTCTCCGTACACATTGAAGGCTTGTTCTTAGAATTTGGAGTAAACCCATCACAGTGGAATCCATTGCAAGTCTTTATCTACATTCACAGTAGAACCCATTTTTACTTGTTGTAAATGCTTTCTAAAGCTTCTCAATTAAACATGTTTTTAATAATATAGTTTTGGTAATTACATTTAATACATATAAGTATTTACAAATTTGAAAAAAGGAGGGCAAGAACCCGACCAGTTCTGATTTGCACATAATTACCTATTTTGGTCAGTTATCCAATTCAGTAACTCAACTCGTAAGATATTGTTTCAAAAATGTATCTCCCGCCTTTCAACAAAGAATTTTCCTCTAATTAATAGCATGGTCAGGGAGAAATGAGAGCCAAATTTCGTCCGGTGTAACCTGCCCCGCCCAGCCTATCATCGCGATATAGAGGGTTCATTATGTCAACCTTCATTCAATGAATATTTTGTCACTAATCATATTTCTAAAGTCTTAATTTTAATGATATAAACCATTTCAACCCAAATCCATTGACAGTCCCACTTTTCCATTACATCTATAAATAGATACACAAACGTTATATGCACAAATAAATCATCATCAACATATAGTTATAATCTTAGTTGTAACTTACTACTTTGATCATATATGTTTAACTTATACCGGATAATGTTATTTGATATGATCATATGCTAAAACTAATAGCCATTTAAGTGGTGTTTAGGATTTACCAACCTATTTGCAATCAGCTTCATTCGGTAGCCAAGTTCCCTCTTAACAATATCCACTTCTACCTTTTGCTCATCGTTGTCAAGAGGTTCTTTAATGATATCAACCTTAGCAGCAAGACGCAATAACGTACATCCACCACCCATTACAATACATTTCTCAACGGCAACCTAAATGATGATCCGTGATGTAACTAAATTAGCTCTGAATGTAAAAAAAGAAAAAGAAAAGCCAAAAGTGGTTTTTAAAAGCGAGAATAGCTATTAATAACCTATGTTGCATTGTGGGCATCTTCTACTCTCAGTTTCCTTTCCTTTTGTTCGGTTTTTGTTTGTGCCCCAACCTGAAACACACTTTAAACTTGAGACAAACGAATACTTCCACAGTGAGCTAAAATTAAATCCTGGAAAATTAAAACACACCTGGATAACCTCGACTGGATTAGATAATTTGGCAATTATTTCATTTAGATTTTCTTTCTCATAGTCATGCTCGGTGGCCTGTAACATCAGGTTCTTTAAGTGTAACAAACTTTAAACTTATAGTAATTTAACTAATTGCCCCTGCTCAAGTTATGTTTAGCCAACTTGGTTTTAATCTGAGATTTTGGTTTTCAAGATACAAATAAGTTTAAAGTTTATCGCAATCTCATACATATTACAACTTCTTTCAACAACAACATGCCATTATGAAACAAAAACATGAAATCCATAGTTCATTACCTGGTAAATCCATGGATTTGTGCTTTTGACCAAGCATGTAAGAAAAAGTATATAGATGTATTTATTCAAATATTAATCAAGAAAAGAACTTTGTTTAAATAATTCATTACCTGGTAAATCCATGGATATATGCTTTTGGCCAAATAACTAAAGATAAAAGAACTTTATCACACTCACCTCCATTCATATGAGATCACTAAAATTTCTTTCAAAAATTTTATCAAACACCTTGCCCGTTTAAATCTCTCTCATATTCATAATCAATGAAAAATTTAGAAGTAACAAATTAACACATCAAACTAAACAAAAGAAGATAAATTAATATTTACAAATGTTTAGATGTGGTGATTTAATTTAACATGCATAATCAAAAAAGAAAATTATCATTTTTTTGAATCGCCATACTCATTAATGATTGTGTAAAACATGATTTGTGATGTTAATGTGTAAATCAAAGACAGAAAGAACATAAACATCAAACCGTGTGTTATTATAGTGATATGGAATTGTCACATTAATTGGTGATTGAAGTTGGCTGTTATTTTAGGATACAAGTTACAGAGTATTAAAAATAATAAAACCGTGCATTTGACCTCAAAGTTGTAACTTGTATTTCACTTTGACTTTTCAATAAAGTTGCTACAAATAAGGGAAGTGATACTTACAACACTTTTTTTTATGCACACACCACAATTATGCATATAGCATGTTGTAACATGTGCATTAATGATATAACATTGTGGTGTGTGAATAAAAAAATGTTGTAAGTATCACTTCCCTACAAATAAATGGTGCATAAAACTATTGTACATAGATGCTAAATAAGGTAGTCCACATCATTACATTAATTGGATTTTTAATGCATGGAGCTTAGATTACTTGTAAAAAACCATCGTTTGTTATAGATAATAGATTTGTAAAACAAAGTCAAAGTTACACCTTCTTTATAAATTAAAAAGGATTTTTCTAACTTGTGTCCTAGGGGCACAAGTTAAGCACACTAAAAGACAACGAGACCTTACAGAAAAGGACATTGGGATCCAGAGAAAAGTGCAGTTTCGTGGATCCCTATGTCCTTTTTTGTGGGACCCCCGCTGTCTTTTAGTGTGCTTAACTTGTGCCCCTAGGGCACAAGTTAGACAAACCCAATTAAATATATATATATATATATATATATATATATATATATATATATATATATATATATATATATATATATATATATATATATATATATATATATATAGAATCGAGATCAAATAAGATCAATTTTAAAGTTGTAAAAATAAGATCACAACTAAAATCTGACAAGTGACACTTTCGTTAAAATTAAATTAATTTTTTTATTGATTACAACTAAAATTTTTTAAGTTCCGATGGTTTTCTTTTTTAAATTGACGAAACAAAGGTGATACACTTTGATTCGACATGTAATGTATCAAGTTAAGGTGATACACTTTGATTCGACATGTAAATTTACATTTGTGTATCACTAATCCAAATCATGTATCAATTGGTTATTAGTTGCTAAAATGTTAATTCGTATTAATACTTTATATTTTTGTGTATTATTGCTAATATGGTTACTTATAAAATGGTTTTAGTGGTTGTTTAGAGTAGATCTTATTTTTACAACTTTAAGTTTGATCTCACATTAACCCTCCCCTATATATATAATATCTATAGTTTTACTGTTCATCATCCTCTAGATCTATTCTTCTGCAACTTTTTTTCTTCCTTCTTTTCCAAATATCAAGAATGAAAAGTAATTCATTTTTTCCTCTTATTCTTGCTCATTCTTGTGCAGTCCTCCAACTTAACTACTTAAGTGTAGCACTATTAGAAAACCAATAATTTTCACAAAAAGATTACATTCCGTCGGCTTAAATCGTATGTGGCACGTGAAACACATGGCTTACACATAGACCCGCCCCTGCTTGAAACCTAAACGCTATAAATACCCCTTAATAAAAACTAATATCAAACACACAATTGTTAAAAATTAATATCAAATACACAATTGTTCATTTAGAAACATTGAATTCACAACCTCTTGGTAAATAGGTGATCATTGACCTATTACTATATACACCTTCAACACCATGAACCCTTTAGAAACAAAAGAATTCAGGAGGCAGGGCCATATGGTTATAGATTTACTTGCTGATTATTATGAAAATATCGAAAACTACCCCGTTCGAAGCCAAGTAAAACCAGGTTATTTACTAGAAAGTCTGCCCGACAGTGCCCCAATGCAACCAGAGTCCTTTGAGACTATACTCAAGGATGTGCATAGAGATATCATTCCAGGCCTTACACATTGGCTAAGTCCAAACTTTTTTGCCTACTTTGCAGCAAGCGGAAGCACCGCTAGCTTCGTTGGTGATATGCTTATGAACGGATTTAATGTTGTAGGATTCAACTGGGAATCTTCTCCAGCTGCGACCGAGCTAGAGATTGTTGTCATGGAATGGCTGTTGAAACTACTCCAGCTTCCCAAGTCTTTCTCATTCACAAGCGATAGTGGTGGTGGTGTTTTGCATGGCACGACGTGTGAGGCCTTTGTTTGCACACTTCTTGCGGCTAAAGAGAAGATACTTGATCAGATTGGAAGAGATAACGCAGAAAAGCTTGTTGTCTACTGCTCTGATCAGACACATTTTTCTTTCCAAAAGTCGGTGAAAATTGTTGGGATCAATCCTAAGAATATTCGACATGTTTTAACATCAAAATCCACAAACTTCCAACTAACTCCACATTCACTCGATGAGATGATTAAACACTACAAAAATGGGATCGATTTGGGTCGACAATGTCGACCCAAAGGTTGAAGTGGGGTCGTACCAAACGGTTTGGGTCGACAATTTCGACCCTTTCGGGTTGTACCAATTTCCTCGTCCCAAAAACGTTTGGAACGACATTTTTAAAACCAATGGCACGACATAGAAAGGGGACCCACTAACCAGTCAAACATGAATATTACGTTTGGAACGACATTGTCGTTCCAAATCTTTATTTATTTTTTGCAAATCATTTATTTAAATACTAAAAATATTTTGGAAAATGCCCAATGGAACGACAATGTCGTTCCAAACGTTGATTTATTTTTCGTAAAATATTTTCGAAAATGCCCAATGGAACGACATTGTCGTACCAAAAATTGATTTATTTTCCATAAATCAGTTATTTAAATACTAAAAATATTTTCAAAAATACCCAATGGAACGACATTGTCGTTCCAAAGGTTTTAAATATTTAAACATTTTTACCAAATGGCACGATTATTTGCTTGCATGTTTGGGACGACATTGTCGTCCCATTTTGTGAAATATGCAACAAAAAAAAATGCTGCAGCAGCCTGCATTTCCAGGTTTTTTCCGAAATATTTTCCGGAAAAAACCTACCATTACACAAGCTGTAAATCAACCAATATTCGCAATACCAATTCGGCAATATGATACAATACCAAATTACTCATCTATGACTTAAATTCGACAAATACGATACGAATTAAACTAACAAATACGAACTTAATACAAAAACAAACCAAGATTCGGGCTTATTTTTTAGACTTGTCGGCTTTTATAAGTTTATCATATCATAATAAACTTAAATAAGCCGACAAGTCTCAAAATAAGGCCCAAAATTGGAGCTTATCTAAAATAAGCCCAAATGGGCTTACATTTAATAAGCTTAGCCAAACACCCATAATCAAGTTCGCGACTAAAATTATTTACACAAGTTTAACATTCATATTAAAATACTAACCAAAGACATATTCACAAATTAAGAATTAATCACTAACTTATTCGCATAATCATATTCACATTCTAAAAAAAGTCACATAACTTTAATACCATACTAACCAAAAGAGGTGGAGCTATTGTCCTGTCCCGGCTGTCCCGAGGCTATCCCGGCTAACCAAATACAAACACATAAAAAAACAACCTAATTAATAACAACTTTTTACGACTACATTGTCGTCCCAAAACACATTAACACAATAAAAAAAACCATACCTTTAAACTAACACGAACACAATTATTACAAGATCTTGTAGGTGGCTGTGGTGGTGTCGATGGGCTGCTGCCGGTGGTGGTTCACGGTGGTGGGCTGCTGCTGCGGTGGGCCATCTAACCAACACAAACACAACATACAAACAATAATTAAACAAACCATAAATAAAGAAAACATAATTAAAAAATAATAATAATAACATACCTTTATACAAAATAAATTAACAAAAATTAAACAAAGAAAAAAGAAAAAGATGAAAAACGTGCGCAGTGGTGATAGTCGTGTCGAATGTGGTATTAATTTGGTAATGGTAGTGTCGAATTGAAGAAGGAGATGAATGAAGAAGATGAATATAGCGTGGGATTTTTTTTTTGTTTTGGTAAAACTGAGATGAATAGATCTGTCAAGGGTATATCAATAATTGATCCAAAGGGACGACATTGTCGTCCCAATGGTTGTGGCGGGTTTATTAATTTCCTGGCGGGTTGATTCAAATTTTCGTGAAAATATTTGGTGAAAACAAAAGGGACGACATTGTCGTCCCAATGGTTAAGTGGGATTAAAAAAAAACCAAACTGGTGTGAAAAATTTTGGTGCAAACAAAAGGGACGACATTGTCGTCCCAATGGTTTAGGGGATTTAAAAAAAAAACCAAACTGGTGTGAAAAATTTTGGTGCAAACAAAAGGGACGACATTGTCGTCCCAATGGTTTAGGGGATTTAAAAAAAAAACCAAACTGGTGTGAAAAGTTTTGGTGCAAACAAAAGGGACGACATTGTCGTTCCTTTTGTATATTAAAAAATGATTTAAGTAATATTAAAAAGGTTAAAATTGATTTAAATTAGTTATAAATTATTTAAATAAATAAAAAATGATTTAGTTAATATTAGATAAATTGAAAAAAAAATTAAAAAGATTTAAATTAATATTAGATAAATTAAAAATTATTTAAATTAATATTAGATAAATTGAAAATGAATTAAATTAATGTTAGATAAATAGAAAATTATTTAACTTTAGTTATAAATTATTTAGATAAATTAAAAATGATTTAAATTAGTTATAAATTATTTAAATAGTTTACAAATGATTTAAATTAAAAATCATTCTTTGTCCGGCTAATATGATCCACACATTCATCTATTTAACATATTATGCATATCCATAACAACTCGACTCATCCGTTAAACATGTTATGCATATCCGTAACAACTCGACTGATCCGTTTAACATGTTATGCATATCCATAACAACTCGATTCATCCGTTTAACATGTTATGCATATCAATAACAACTCGATTCATCCGTTTAACACGTTATGCATATCAATAACAACTCGATTCATCTGTTTCGTTTAACGAATGAGCCGAGTTGTTTCGTTTGCTTGTCGAGTTGTTTCGTTTGATCTGTTTTGTTTGCTTGTCAAGTTGTTTCGTTTGAGTCTGTATGAAATGAGCCGAGAAGTTTAACGAATGAGCCGAGATGATATGGTTATACAGGAGATGTTTAACGAATGAGCCGAGTTGTTTCGTTTGATCTGTTTCGTTTGCTTGTCAAGTTGTTTCGTTTGAGTTTGTATGAAATGAGCCAAGATGTTTAACGAATGAGCCGAGATGATATGGTTGTACACGAGATGTTTAACGAATGAGCCGAGATGATATGGTTGTACACGATATGTTAAACGAATGAGCCGAGCAATACTGGAACTCGTGCTCAACAACAAAGTTCCAGCTTATCTTATTCTAGTTTGAAAGATGCAATTCCTAACTATGGGCCAAGTGTTAACCACAATGTCTCACCATACGTAAAGCAGTTTATTAACTCGCCTGTTTCGTTTAACGAATGAGCCGAGATGATATGGTTGTACACAAGATGTTAAACGAATGAGCCGAGCAATTATGGAACTCGTGCTCAACAACAAAGTTCCAGCTTATCTTGTTCTAGTTTGAAAGATGCAATTCCTAACTATGGGCCAAGTGTTAACCACAATGTCTCACCATGCGTAAAGCAGTTTATTAACTCGCCTATTTCGTTTAACGAATGAGCCGAGATGATATGGTTGTACACGAGATGTTAAACGAATGAGCCGAGCAATACTGGAACTCGTGCTCAACAACAAAGTTCCAGCTTATCTTGTTCTAGTTTGAAAGATGCAATTCCTAACTATGGGCCAAGTGTTAACCACAATGTCTCACCATGCGTAAAGCAGTTTATTAACTCGCCTGTTTCGTTTAACGAATGAGCCGAGATGATATGGTTGTACACAAGATGTTAAACGAATGAGCCGAGCAATTATGGAACTCGTGCTCAACAACATTTTATTAAACAACAACAACAATAATACAACAAACAACAAACAACAACATGATATGGTTATACACTAGACGTTAAACGAACGAGCCGATATGATGTGGTTATACACGAGACGTTAAACGAACGAACCAATATGATATGGTTATACACTAGACGTTAAACGAACGAGCCGATATGATGTGGTTATACACGAGACGTTAAACGAACGAGCCAATATGATATGGTTATACACTAGACGTTAAACGAACGAGCCGATATGATGTGGTTATACACTAGACGTTAAACGAACGAGCCGATATGATGTGGTTATACACGAGACGTTAAACGAACGAGCCAATATGATGTGGTTATACACTAGACGTTAAACGAACGAGCCGATATGATATGGTTATACACTAGACGTTAAACGAACGAGCCAATATGATGTGGTTATACACTAGACGTTAAACGAACGAGCCGATATGATATGGTTATACACTAGACGTTAAACGAACAAGCCGAGATGATATGGTCATGTCCTCTTATATACATTATATCCTCACAATATAAACACATATACATTCTATCCTTAGAATTTTCCCACCTAACAACTTATCCTCACACTATAAACACACACACACACACACTCATCTAACTAATAAAAACTCTCTCACACACTCATCTCACTATATCTCTCTCTTTCTATCTCTCTCTAGCAGTTTCTGTTTTCCGGCGACACAAGCAGTTTCCGGCCACCGTAATCTTTTTCCGGCGACCACCTTTTATCACCTCAACTTGTAGATCGGGCCACCCCAGTCACGATTCTACCACACACGCGCCAACACACCCTATCCACCACTCACAACCACTAATTAAACGAACGATGTCTCGCAAAGACTTCTCCCAGCAATTTCCAAGCCACCATGACTTCTCCCAGCAATTCCCAAGCCACCATGACTTCTCCCAGCAATTCCCATATGACAATCAACAATCCAACAATCCACCACAAGATTTGTTTCCTGTTTTCCAGTATGACAATCCAACACCAAACACTCCACCGGAGTTTCTTTTCCCACCGGTAAACAATCCACCGACAAACAATCTACCTGCAAACAATCAACCGGCAAACAATCCAACACAAAACCCTCGATCTAATGCTGAACAACGGTATGAGCAAGATATGCAAGAAGCGTTACGTGCTGAAGCAGAGGAAGAAGATGAGAGAAGAGCTCGTGAGGAGTACTTACGAGCTAAACAGGCTCGGAGAAACGCTCGTTGTGTATGGCGAATCCAACATGGATTACCCCGTGTGCTAACGAGTGATGACGATTCGAGTGCTTCGAGTAACGAGGGCTATGTGTCTGATGATTCCTTTTAGATGACATGGATAATTTTCATATGTAGTACTGTTGTTGTTGTTATCGTTGTTGTTGTTGCTGTTATCGTTGCTGTTATCGTTGCTGCTGTTATTATCGATGTTATTGTCGTTGTTTAATAAAATGTTGTTGTCATATGGGAATTGCTGGGAGAAGTCATGGTTTATTATCGATGTTATTGTCGTTGTTTAACGATGTTATTGTCGTTGTTTATTATCGTTGTTTCATAACGAGGGCAATTATGGAACTCGTGCTTAACAACAAAGTTCCAGCTTATCTTGTTCTAGTTTGAAAGATGCAACTCCTAACTATGGGCCAAGTGTTATGCATATCCGTAACAACTCGACTCATCCGTTAAACATGTTATGCATATCCGTTTAACGTGTTATGCATATCCGTAACAACTCGACTCATCCGTTAAACATGTTATGCATATCCGTAACAACTCGACTCATCCGTTTAGCATGTTATGCATATCCATAACAACTAGACTCATCCGTTAAACTTGTTATATATGCAAATCCATAACAACTCGACTCATCCGCTAAACATGTTATGCATGTCATAACAACTCGACTCATCCGTTTGACATGTTATGCATAGCCATAATAACTCGACTCATCCGTTTAACACGTTATGCATAGATTATTGGATTTAATTTTAAATTAAATTAAATAATTTTAAATATTTTTTATTAAAAAAAAGATTGTCTCGTTTTTGGTATTTATTTAGTATTAATTAAATAATTCAAAACAAGATTACAACATCTATTTAAATAATTTTAATTTATTTAAATATTTTTTTTAATTAATTTAAATCATTATATATTTATTTAGTATTAATTAAATAATTTAAATCATTTTTAATTTATTTAGTATTAATTAAATAATTAAAATCATTTTAGTATACAAAAGATAAATTAAAAAAAAAAAAAAAAAAAAAAAAAAAAACAGAAGGAACGACAATGTCGTTCCTTTGGTTTTTTTAAAAATAAAAATGATTTTTAAACCATTGGCACGACATTGTCGTTCCTTTGGTTTTTATATAAAATAAATTTGATTTTTTCACAACAGCTAATTGGGAAAAAAAGAAATAAAAATGATTTTTAAACCATTGGCACGACATTGTCGTTCCTTTGGTTTTATATAAAATAAATTTGATTTTTTCACAACAGCTAATTGGGAAAAAAAAAATAAATAACAGAAGGAACGACAATGTCGTTCCTTTTGTTTTTACATATAATAAAATTGATTTTTTAACCATTGGCACGACATTGTCGTTCCAAAATGTGTGGGCCCAAAATATTCGCGTTGACTGCTATATTTGGTTAAGAAAGTGGGACCCTTTGTCCAAATGGAACGACAATGTCGTTCCAAATTTTTGCCCCGTCCCAAAGGTGCTCATTTGGTGTAGTGAAAAGAGATGTCGAGGATGGTCTAGTTCCAATGTATTTATGTGCTATTGTTGGGACAACATCAACAACAGCAGTGGACCCACTAGGACCGTTGTGTGAGGTAGCAAGCGCGTATAATATGTGGGTCCACGTGGATGCTGCATATGCTGGAAGTGCTTGTATCTGCCCTGAGTTCCGCCACTTCCTTGACGGTGTAGAGGGAGCAAGCTCCTTCAGCTTTAATGCACACAAATGGCTGCTAACAAATCTGGCATGTTGTTGCCTTTGGGTGAAAGACAAATTTGCTCTTACCAAACCTCTGACCACAAACCCTGAATATGTGAAAAACAAAGCAACAGATTCTGGGCATGTTGTGGACTACAAAGACTGGCAGATATCACTAACGCGACGATTCCAAGCGTTGAAGTTGTGGATGGTGCTAAGGAGCTATGGGGTTACTGGTTTGAGGGGAGTCATAAGAAAGCATGTAAAAATGGCTAAAGATTTTGAAGAGCTCGTGACCCTGGACAAAAGGTTTGAGATTATAGTGCCTAGATATTTTTCTATGGTTTGTTTTCGGGTTTGTCCCTATGTGATTGGTAAGCATTATGACAGTGAACTTGAAGCAAATGAATTTAACAAGAAGTTGTTGGAATCAGTGAATGCAATGGGTTGTGTTTACATGACACATTCAGTGGTTGGAGGAGTTTACTTTATTCGATTTGCTGTTGGGGCAACTCTCACTGAAGATAGGCATGTGAAGAAGGCTTGGGAGCTTGTGAAGGATCAAGCAACTTCCATGCTAGCTGGGTACGCCAACGCCCAAGTACTGTGCCACTTAAGGTTGTCTATCCCGGTCCAAGAATAATATAAATAATTAATTATAAAGAAGTAACCTGATACGTCAAGTTCTTCAATTCATCCTATTTATGCAGTATCGAAGATTTCTATGTACGATACATCCTTACAAAGGGCTTTTATGTACAAACAATAAAAGAGTGATCCGGTGAGAAGAAAAACTAAAGTGATAATAATAAGAAGGATGCCACACATTTCAAGTAAGAGGATAATTTTTAAGGATAGATACATCAATTTTCATATACGTGTCCAAAACATATGTAGTTGTGGTTTACTCTCACCTTTTTTATTTCTATTTTTTTTTTCTCATTTGATCCAACTTCTAAACAATTGTAATAAAGAATAAGAGGCCCATAGATGTATAACTTATGTACTTACAAAGAATTATGCTATCGTATATTTATTGCAGTTCATTATAAGTATTCAATAAGCATGGATGATTTACGCAAGAGTATTGATCATGTGAGTAAAAGTGAACAAATTTATGGGTGTTTTGCAGAAATACATCAATAAAGAAACGTTAATTAGATAAATTCTATCCGATCTCAAGTAAAACGGTTGAGAAAAGATGATTTTATCCTGTATCCGTGTGACTTTGGTTCAAACCTCGTTAATTAGTCAGTCAAAAATATCAAAATTATGGTTGTTTTAAACACACACACACACACACACACACACACACACACACACACACACACACACACACACATATATATATATATATATATATATATATATATATATATATATATATATATATATATATATATATATATATATATATTCTAGCTCACAAATTCCCCCTTGTATTGTTTGGATGAGTAAAGTGTAAAATATAGCACTAGTCGTTAATAAGTGGTATTAAGGGAAGGGGGACCTATTACATTTATAAACCTCTTACAGTCTTACTCAAAAAAAAAATAAATAAAATAAAATAAAAAATTCCTCTTAAACATACACTAAATGTATTAGGCCTTTAACTTTGCAGGCCAGTTATACGCGTACGCCCTTCAGCACTTAGGCTAAAACTCTAATACGCTGTCAATTATTATTATTATTATTATTATTATTATTATTATCATTATTATTATTATTATTATTATTATTGTAAATCCTATGAATTTTTAATAAATTGATGTGATAATAATAATAATAATAATAATAATAATAATAATAATAATAATAATAATAATAATAATTATTATTATTATTATTATTATTATTATTTATTTTACGTTTTTTTGATAATTTTTCATTATTATTATTATTATTATTATTATTATTATTATTATTATTATTATTATTATTATTATAAACTTAGAGGATTTACAAGAAATTAGTAGAGAGTCGAGATACAATCTGAGCCCCCACTCCTCTAGCTATTGCAAAGCTAATCCTACTAAGTACATGAACGGCAACACGTGCCCCAATTTCTTGAGTCACCGAGAACTTTCGGATCCGCTTTAGGAAGGTCACCGCATCCTTCTCAAGTTTCCCAAAAGAAGAGAATAAGAAAGGAAGAAACCTATATCCAATATCTGCGCACTTAACCTCATACTTGACGCGTTGCGTTGTGCCGCATCAATCACCGCACAACCAGGCCTGAAATCAATCATCCCAGTTTTTGTCAAGGGAAAATACCAGTCAGATCCACATACACATCAAGTACTATATCCCATAAGTAAAGTAACATGTCCATTGGATGTAAGGGTTTGTCACTCCCACCACCAACCCAATATCAACTTCGTTACCCGCTGAAATCATGACCGATAACAGATGTCAACAAGAGTATCGTGCACAACATTATGTCGATGTTCAATACCAGTAATAATATTATTGGTCGATGTCCAATACCAATTTGATCAGGTGTTACGTGCCTCCTTGGAGAAGATTGTTACAGCTTTGGGCCCGGAGTTTGGTAATTGACAGTGACGCTAGCCACTCTCCCAATCAAGTTGGGTGGTCTTGGTATCCTTTCAGCGGGAGACATTAGCCGATATGTTTTTCTCGCCTCTCGCATGCAAATGAGCGATCTACAGACCAATATACTGACAAAGTCCGGTATTGTCTCCATGGTTCTTCTTTTCAGCAAAGTGTTACTTTGCTGTCATTGAATTCAGGAAACAGAGCCATATGGTCATAGATTTTCTTGTTGATCGTTATAAAAATTTCGAATACTACTTCGTCCGAAACCAAGTAAAACCAGGTTATGCAATAGTAGAGAAGGGGTATTTCACAAAGAACTTTTTAAAATGGTTTTCAATTCCACCTACTAAATAATTTGAAAAAGATTATATATCAGGCTAATAAAGAGAACATAATATTAAATATGTCATTTAAAATGATTGATTTCTTTATTTAATTTCTTAGTCTTTTTCGGGTTCGTGGTAAGATAAGTAACCAGTAGTATTTGGTTGTATGGACTTAACCTATTTGTTTGTTATTTTTTTATTTTTAACCAATTATAAATGTTTTCAATGCCTTATCCTATCCTTAATCATCCTTTATATTATTAATTCATAAATCCAAGCCTTTAGCTTGCTCGAGTTAAGGAATTAAGATTTCATAATTGTCTCGTTCATGGATTTGGGTGAGCACTTGTGGTTTTATCGCATTTTCTGGAGTATTGTTATTGGTAAGGATTACTTTTAAAAGGATCATTTCACCCCTAACCCTACATCATTTAAACCAATTTACCTATTTAGATTTGTTACTCCTAGACTTTATGGTGGAGATGTGTATCCTTAACAAGTTTATGATAGAATACTTGTCACGATCGAGCAATTGATTGAATTACTAAATGCTACCACATAGATTGGTTGAGTGATTTGAGTGTTTTCATTTCCTATTTTATGAGGTGTTTGGTTTTGTGCTTTTGATTGAGTAATATACTTAAAGATTATTTCTCAACTATTTTTTAGGATATGTTTTCATAAGTAAAAATCTAGAGTCTACTTAAGGACAAATAGAATTCATGTGGGGAGGGGGGATATTTGATGACATCAAATAAGTACTAGTTATAAGCATCATTTATCATGTTTATATTGCTCATTTTATATTATTTTAATGAGAATTGGTACTTGATCGTTCACTTTTGTAAATCTCGGTAATATTCGAGCAATCGAATAAAGTCAAGAAAAATGACGTGTTTTGGCGCTAAAACGAAGAAATCAAAGAAAGAATAATGTTCAGACACCAATATGCCGTATTCATCCCAATGGATACGCCATATTCAAGCCTTGTCAATCCGGGTCGACCCGGCCCGTTTAGCAATCAAATCGAACAAACACCGCTTTTTATCAACTCACATGAATTTGTACCAAAACATTTTTTTAAACTTGTTATCGAATCTTTTTTAACTCATTTTTAAATCCACGAAAACACTAACAACTTATTTATAATCGGTTTTTAGAAAAATATAAATAAATAAATAAACGGGTTTTCAATGATTTGACATACCACAAAGACGAGATGAGAGGGATAGAGGGACGGTGGTGGTGAGAATGACAGCGGCTATGGTGGTGACCTCAACTAAATCAAACCCAAATAGCGGCGACAAGAAAACAGGTGGTCGGAAGTTGACCGGAGATGGCGTCCGGATGGTGGAGCGGCACTGGATATCTTGAGTGCGAAAGAGAGTTATAAAAGTGAGGGTTAGGATTTTCAAAACCCTATTAATGTGATTATACATAGCTGAAAAAACTATAATGACAAAAAGAGTAAACTTCCAAAGTTCAAGGGCGGTGGCATAACTTCTTTCCAGGGACCTCCTATGTAATTTTTACAAACTTTTGTAATTTGGTGGTTCGGGGCTGATTAACGCACGATAAAGATCAAATCACGATACGAAAACTACGCCATCGCGTTCAGAATATTTTTTCAAGAAAAACAAGTATTCACACGACTAGTTTTCCGTAAACAAAATATCTATCAAATCAAATTGTTTATCGAGTTTACAGTTGTACCGGTATGCGTTGTCTGAAATTTTCACATTTCACGGGATAACTTCACATTTTCAAACCAAATGAGTTTAGAAAAGTTTGTAAATGAAATATAAGGATAATTCCTTATAAAAATACATCTGGAAAATTACGGGGTGTTACACCGCCCCTTGAGGGGAGATTATTAGCATTAATAAAAAGTGATGGTCATTCTATATTTATGAACTTTGTATCGTGCCATAGAAAATGTATTATGTTAAGTAACCGGGCTATGGACTTGGTTATGCTATTAGTCTTATAAGCTAGCCTTCCTTATGTAAAACTAAGTCCATCTCAAAAGGCCTAAAAGAAAGCTCATTAGGGTATCACCTAAGTTACTATATAAACCCCTCATATGTGCCATTTGAGGGGTTTTCCTTGAGAGTGTATTGTGTGTTTTAATGTGATAATATAGTTCCGTATTTCCTTTCTCTCCATGCCTTCTTCACGTCATCTCTCTATTGTGTCACCAAGCTTATTTACGTTTATTAGTTGATCAAATATAAGGTCCTACAAGTTCACTAACATAAACTAATACAAGACTTATTGTTTCATTTGATCATCACTTTTAATGCTAACAAAGATGATACAAGGAGGCTTAAAGGGATTGATATGATGAAAGGTCCTACAAGTTCACTAACATAAACTAATACAAGACTTATTGTTTCATTTGATCATCACTTTTAATGCTAAAAAAGATGATACAAGGAGGCTTAAAGGGATTGATGAAGTTTTAAAAAAGTTTTTTTTTGTTAGGTTGTGCGTAAATAAGATGAATTTATGTCAACTAATTGCCACGATTTTAATGATGTATAAAACATGAAGACACCTAACACGATGATATTATTAGAACGTTTGAGTTAATATTTACCACTAAATATACTTGAAGGGAAATGAGACAACAATCATACTAGCAAAAGTGATGAAATAGATTACGTTATATTGAAAATGGATTTATTTATGTCATGTACCCCATGCATGTCCCATATATTTATGACATTTGATTTGTGCATTCAATTATTCACGTGGTCTTGTGCTATGTATAGTTTTGATAAAATCCGTTTGCATTAATATTGTGTGTGTGGTTTTTTAGGAGATGATAGAATTATGTATAGTTTTAAAATAGTTACTTATTATTATTATTATTATATATATATATATATGGCCATTCATGTGAGAAATCTAATTTTTGTGAGAAGGTGAGAACTAATCTTAGCCACTTATTTTATCCTTTTTTAGTTTTGAAAAAAAAATTCACATGTGAAGAAAAAAATTTTAAAAAAAAATTCGGAAAATAAAAATTCGAAAAAAAAAATTTCGGAAAAAAAAAATTCGATTTTCACATGTGAAATTTTTTTTCATTTTTTTCACATGTGAAAATTGAAAATTTTCACAGGTGAAAATTGAAAATTTTCACATGTGAAAAAAAAAAATTTTCACATGTAATTTTTTTTTCTTCATTTTTTTCACATGTGAAAATTGAAAATTTTCTCAGGTGAATTTATTTTTTCACATGTGAAAATTAAAAATTTTCACATATAAAATTTATTTTCATTTTTTTCACATGTGAAAATTGAAAATTTTCACATGTGAAAAAAAAATTTCCCATGTAAATTTTTTTCACATGTGAAAATTGAAATTTTTCACATGTGAAATTTTTTTGACATGTCACGAAAAAAAATTTTGAAAAAAAAATTTCGAAAAAAAAATTTTGAAAAAGAAATTTCGGAAAAAAAATTTCAGATTTTTTTTTTCACCTGTGAAAAAATGACGGAAAAAAATCGAAAATTTTTTGAAAATTTTTTTTTGAAATTTTTTTTTGAAATTTTTTTTGAAAAATTGGTTAACTAGTATTAGACATTAGATCAAAATTAAAGAAAGATAAAATGAGTGGCTAGGATCCCTTCTCACCTTCTCACAAAAATATGACTTCTCATTTGAACGTTTGACTATATATATATATATATATATATATATATATATATATATATATATATATATATATATATATATATATATATATATATATATATATATATATATATAAGGTAGTGTTATTGTGGTGAACACTTTAAAGTAGAAAATAATATGTACCAATCTGGACCATTAGATGTACTAATAATGATATGATGTGATGAAAATTAAATGAATGGCATTCTTGTAATAAATTTAAAAACTAGTGGCAGATTGTATCATTAAAATCAGTTGACTTAGAGCAACTGCAATGGTTGTTTTTAGAATAGTTTTTTACTATTTCAACAAGCTTTTCAAAAAGATTTTTCCATTAAACTAAAGACTTGGTGAAAAGCTTTTGATGAATTTCATTTATTGTAAAAAGCTATTGGATACCAAAGACTCGGTAGATTCAAAGCTTTTACAAAAACCCTTTGGTCATTAATGAGTTAGCATTAAATGCATTAAATGCAATCACTTTAAAAAGCTTTTGATGACTTGCAACCATTGTAGATGCTCTTAGCTTTGGTGTCACTATTAAATGTGAGTAACTTCAAAATCGCTTCTAGTGTCCTTTTTTTTTAAACGTACATCCATATAGACTATAGTCATAAATGAGGATTTTTTTAATTACTAAAATAATATTTTTGACACATTTTTTCATGATACATTTTAGTAACATATTATGCTTCTTGATACATTTTTAATGACACATTTTTAAATATTATGTTTTTTGACACACTTCATTTTGTGATGCATATGTTTTTTGACACACATCATTTCGTGATGCATTTTTAGTGACATGTTAAGTTTTTTTATAAGTATTTAGTGACACACTTAATCGTTTGATACATTAGTAGTGATACAATAATTTTTTTGTAAACATATTTTTATTCACATAATAGAAATTTTGACACACCGACTCTTGATACATTTCAAGTGACAAACTAAATTTTTCGATCCAATACATGTTTAGTTTATTTACCAATGTATAAAATGAGTGGGTTTACCCGCGCGTTGCTGCGGGAATGTTTTGTTTAATCTAAACTCGAAATTAAATATGCAAAAGGTCGATAACCGCAAGTACTATTTTCGTAAAGTGTTTCTGAAAATAGTATGTTTTTTACGGCCTGAGATTGTTGGTTTGTTGCAAAGTTAGTCTTTAGGGACTAACTTTGAAATTAAAAGTTAACCCGAGGGCCTTCTTCTGTACAATATTAACGGCCGGACTAACTTTGCAATAGATCTATAACCTCATGGTCTAAAACGAAAATTGAGTGATGAATAGTGCAAAATAGTACTTTACTATTCATCCTAATCATAATTAGAAAAAAATTGTTATTAAGGACTAAATATGCAAAAGGTCGATAACCACAAGTACTATTTTCGTAAAATGTTTCTGAAAATAGTATGTTTTTTTACAGCCTGAGATTGTCGGTATGTTGCAAAGTTAGTCTTTAGGAACTAACTTTGAAATTAAAAGTTAACCTGAGGGCCTTCTTCTGTACAATATTAACGGCCGAACTAACTTTGCAATAGATCTATAACCTCATGGTCTAAAACGAAAATTGAGTGATAAATAGTGCAAAATAGTACTTTTACTATTTATCTTAATCATAATTAGTATATATAATAATTAATGCACGAGTCAAAATTAACCTCTTTGATGCACACAAATAATAGTCATGATGTACAAGCATACAACTAACGAGCGGGAAAGCCCGCGCGATGCTGCGGGTGTGTTTTGTAAAATTGTTGGTATGATAATTTTTATTTTATCTTTCGTGTTATTTTTTTTATGTACATTTACAATTTTATAAATAAAAACGCGATTCGGGAAAAATATTGAAGTTTGTACTTAGTTTTATGGGAAAATAAATTTTGAGAACAATGGCGTAAGTTTCGTAATTTTTCGAGTCCGTTTGCTATGTCGTTTGGCTTCCGAATCGTTTTTGGACCAAGTTTAGCTCGTTGACACAAACCCCCCTCCCTTTCTTTTGACCGGCGCCTCCTAAACTTCCCACATTGTCACTTTACCCCCTCCCCCACTAACTATTATTACTATTAATATTATTTACTTATTTTTTTTTTTTCATATAACACAAACAAATAAACACACACATACACTTTTCACTCTTTCTCTCTTCTCCCACACCGCCGACCACCTCCACCGGAAAATATTCCGGCCAAAAATATTTTCTTCCACCATCTTGTAGATCGGGTCGTGTACGTTCCGGAAGTACGGACCGATCGTCACAAAACTCACCCGAACACCCCTTTTGAACCACCACCGTCGACCACCATAACACCACTACGACTCCACCATTTTTCCACCACTTTCCCACTATTTTTCTAGTTGTTTGCTCGGTAAAATTATCACCGAAAACCCTTTATATCTTTTGTTTTTAATTTTTGAATTTCGTATATATTTTTATTATTTCAAAATAATATGAAAAATTTATTTTATGTTTAGAATAATAAATAAATGAGTGGTCACTCACTATTTTTGAAAAATATAAAAGTTTTGCATTTTTTTATATATTATTTATTTTTAATCCGAAAATTAATAAATATTTATGTTTTTATTTATTTATTTCCGTATTAAATTTTATTTATTTTAAAAAATATGAAATTTTTATTTTAAGTGTGGACTATAACTAAAAAAAAAAAAAAAAAAAATGGGTACTGTTTTGCACTGTAGCAAACGGAAAAAAAAAGTGTGTACTGTGCTGCACTGTAGCATGAACAGTGCACCCACACTCACATACACCTAATGCCTTTTAGAATATATATATAATAACAAAAAAATAATAATAATAGATCATGCTTTAAAGTGGTTTAAACTCTATACACATCCAAAAACATAATCCAAAAATAATAGATCATTGTGAATGGTGAAAACGGTGGAAGCATCTAAACTCGACGACAGTGTTTTGACTCCAAGATGATATTTCATTCAGAACTCCAAAGAACATCGTGAATGACGGAAAATGAAAGTTACATCCATGGTCTTTGTAATCGTCTTTACATCCACCGGATATTTCCATCCATGGTCTCCAAAAAAAATATGTCAAAATGGAAATTCAGATATGTAAAGATTCCGGCAACGTATCACAAAAAAAATAAAAAATAGAAAGATTCCGGCAATGTATCACCAAAAAAAAAAAAATCCAGCAATGTATATACACAATCTTTGGTAACGACAGTATAAAGGATCTGGTAACTTATGTTACATCATGTACACCACTTATCGATATCAGATCTTGGATGGAAAGACGGTGGCAAAAACCGCTCTCGGGAAGGCACACACGATAAAAAAAATATTTGTTCATGTGTAGTTGTTTGTTATGATTTCACACATATAACATATAGATTTTGTGAGGGTTTTAGTAATTTTTTATTGAGATCTAAAAGGCTGTGGATGAGAAGGAAACAAATGGGCAGTTTTTTTATTATTGAAAATGAAGGAGGTGTAATATATGGTGTTCCGATTTAGGTAAATGAATGTAAAGTCAATTACCCATAATGCCCTTACTTTTTTATTTAAAGTTTTGATTTATTTTAATGTCTTAAATCCACATGTCATTTCTTTATTGGTGCCTATTGTATCTTAATTTAAAATGTACACCACATGAATGCAAATATATATATATATATATATATATATATATATATATATATATATATATATATATATATATATATATATATATATTTGAGTTAAAATAAAGAGTGTGTTATAATAAAAAGTGTAGGAAGCCCCCAAAGCCTGCCACTTATCCCAATTAGTCAGCCTTTTTTTCTAATACTTGCCGGGGTATTTTCGTCATTTACAACCAATCTTAGAAAAACCTTTTATCTTCATTCATTCTCTGTGTTTCTCATCTCATCGTCTCTCTCGTTTCTATCCTCCAGCGGCCCGCCATCTCCACAACCTTTCCTAGTTTTCACTATAACCTTTCCCATCCTTCACCAACACCTTCCCCACCATTCATCACCGTTCAGCACCACCCTCCCCACTGTTAACTGCCGATAGCCATTGATTAGTGAGTGTTCATCGTCGTCATCATCATCATCATCAAATAATGAAAATCATCAATGAATTATCCGATAGTAAGATATGTTAATTTCTAACTTTTTTTTAGTTTACTTTATGTTAATTCGAAGTTTTAATTAGTTAATATGTTTTTTTGTTGATTGTTTACCACATCCCGTGATTTTCCCTATGACTAAATACTTTATTACAACACAAATTACCAATATTACCAATAACATTTTTTTTTATATATATACTCTTGTCAATTGCAATATTATTCACTACTTACCTTGGAACGACATTTACACATGAACCTTGATAACCTAAATATCACACATGACTTAAAACGTTGATATTTAATAATTATACGTTTCGATAATTACCAAACATGTTTTATACATTTACCGAGCCTATGAAAATTTCCACAAGTACTCACTAATATTATTGGACCTCGACACAACTCCCAAACTTTGCTAAATGGGCCTCTAAGACCCAATGGGCCTTTACCTTTCACTTATACACCTAACCGGACCCTTTTCTTACTCTTTTTCTTTGTTGGGCCTGATCCACAACCAGCGAGCCCACCAGGCCACATCCCAGTGACCCTTAGTTAAATTGTATTTTTCTTTCCTTAATTTCAGTCGCAAGTGCAGTTTACTTTGCCCGTTTTTCTCACATTTTCGACACACAGCACACCCATATTTTTACGTGTCCTAGTTAACCTTGCTTCAAGGATTCAAGAATGCCATTTGTCATCAAATATCATCCATGTTTACTATGTGAAATCTGACCAAACCAAAGGATCAAATACGTTGCATCATACTTGTGTACAAGTTTAGTTTTTCACTTGCAAACAATGTATAAGACTCCAAATGGCCTCTAATGCTCCCCAATCCAAGAACATGCATATTTATAGATACTTACACACACTCTTACACACCTTATGACAGCACTCAAGCACTCTGACACACTCAACTCTTTTGTTTTCCTTTGCCTTGTACGCCACCTCTCCTCATCTATTCCATCAAAATCATTCTTGTCAACTTGTGGCTCAACTAGCTTATAAAAGCCTCTACTTCTCCTCATTCATTCGTACAAGTGCACACATATACAACTTCACACTTTCATGTTTCACTAATTGTTCTAAGTCTCTTCATGTTCCTGTGTACGAAAGGATTGGCCAAGTTTTCCAAGGATTCGAGCCGTAACTAGGGTCGGTCTCGTTTCCTTGTTGGATTGCTAAACGAGTGGCACTAATCGTTTCTCCATTACCGGACTCTATGTCGCATTCTACACACCCATTTTTGGTGTCGTCATAAGTCACTTTCTCCTTGTTGTATTCGTTGTATTTTTTTATCAAGCGTACCGAGACTTAGCTTCATCTCGTTATTTTGTACCCTCATACATCATTGTTATTAAAAATGTGGCATCTCGAATCTCGACGTGGTTGTGCATGAGGTGGTAAAATAAACATGAAACTTGTGTGTCTAACTAATAAGAATCTATGTCGAACTTATTTGTTAAAATGGTATCAAAACAACTAACACAAGATTAATCACCCAACCAACCATCCCTTGGTGATCTATTATTATTATAACAATATACACAGGAAGATTTGTCCCCAACACGGATGCAAGCCAAGTACAATACAAAAGAAAATATAACAGTCCCTCTATTAGGTGATGTTTACAATACTCACACACTTAAACCAAACCCAGAATCAACCAAACTATAATACCAAAACTAATAATCAAGATCAAGTAGATCTTGATATAAGCAATACTAACAAACTATTCTTATACCCAGAAACCCTAAAACCAGATGATGATTTGAGAGAAAACAAACAGAGAAAACTTGTGTGGATGAAATAATGAGATAACACCAAACCCTAGCTCGTAATGATGTTTATATAAGCTCCCAAGTTACACTTTAGACCCTGCACAAACAAACACTAGACAAACACAGCTAAGGTTAAGTGGTAGTTATAAACAAGTTACATAATCAACCATGTAGTTTCATGAGTTTGCCAAAGAATGCTAATAATTTTAACACTCTCCCTCAAACTGATGAAACATAAAGATTAACCATGCCCAACTTCTTCACCATCACACCATGTTGCACACTACCAAGTGCTTTAGTCAAAACATCTGCAGTTTGATCCTTAGAACCAATGTTCACAGTTTTGATCAACCGAGATGAGACTTTTCCTCTAATAAGATGAACATCCATATCAAAATGCTTAGTTTTCTCATGCATAACAGGATTGGCAGCAATCTGAATTGCTGACCTATTATCGCAACACAAATCTACTGGCAACAAACATTCACCAACACCCAGGTTCTTTAAAATTTTAAGAACCCACATAACCTCACAAGCAGTAGAGGCCATAGACCTATACTCTGCCTCAGCAGAAGACTTAGGCAAAGTATTTTGCTTCTTACTTTTCCAAGACACTAGATTTCCATTCACAAAAACACAATAATCAGAAACTGACCTCCTAGTAATAGGACATTTAGCCCAATCAGAGTCAGAGTAAGCAACAACTTTGAACCCTGATGGACTCTTATTGAAACTAATACCACTACCAGGAGCTAACTTCAAATATCTAAGAACCCTCAAACCAATCTCAAAATGAGACTGCAATGGTGAATGCATATGTTGACTAAGAGTTAATAAGTGTGACCATATGCTGTTTAAAGTGAAGAAATGTGTATTTTGTGTGACTATTGATCATCCAATGGCCACATGAATTTTATGTTTGTGTGACCTTTTGTAATATTTAGTCACACAAAGCATGTTTGTTTTGGGTATTTAGTCACATACAATTAAGTAAACAGTGGCCAAAAGTGTTAATAAGTGTGACCATATGCTGTTTAAAGCGAAGAAATGTGTATTTTGTGTGACTATTGATCATCCAATGGCCACATGGATTTTATATTTGTGTGGCCTTTTTGTAATATTTAGTCACACAAAACATGTTTGTTTTGGGTATTTAGTCACATACAATTAAGTAAACAGTGGCAAAAAGTTTTAATAAGTGTGACCATATGCTGTTTAAAGTGAAGAACTGTGTATTTTGTGTGACTATTGATCATCCAATGGCCACGTGAATTTTATGTTTGTGTGGCCTTTTGTAATATTTAGTCACACAAAGCATGTTTGATTTAGGTATTTAGTCACATACAATTAAACAAACAGTGGCCAAAAGCTTTAATAAGTGTGACCATATGCTGTTTAAAAGGAAGAAATGTGCATTTTGTGTGACTATTGATCATCCATTGGCCACATGAAGTTTATGTTTGCGTGGCCTTTTTGTAATATTTAGTCACACAAAGCATGTTTGTTTTGGGTATTTAGTCACATACAATTATGCAAACAGTGGCCAAAAGTGGTAATAGGTGTGACCATATGCTGTTTAAAGTGAACAAATGTGTATTTTGTGTGACTATTGATCATCCAATGGCCACATGAATTTTATGTTTGTGTTTCCTTTTGTAATATTTAGTCACACAACGAATTAAGAAAACAGTGACCAAAAGTGTGACTATATGCATCTTTTAGTCACATTTAAAAAATCAATATATATAAAAAAAAATCAAATATAATAAAATTGGAATGTATATAACTGAACCAAATATAAAATTGGACATCCTTTTATACACCAAGGAGTCATAGTCGGCTTACGATAGTTTCCTAAGTATCTATAATCTTTTCCATAAGCAACTAGCTAGCAACTTCGAGCAGTCTTGATCTCTGAGCAGTACCAACTTTCACTAGCAGTAGTAACTTTTGTACTAGCAGTAGTAAATACTTGGCATATTTTCTTTGAAGTTCATGAGCAGCACTAAATCTATCTAAGCAATATTAACACAAACATGAGCCGTAGTAATTCAAACAACATCATAAAGACTTTTAATTCAAAACAATGAACATAATAATAAAATTTGCAGTTAAACTTACAAGTTTTTCTCCCATTGATCTAATCTCGTCATTTGGATATAAAAGCCTTGAAAATGTAGGCTGCTGCATATCAACAATAACCACATCAGGATGAGAGCAGAACTAGAACATGTCAAAGCACACAATATAACAGAACTAGATGAGCATACCGGGATAAAGTACTTGATTAGATGCTACAAAACCTTCCTCTCTAAAAAGTATGTAGTTATATATATTGTTGATGGATGCATCTATTTCTTGACATTTGACATAGAGACACTATTGCCTTGTCTTTTGTCAGGTGCATCTAGTTTGTTAGGCACCACTAGTTCAACTATCTGCTGTTTCGGTGGTTTTGAGTCGCTTGATTCGCCACTGATTCATCTATCTGCTTTGGTGGTTTTGAGTCGCTTGATGCGCCTCTGGTTCAACTATCTGCACAAACATGATAGGAATAAAACACATATCAATTACTTTTGCACAATCTGTTAAAAAAATTACTTCTGCACAAACAAGGTCTATGGTATTTTCCTCTAATAAATTGAAAGTAAAAGAGGGGAAAATGCATAAAAAAAGATCAATTACTTGTGCTCTTACTTTTTCCAGATCCAATGTATTTTCATCTGAAGTAGATTTTATATAGTATAAAACTTACTATATCTAATGTATATTTAAAGAGTTGTATATATTTGACAGTAACTATTTAAAAACAAAATCACAAAGTTCGGAGTCTTTGGACGTATAAGTGTATCACCATTGGGCCAATCCAACCTGACTCCCACCCTACCAAAATTTCAAGTTTTGAACTATTACCTAACTTGCCTATTTTGCCACCTTTAACTATAAGCATATGAAACGAAATCGTAAGGTGCTGTAAAGAATGCAGATGAATTAAGAATGGAAAAAATAAGCTGAAAAAATCAAATAGACCAACATGACTACTTAGTTAGAAATAGGAACCCAAGCATATAATCACCAACACTTATACGTCTTTGGACGTATAAGTGTATCACCATTGGGCCAATCCAACCTGACTCCCACGCTACCAAAATTTCAAGTTTTGAACTATTACCTAACTTGCCTATTTTGCCACCTTTAACTATAAGCATATGAAATGAAATCGTAAGGTGCTGTAAAGAATGCAGATGAATTAAGAATGGAAAAAATAAGCTGAAAAAATCAAATAGACCAACATGACTACTTGGTTAGAAATAGGAACCCAAGCAAATAATTACCGATGTACCCGGGAACCCAGGAACCCAAGCATATAAATTATACTGACCCGGGCGGACCTTCTTAATCTCAAAGTAACCTTTATTGTCATTTTGAGTCTAGAACTGATAGCCCTGATTATGTAAAATAAGGTATAGATTAAAGTCTAGGAATGGTTTACAAAGGTACAAGTAACTTTGTCCCAACCACCCAACTAAAAATGGAAAAGACAAGATGAAAAAATCAAATAGACCAACGTGACTACTTGATTAGAAACAACTATATTTTTTGATAGTCAGATCTTGGTCTTTTTCCGATTTTAGGCTTTCTTACAATCGATTCCGCATCTTTTATTTGTAATAGTGAGCTGAATACCGCCACCGCCGTATATTATCAGTCACAACCATCACCGCCATTGTAATTGAGACCCCAAACCCAGGAATCGAAACATTTATGCTACATGAGAGAATTAAAAAGACATGGTAAGATTTTAAACATGAAATATCATAAGTTTACATTTAAAACCTTACCATGTGACCCTGTAAATCTCTCGTATTGTTCATACGCCTGTCCTATCAGCATCAGTGTTTGGGGGTCTTCGGTTTGTGTGATGATGATGAAGACCATCACCAGTTTTTTCATCTTCATTATCAACCAAATACCCCAAATTACCAACACCCCCAAAAAATATCTTGCTGCGATACTTTGGAAGATCCGATGGTGCACGCTTCGCCAGGAAAACCAAATAGACGACGGCCGCTTCCACTATCATCACCAGACTTGCGCACACTGTGTGTGTGTGTGTGTTTTTTGAGAGAGACTGATGTTCTGGAAGATGCTATGTCGGTACTTATCATCGAGAAAAAAAATTACCGAGCCGGATTGGACCGCCAAACATGTCATTGGATCGGGCCTTAGCGGTGGTCTTGGTGCGAGTGTGGTGGTGGTGCGAGCGGTGGCATTGGTGAGGAGAGTGTTGAGGAGATAGAAGAAGGCCAGATCTAGTTTTGGTGGATATATATTTGGGATGGAGTATTGAAAAACATGGGCGGGTTCAATGAAAGTGGAGGGGCAATTTAAATTTGGGGAAAAAATTTAGGCGGGCTAGCTTTGGAAAAGTTAAAAGGGAAATTTTATTTTAGGAAATTAAGTGCGAGGACATATAAAATATTACATATAAATTTAACACGTGAAGTATCTTAATTTTTTATTTTTATTAGAGGCAGAAATGAGCCGAGCCGCTCGTGAAAAGCTCAAGATCATATCAGTAAAATGATTTGAGCTTTTGTCGAGTAACTAGAGTTCGTTCGAGCTGATTCTTATCGAGCTTTGAGCTCAAGCTCAAGCCTATCAAATGAAGTTAAATGTTTAATGAGTTGAGCTCAACCTTATAAAAGTTCGACTCGAGTTATTGTTGAGTTTTTGAGCTTGTAAGTGATATAGCATATGTTTTTTTATATATTTTGTATGAAAGCGTACTAAGTGTAAATAGTTATTTATAAATGCATCGAGATTTTTGAGCTGAAGGTGAACCGAATTCGATTATTAGGTTATATTTCAATTTTAATTTGTGTAAGAAAACACACCTTTACAAATAAACTAAGCTTTTCGAGTCAAGCTCATGCCGAGTTTAAACTTTCTTGATCCCTGATAACATGATCGAGAGGTCACTGCATACTTGCTTCTTAGTGTCTGTGACAAACGGTATACACCTACCAAGCCGGTGTAACCCATGCATGACCGCCTTTAATAACTTCAAATACAATTCATATAACATTCACACTATAACTATACACCTACCAAGCCAGTGCAACCCATGCATGACCGGTGATAATGGCTAATTCACATGGGTCATGGGTCATATGCATTAGGTTATCACTGGTCACATTCAATAATGGGTATTTGACATCGTATGGGTCATATGCATTGGTTATAGTTGCTTAGAGTGTCATGTTACGACACATCCATGACTGTTGATCATAATGGGTAATTAACATGGGTAATGGACCATGTGCATTGGGTTGTAGTGGCTAACTCGGGTTCGGGGTCGACCGATTGACCCGAATAAGGATTAATGGCCGTCAATTCTTGATCTTCTGTTATACATACAGCTAATGATTTGCATACTCAAAAAAGTTATTTGCACACTCAAGGTACAAGCGGTTGAAGCAGAGTGTTTAATAATGTACAAGTATTTAATGCACAAATTGAGTGTCCCAATCAATTTATAAAGTGTGCAAATCAATTCCCCACTATACATAAACCCTAATTTAACACACTCTAAAAAATCATAACAAATCCCAAATCAAAATCAAATTAAGTCATGTCGTCTTATCTTTGTGATGATTACTGCAAATGTGACAAGCCAGCAATGGTGGTAACATCTTGGACACCATCCAACCCTGCTCGACATTTCATTTGCTGCCAAAATCGATGGGTAAGTTATCAGATACGTTTTGTTTAAAGATTATCAAGTTTAAATGTTTAATATACTACATTTTTTTGATTTTAGATATCGGGTACGAAGAAATGTGAAAAATTTGATTGGTATGATCCAGAGAAGGAATGTGATTGGTATAAGATGCATTTGTTTGAGATGTATAGCAAACTGAATCCCAATCAAAGGCGTGAGGTTCAAATTGAAGTTAATCGTCAAAGAAGGATTGAAGAATTAGAGGCAGAGTTGACAAATGCCTTAAAGAAAGTCAGTGTTTGGAAGTCAACACTTTGTGTTTTTGCAGTTGTGGTTTCTTTGGTACTTGTACTAAGTAGTATAGTGTTTATGGCTAGATTGTGTGGTTTGTAGTGGCTCATGTACCCCATCTTTTTGGTGAATGGTTAAGTGTTTGCTTGTAAATTTAACTGATCTTGATCTTTTGGCTACTCAATATCTATTGGCAGTAATTACCTAAAATGGCACAATTTGACTATCCTATTTGACCTTATGCAAATGAATGTACAGGCACAAAATTACCAAAAATTACACAAAGTGACAATCATGATTGGCTATTAGTTATCTTTTGATAGTAATTATCCGGAATTGCCCAAATTCACTTAGAGACTCTTTGACTTTTGCAAATGACAATCAAGTTTGACAATCTTTGTTTGACTTTTAACAAAACATCATAACATAGTCAACAAAGCAACATAATATAATTAATCAACAAAAAGATAATTTGATCATATAGTAATCGATAACTTGATTAACAAAGAAACATAACATAAGTTTTCTTTGAACACAAAAACATTAAACTTCAAAGAAACATAACATAAGTTTTCTTCGAGTCACGGTCAAACATTTATTCCCTTGGGTCAAAACCCGATCCCAAATAATTGTTGGAAATATTGAGTTTGGAAGTTTCTTATTCATAAAGCATGAGATACAAGTAGTCTTGGGAACCGCGTACCACACTCAATTCCTTATCTTTAGGAACAGTTTTAAAATATCTTCAATTCACAATATGATTTAGGCGCCTTTGGTCGATCCCTTTTCCCGCCAAAAGTCTTGGGAACCGTTCATCTACCTCTCCTGCCTATTTATACCTCTCTATTGTATACCAAAGAACACACACAAACACATATATCATTTTCAAAGAAAACTTCAACAATGGCAGCAAATTGTAACTTTCAAAATGATGCAGAAGAGTACGAGTGGGTATTAAACAACAGTTTGCTATGGAACGCAGTGTTTAATCATTTCGGGTATGATCCCATTTACGAATATGGGTCGTATAGGCAGGTAGATACGTGGATGAGGACAATAATTTTGAAATGGCTGCATAGACAAGACTTTTACTAGGATGAGCGTTGGGGACTGAATGATGTGGAGGTGGAGGAAGAAGATGAAAAGGATGATGAGGATCAACAAGATGCACATCAAAATGTGGTGGAGTAGCAAAATGAAGAGGATGTGTAGCAAAATGTGGTGGAACAGCAAAATGAAGAGGATCAACAGCAAAATGTGATGGAGCATCAAAATGTGGTGGTGCATCAAAACCAGGGGGTCAACAAGATGGGTTTGTATTTGCAGACACGTTAAATCTGGAAGATAGGATTAGTGATATTGAAATTAAGTTTCAATATCTCCTGGAAAAGAAAAGGATGAAACTGACTTTTCGAATTATTAATGACTATTTACATGTGTTACAAATATAAACTCTCAAGAAAATGTTTTTTTTTTTTTTTTTTTTTTTTTTTTTTTTTTCTGTTTAATTTTGCACAGCACTAAAATTAAAAAGTGAATCATAATTATAATAAGAGAAAATTTCTAAAAGAGACCTCGCCATGGGCACATCACTCTTTACCCCATTTTTCAAAAGTCCAAAAAAGAATGTAATGACTATAATATTGGGCAACTCAATCATATTTTGACAAATGTCTCTTATTTTAATATTGTAGTACATTAGAAATACAAGTTGACCAAAAAACAAGAGACACTTGTCAAAAATATGGTTGAGTTGCACAGTCGGCCTGGTCTATTTTGGACTTTTGGAAAATGAGAAGGTAAAGAGTGATGTGCCCCTTTTGTGACGGTCCGTTTTGAGAATTTTCCCTTATAATAATCTACAAAAATCGGAGAAAATGAAAAAAGAAAAAAAAAAAAAATCATATATTCGTATGCATAAATCACATATAATAACGAAGCCATATATATGCTACTCAAGAAAGAAAATCTCAACACGTCCATCATGTTCCAATGGTCCAAAAAATCACATACATTTTTGTTCCCTCTGCATGCATGGGAATTCTATCGGCTTGAAGAACCAAACGCATCCCCTAATCCATTTAATTTACCCTATTTCTCTTTCAACTCCACCAAATTTCATCTCCGTAGACGATAATGATGATGAGCAATGGAGGAGGAGATAGTGCCACGGAGGAGAAGGTTGTTGGCCGGTCGATTTTTGAGCATTCTGGTTGGGTTTATCATCTGGGCACTAATTCGCTTAAACGAGAATATTGTCATCGCCGATATCTACATATTAAGGGGAAATATGTTATGATGTATAAGCGTAATCCTCATGAACATCCCAGCACTGTATGTTATGATCTCTTATTCAGTCAGTATTAATTAGGGGGAAATATTTATACACAAATTGTGCAAATTGTAGGCATGTGAATTAGGCATCAACATCATTACACAAAAATAAGTGTTATTCATCAAAGTGTATATCCATAAAGTTTCTGTTTTGTTATGCGAATATGTCATAATTACTTACGATTGTCGTCTTGTCAATATTGTTTTTTAACTTTTAAGAGTAACGACTTGAAAAATGACAAGAATGTTCTTCATAGTTTTCAGTTCTCAATTATATTTACCTTAGTATGCTCAATGCAGAAACCAATAAGGCGGGGTGTTGTTGGCCACACACTTGTGCTTGAAGAGTTAGGACGTTGTAAGGTTCATGATGATGTATGTCCCTTAAATCATATTTGCTAATCACTTGATGTATCTTTAAGATTCTTAAATAGTTTAGTAATCCCATAGTGAGAAAGTTGACATTCTGCTTGAATTATTATTTTTTTCAGGATCTTTATGTTCTGAAGTTCTCAAACAGATTGGACGAGGAGAAAAAGGGTGAAGTAAGCGTTATACTTTCCATCTTGCACTATTCTTTTTTCATGTTTCTTTTTTACATAATTCATTCAAATAAATACATGTGTCTGCATAATATGCAAAACATTCCTGTTGGAACTTTTTCTACTTCCTAATATGTGTTATAACAATGTTGCAAGATTGCTTGTGCTACAGCTGGTGAAACCCGAAAATGGATGGAAGCTTTAGAACAAGCAAAAAAACAGGTAAGAATAATTACAAGATCTTATCGGTTCTCCAGTTAGACCATTTACTTAGACATTGGGTCACTTACAGTTATGTTTTATCTGACTGGTAAATTAAAAAAGGGATGCGGCAAATGGGTCGAAAGTCACCCAATTTGTATTCTTAATGCCTATAAGTTCCTAAATAAATTTCATGATTAAACATATTAGTATCAAAATGTTAAATTTGTAATCATATGCGACAAACCAGTTATTTACAAAAAGGGTTCAGCTCAACCAACCTGGCCCGGCCCGTTTTGACCCATACAAAACTAACTCATTACCTGACCAGCCCATTGTGTCACCTCTAGCACACATATATCAATAATCAAACAGTCATTTCTCATCGACTATTCCATTCAATGATCATTAACAGGCTGAGTATGAACTTTCTCAGAGTTCGAATACAAGAAATAAATTGAGCATGGAGACCGAGTATGTCACATGATCTTGCTTCAACAACCAAATCTCATTTATTTGTATTTTTATTTCCATATTTGTCTACTAGACTCATTACACTATTTATTTATAAAGGATTAATCTTGGACGACATGGCCGTCGCCGAAGGGTAAAGGAATATGCCAGTGGTGTAAAGAGAATAATAAGTACAAAACGTGGTAAGATAAAAATGTGAAAGCTACCATATATTCCTTTATATATATTTCAAGCATCCGCTCTCATTTGTAGGTGAGTCACTTGTCCGTAGATCATTAAGCTTTGGTGCTAGCCGTACAAGTGTTGAGTTCTGTGAAGGTGATACTGCTGATGTCGTTGAAGAACATGAGTGGAAATGTGTCCGCACGCAGTGGCGAAGCTTGAGAATTCTAAGTGGGGGGTTGGGATCTAAATTTTTTTTTCCTAACACTATGGGGGGTCGAAACCGAATTAAAATTGGGGGGTCGAAACCGAATATACCGAAATTTTTCTACACGAAAACTATATACCCCTTATATCGCAAAAAAAATTTCGGGGGGTCGGGCGCCCCCCCCCCGCCCCTATTAAGCTGCGCCACTGTCCGCACGTCCCATGGTATACTGCCATTTCTTGAAAATGAAAATTGCAAAATTATTAAATCTTATTTGATCATATGTTGCATTTCAGGTGTCAGAATCTTTGAGGATGTTTCTGGTTATAAGGTGCTGTTGCATTGACCCAAAAAACTTTCTGTCAAAAACTTGTAAAATCATAGCTAAAACAATTAGTGTGCCATCGAGTTTACAGGATTATATTACGTACTTTTGAAATGGATTATAAGCTGGTTTTTCAATGTTCTCAGGGAAGTAAAGGTGTCCTTGTAAAGGCTGTTGGTGACATGGAAGCGAGTACAGCTTTCGTATTTGAGGAGATATTGAGCCTTGATCGACACCAGAGATATGAGTATGCTCATGCTGGTCAATCTATTTTTGAATTTGATGGTTATGCAAGATAATTGTTTCTAGCATTTATATAGCTCAATTTCGTGCTTTCAGGTGGGATGTATTGACAAGTAATCTTGAGCTAGTAGATTCAATAAGTGGAAACTCTGATGTTATTTACGGAAGTTACAATCCTAGATATTTAACTAGGTACATTATCGACTAGTTTTGCCTCTTGGTCCTGTTCTATAATCATTTTGTAACTGACCTTCAACCCTCGTTGGGATGGGCTGGTTGGGTCGAGCCGCAAACTATTTTTTGTCATTTTTTTATATTGGAGATAAATAACTTAATGTTCTCGTGTTGTTCTTGTAGGTGGAAATGCAAGCGTGATTTCTTAATATCTAGGCAATGGTTTTCTGATGAAGATGGAACATACAGTTAGTAAACAAAATCTATATATCTTTCCTTTACTTTTTTGAAGCATTTGGTAAATGGGACGTGGGAACGAATGTTGTCAACCCTAATAGAAGGGATGATAAAGAGGATAAAACCTCCGGGTAATAAAACCCTGATAAGAGTAAAAACATTAAAACACAATTTTATTAATAACCAAAAGTGAATTACAATGAGAATGAACAAAATATTTATGGAGAAAAGTTATCATCGAAAACAAGATAACTGATTAAAGTAAATAATATAATAAAGATAAATAAACTTTTCTAATAATAAAAATAGAATTGGCTCCGTCGCCGTAACAACTTGAAAGCCGATTTTAATCTCTATTCGAGAGCTCTATGGCGTAACAATGATCAAAGTGTTACGCCGCAGATAAAAATAACTTTTACGGATGTGGTCTTGATTCTTCTCCCCATCATTCCCCTCACTTAAAAGAAATTTGCCCTCGAGTTCTCACCATAAATAGCTTCATCTACCTCAAACATCTTCTCACGACGAACCTTATCTTCAGTAGGCTCGCGCTTCACATCAACTCAAGAACCTTCATATTTTTTAACACGCCTACCACACTCCTAACGATTAACCCATGATCTTAAGTATCTGGTTGTGCATTCCTTATCAATGATCATCAAGTCTTTCAATTGTAATAAAAATAGTTCTTTGCTATTTATTGAAAACTTTATTCAATTTTTCAATTCAAATTTCACAATTAACCCATAATCTAACTCACAAACTTTTAAATCATTGACACATTCGGAATGTGTTCTTAGCTTGCAATCAAAACCCTTCACTTCTTCATCGTCACTAAAACCTATAATTTTATTTATTTATTTTTTATTTTTTATTTTTTATTTTTTTTACAAGTATTCAAAGTACAAACTTTATTTGTTGTCTCCAAACACTAAAGTTGAGATTTTGTCATCATGTTGTGAAGTGACTTTAAATGCTTGGATTTTCCCAACATTTTCTGCAGCAACCATGGTCTTTAAAATCTTTTCTTCAACCTAACATCGTGCTATGGTAATTGTGCTTTTACTTCGGGTGGAATGATAGCAATTCTTTTTGGGTAAAAGGTCAACGACCCGGTAAAATGATAGCAATTCTCCTTCTTTCACATGAGAAAAGGTAGATATTCTTTGAAGATCATACTTGCCCTTACCTCACGTCACCAAGGCCTTCTGAGAAAAATATGGCACTCATCAATATCATCTACAATACAAAGTACTTCTACTTTATAAAATTTCCCGATGGTAACCGGAACCCTACAAACTTGGTAATCCTCAATTGGACAAACTTTCATTGGTAATTTTAAGAAGTCTACCAATTTTTTTGAAATCAGATTATTTAAACTACTACCATCAATAATTAAAGAACATACAAAATTATTGATTAAGATTTTTGAACAGAATGATTTTGTTGTAGACACACGACACTCCTTCTCTTTCTCCTCTCATTCATCAACCATCATATTGTGAACGGGGATTTGTTTCACCAACAATTGTCAATAGATCTTGATCCTCCATAATAGTTACCCTCGCGATTCTTGTGAATTGATGCCCCACCTACGATCACGTAATGTAGTTTTTCTAGCATAGTGTAACTACTGTCAAGTTCTTTCGTGGATTTGATAAAACCATGATTCATGTACTTTCTAGACCATACTCACCAATTATATGAGTTTTTGAATCTTCTACACCATTCACCATCCAGAATACTAACAAGCTCTAGATGTCGGCCAACGTATGATCTTCTACACCACTTACAATCAAGATAATAACAAACTCCGTTGCCAACTAACGCATAACGCCGGAGCGAATTTTGTTAACCCTAATCCAATAGTTGATAACGAGGATAAAACCTCCAAGGAATAAACCCCTGGCAAGAGTAAAGACTCCAAAACACAATTTTATTATTGACCAAAAGTGAATTGTAATGATAATGAACCCTATACTTATAGGGAAAAGTTATCTTCGAGAACAAGATAACTAATTAAAGTAAATAACATAATAAAGATAAATAAACTTTCCTAATAACAACAAAAGAAACTGCCGCCTCTACGGCTTAACAAGGAACACATTTTACGGCGTAACTAGAAAGCCGATTTTAATCTCTATGGAGAGCTCTACGGTGTAACAAGGATCAAAGTGTTACACCGTAACGAAAAATAACTTTTACGGCTCTGGTCTCGATCCTTGTCTATTCGTATTTCACAGGTTCCATACTTTCCAGGATCGATATATATCAAACAAGATTGACAAGAATCTGATTCTATATTATAAACAACATTTACTATTTACAACATAACATGGTTACATTGTATTTTGAGACACACTATAAAACGTTACATGTACTAATCTATTTATAGAGGTTCTAGTGAACCATCATGTCCCTTCATGAAAGGGTACAACCGAATTTTGTAACTACCATAACTACCAATAACTAACTTCTAACTACCTTTAACCGCTATTCGGTTATTAACTACTAAACTAACACAAACAGCCCTTTGGCTTTGCATTATTACAAACGTACACCGAGCAATATTTTGGCTAATCAAGACTTACACAATTATGGTGCAACATTTCCCCCTAATTGTTTAAGTCTTGTTCTTCGAATCTTCATGCTCTTCTCTGCGTTAGTATCCTTCCTTTGGTGTCGACTTGAATTCTTGTTCCACAAACGTACCCTTGACTTCTACCTATTCACGGTATCCTTCCAAGTAAGTCTTCGTTTGTTGTTGTTTTTCCTGTGTCGCTTACAAAGCGTTTTCCACAAACCAAATTCCTTGAACTCTTCCTTGTTACCTTCCAAACTAACACCAAATTGAGTAGTCTTCTTTGGAGTTTCTTCCAGTGCACTTTCTACTTCAACATTTATCCCTTCATGGCCTAGTGGATCTTTTACATGAGCAGTCCCACTGCTATTCCCAACCACTTCATCTTTAGGCCGTTTACCTTGTAGGGATGTCTATGTTTCCTCATAGTAAACCTTCACCATTCCTATATACTCCTTGTAGCAATCCTTAACTGCTTCCTCATCCTCCTGTGTTAGCCCAAGTAACAAAGCAACCTTTTTCCATTTGTCCACAACAACTCAACTCAAACACACGCTTATTGTCCCAAGCGTTTTTCTTCCCTTTGTGTCGTTCTCAAACCGTTACCCACAAAGTTTTAAACCCACTCGTCTTTTATCACAAGGCATCGTGTCTCCCTTCTATGTCGCGTTCACAGCAAACCCACAAAAGTCTTTCTCGCTAGCCTATTCCTTCGGTACCACGCTATCCTTCCAAGCGTCAAAAACGTTTTCCTTTTCTCCCTTTGTGTCGCGTTCCAGCAGTCCCCACAAAGTTCTTCTACAACGTTGTCTTTTCCTTCCCTTTGTTGTCGCGTTATGCAGTCCCAACAAAGTCTCCACCGTATTCCTTGGCCAGCGTATTCCTTGGTGTCTTTCGCCTTCTAAGTCTTTTGATCTTCTTGATCAAAAGTTGAATCAAACTCTTGCAATCTTGGAACTTTCATTTCTGATGCCACTTCCCAGGTTTTGAACCTTTGGCTCTGATGCCACTGATACACAGGTTTCTGATGAATCTCCAAGATCGAAATATGAACAAGATTTACAAGAACTGATTCATTATATTATTAACAACATAATATTGTTACATTGTTATTAAGACACACTATAAACGTTACATGTACTAATAATCTATTTCTAGAGGTTCTAGTGAACCATCATATCCCTTCGTGAAAGGGTACAACCGAATTCTGTAACTACCATAACTACCAATAACTAACTTCTAACTACCTTTAACCGCTATTCGGTTATTAACTACCAAACAAACACAAACAGCCCTTTGGCTTTGCGTTATTACAAACGTACAACGAGCAATGTTTTGGCTAATCAAGACTTATACAATTATGGTGCAACCTTGTCCCCATCAGTAAACTTTTAAATACAACACTGGTCACTTCTATAGTAAGAACATGTATGCAGTAGTTACACATCTTGAACCACACTCGTTTAACTACTGCATTTTTAATCCATGATGCAGCACTCTTGCAGTTTCCGGCAGTACATAAGAAACGACCTCCAAAGTCAGGATATCGGAGAATCAAAATTAATCGTAAGGAACTTGTTGTTTCTATTACACATGCATTGTTCCTTTGCCACCTTTTGTCGTTAGTATTGATTTGTGCCCTATACGGTCATTTATGATTTCTTCTAATAGCTTTTGAATTCTTAAATCAGCATCCACCTGGGAGATCAGGAACTTAAGTACGAATGCCCCAACAAATACTAGTAAGTGTCTTGTAACACATATGTTAGAGGTGCAATCTAAAAGTTGGTCTAAATGGAAGACTAATCAATCCTCGAAGTTTGAAAAGACAGTTGCCTATGCCTTGCTGAGTCAGGTAGCAGGTTAGTATTTTCCTTTTTTTTTAATACAAATGAACTAAATGGGTGGGTCGATTAGTGGGTCAGAAAATGTTCAAGCCAAGAAATTGAAAGTTTTTGGTGTGGTTCAAGTTGTCGTGGAACATTTTTTGGCCAAAAAATTTTAATATCTATACACAATTAGTGTGTCAAATATGATTACGAAAGGAGATTTTATGCTTTAGACTTACACATTATGCTTTGAGTGACTATCGACCTGAATGACAGAATTATCCTCTAGCATATGGAATATTAGCATACTTTTTGGGGAGAAAATCTAGATTTAAGAAAAGTTTTCTAGGTATAAAATGGATCCTTTGTATATATCATATGTCGCTACTTTTGCCAATTTGGCCAAAAACATCATGGCATTTTTATATACAGTTAGATACATAAATAATTTACAAAGATCTCTAAAATAACAATAGTAAGTGAACATTTTGAAATTTCAGGTCTAAAGGCATATATGGGTGCAAAATCTGCATCCAAATCTAAATCATCAACCGATAAGGAAGTTTCTTCATCAAATAATGAATTTGAGGATGACGATGAAGTTGCCGATGACTTCTATGATGCAATTTCTGCTTGTCCGTCCTCAGATGATGATGACGATGAGGATGATGATAGTGATTACGATGAGTCTCCACATGACAGCAAGGTTTGTTGCTACCTTCATAATGCAACTTTCACCTAGTTTTTATTTTATGTGCTGAAATATATTAGTCTGATATACTTCTGCAGTTCTACGCATTAGTGCATATTGTGTATATGTAGTTGAACAAATGATCATGTTGTAATTCTACCCTTTTAATTTACTAGGGCCATAGTATGAAGCGGACTCTTTCCTGCTTGGATCAAAAGAGGACCTCAGGTGTCAGTTTGAAGTTTTTGTGCATTATATGAATAAATTCTGACCCATAATTATGAATGGGTCAACTTTGGTTATGTTTTACTAGTAACTGAAAAGGGTCAAGGCATTGGATATATTCGAAGTGCTTAATGTATAACTTCTATTTCATCTGATTAGATATTAATGCAAATGGTGAGTTAGATCCACTTGCATCTCCGCTTATTCTTGATCCTAGCCAGTTTCATGGTTCGATGCATGAAGGAAAGAGTGAGACCGATACCAATTGTTGGATGACTCCAAATGGTACAGGATTTATGATAAGAGGAAAGACTTACTTGACAGATAATACTAAGGTGAGTTACTACTAATTAATTTTAGTCTTGTAACATTTGGTGATCTTTGGATGCCCGATTTCAAAAGATTTATGCAGAACAATCAAAACAACTTTGTGTTAATAAAAAAACTAATGAATTTCGTAATGAATTAGGTGCCTGGAGGGGATCCCCTTTTACAGCTTATAGCAGTTGATTGGTTCAAAGTTGACCGTCCTGTAAATAAGGTGGCTTTGCATCACAAAAGCCTTGTGCAGGTAGTCAAAAGTTTTTTGATCTAATCTTTCTGCATATCATTAAAGTTAATGATCATACCGTATGTATGCAAGCATGACTATAGTTTCTAATACTAGAGGTGGCAAAATGGGTGGGTTTGGAGCAGTGGCTAATGGGTCAAAACTCAAAACAGATCATTCTTGATGTGGATCAGAATGGTCAGGTTGACCGTCAAAAACATTTAGATTTTTTATTAATAATTAATGTGTCTAATATGTTGACAAAAATTATATTCGCTCTATATTAATCTAAGATTATATTATGAATTAAATGATTTATAAAATACACTCTGGGGAGCTATTGACCCGTTTGGCCCAAATGGCGTGTTATTAAAAATGCATCTTTTTGTTTCCTATAGTTACATAGTTTGCATGTCTACTGATGGTTACATGGTTTCTTGTTGTTCTTATAGTCAGAAGCTGGTAAAAGACTTCCGTTTGTCCTGGTCATGAACCTGCAGGTATCTATTTAGTTTTTATCTGTTGACTAGTAATAGATTGCAACTTTCATGGATTAGGTAGTATGTTCACGTACAAATATTCTTATTTGAGTACTCATGTCAATGTGCATAAATGTAACTGAATTACATCAAGCAAAATACATATGCTAAGAGTTTGACGAACTTCTGGATTTGCCATTGATTTAAGGTGCCTGCTAAACCAAACTACAGCCTAGTTCTCTACTTTGCTGCGGACAGGCCCGTAGTCAAGGATTCCTTGCTGGGAAGATTCATTGATGAAACTGACACTTTTCGTGATTCAAGATTTAAGTTGATCCCCAGTATTGTTGAGGTATTGTTTTCTTGTGGTGATATATTTCATTCACTTATTAATGAGTCGTTAGGGTATTGTGTACCTCGTGGTGGACCCTTTTTCCATCTAACATCGAGCTACATATTCGTAACAGGGATATTGGATGGTCAAGCGTGCGGTTGGAACAAAAGCTTGCTAATTAGGTAAAGCGGTTACATGCAATTATGTAAGACACGACAACTTTTTGGAGGTAAAAGATCAATTATTTCATCTAAGATACCAGTTAGTAATACTAAAAAGCATCGGTTGCATGTCTAAAGACAACTTTTTTATTGTAAACATTCATGTAATTTTTCTTACTATTTTGTTCAGATTGATGTGGATGTTGGTTCATCATCCGTTGCACGGAGTGTGATTGGTATTGTTCTTGGATATGTAACAAGCATCGTTGTTGATCTTGCCATCATAATAGAGGTCGGTCCTCAATACCCTCATTAGAAAGAATTCATTTCTTCGTACGTTATATACCTAAATATATCCTAAGATATAAAAGATTAGTGTATCTAAATCAATACTATCACTAGGTTGTGCTAACGCCCATGCCGGTTAGTTTTCATAAACCAATAATTACATTATTACTTTACATAAATTGCAGGGTAAGGAACAAGTAGAGCTTCCAGAGTACATTCTAGGAACTGTTCGACTAAATAGAGTAAGACTAGAGTCTGCTGTTCGTCTTGAAAGTTAAGCCCAGATTACGTCACTACCCTTTGTTTCTGCTAGGGAAACATGATACGGCATGTATGACTTTGCTCAATTCTTTATAGACTTTCACGTTCCGATAGCAATGCATTCTACAAAGTAAATTTGTCAGCAAACCCCATTCTACAAAGAAAAGACACTATTTTTACAAAAAACCCCATCACAGCCCTTACCCGATTAATAACACATATTCGTTAGATTATCAAACTCTATTTAGTTTCTTACCCTTAACTTTGTATGGCAGACACCTGGATCATGTCTTCTTTTGTACTATGATAGTGTATCCCCATTTAAGTACTACCAATACTAATTTGGTCCCATTTAAGTACAAACCAAATACTAATTTGGTATAGCTCTATATGCAGCTATGGTGAATACAACATGTATGCTATCTATCATTATTATCAGATGGGCATATATGTATGTAAATATATTTATGATGAACCATATGCAAGCTGGATTGTCTTGTACAGAAACGGATAAACATTAAGCCTAACAAGTGGGTTATCAACTTGCATAACATATATTGGATCTCTTACAGATTTGATTCTATAAGATCTAATCATATATTTGCTCTTACAGATTTGATTCTATTCGATATGATTCTCTCATATCAAAGAGCCTATAAAAAGGCATGTATTAGAGCGATACAGAAAACACATCTCATCTCCTGCTTCACTACTTCACTTCTCTATTAAATCTTCTCCATGTTGTTATGAAAACATGAGCATGAGTAAAGGGAAGATATCCCAAATACTTTTCTCAAAAAAAGTTATTCGATCCCAACTCGGAAACGTGGCGTAAAACTACATATATAATATGAAGTTACCTAAGGGGAATCGCCACCCGAGAAATTATTAATAGTCCTTTGTAGCCTTCGATGTAATTAGAAACATATGACCGTTCATACAACAGACCAATACCTCTCAATCTCTATTACATTCTAATGCATACACTATATATGCTCAATACTGACTTGATCGTCGGAGGGGGTTCCCCCGGGCTCAGCCCGGGGACCTCTCTAACGGTCGCTTTCTTTGTCTTTTCAGCACTGTTACCGAAGACCCGAAGTCAAGGTCAAAGTGAGTTAGACGGTCAACCAAGCACCTTGACGACCATGCGGATTTTGGTAGCATCATACTATCACTTTTAGCAGTTCTCACTTAAAAGTGATTAATGTGTTCATTAGATAAACTATGTACACATCTTTGAGCACTTCTACTGTTTAACTGTTTTTTTCACTTAAGTGTGTACTAATATAACGGTCATATATAGAGTGTTATCTTTTGACCACCTAATTACATAATAATTGAGCGATGTGTCGATACTTAATATGATGTAAATTTTTGAGGCGTGCAAAACAACGACCCTCTTGCAGCCCTAGTCGAGCACTTTCACAGTTTCACATCCGACATGCATGATGAGGTAAATAACGTACGTGACATTGTGACTAAACGGACACGAGAACATGATTTTAACATACAACCTCTGGTTTACGCTGTTTATTTTTTTTACCATTGAGGAATAACTTGCAAGTTATTATTAAAAAAAAATTCATTCTTTTTCTCTTATGCAAGTTGCAAGTTGCAAGTTATAATTGAGCTACTTTACTGTTTTAGAAAATTATTGTAGGGTTGTGAATATCGTGTTTTCTGTGATATTTTGTAGTGATTTAATTTACTGGTTATGATAGACCAAAAGGGGAATTTTTTATCCACAAATCTTGTAACTTTTCGTACTGTTTTGTTTAGATTGATGTGGTCTTGTGGATGTTGGTTCATCATCTGTTGCACGGAATGTGATTGGTATAGTTCTTGGATACGTAACAAGCATCGTTGTTGATCTTGCCATCATAATAGAGTTCGGTCCATACCCTCATTAGAAAGAATTCATTTCTTCGTACGTTATATACCTAATATATCCTAAGATATAAAAGACTGGTGCATCTAAATCAATAATATCACTAGGTTGTGCTAATGCCCATACTGGTTAGTTTTCGCAAACCAATAATTACAAACAATATATTATTACCTTCCATAAATTGCAGGGTAAAGAACAAGTAGAGCTTCCAGAGTACATTCTAGGAACTGTTCGACTAAATAGAGTAAGACTAGAGTCTGTTGTTCATCTTGAAAGTTAAGCCCAGATTACGTCAGTACCCTTTATCTCGGCTGGTGAAACATGATACGGCATGTATGATTTAGCTCAATTGTTTATAGACATGCATGTTCGGATAGCAATGCAGGATAATGGTTCCAAATTGTTGTTCATAACTCTATAACAAGATTAAGGTTTGACCTTTTTCGGCACAATGTATTGTATTTTGAGTTGTGATGGTAAATTGCTATGCACGTATTGTTGGTGGTTTTAGTGTTATCGACTATTTTAAGTAATCACGATTGCCCCGAACAAAACGGTATATTTGTTGTTTCAAATTACTTACTTGTTTTTCTCCCCTTTTTCCAAACTATGTGACTGTCAGGATAACAGTTATGACTGTTGATTTTTAATCAACTTTAACCACCTCTAACTGTCAAATAAAATCTCTTACTTAACGTATTCATTTTCTCATTTGGACATACAAAAATCCTAACATAATCTCTTTGTTTTGCTTAGTTTTCCTGTGCCTAGAAATACTTGTATGTTCTTCTTGAATTATCTCAATAAGGAGTTCGTGATACCTAAAAATTAATTAAATGGTCAAAATACTTTATTTGAAAAGTGAGCATACATGATCTAAGAAAATTATCCAAGATCATCATCACAACACTTACCCAATTAACACATGCTCGTTAGATTATCAAAGTCTATTAGTTTCTTACCGTTAAGTGTGTATGGCATACACCTGGATCGTGTCTTCTTTTGTACTATCACTTTTAGTAGTTCTCACTTAAAAGTGATTAATGTGTTCATTATAAACTATGTACATATTTGACCACTACTACTGTTTTTTTTCACGTACTAATATAACGGTCATATATAGAGTGCTATCTTTTGACCGCCTTACATAATAATTGAGCGATGTGTCGATACTTAATATGATTTCATTTTTGAGGATTGAAAAACAACGACCCTCTTGCAGCCCTAGTCGGCGCTTTCAAATCCCACATACATGATGAGGTAGATTACGTGACATTGTGACTAAAGGGACACGAGAACATGGTTTAAACGTGCAACCTCTAGTTTACGTTGTTATTCTCCACCATTGGGCTATCATTACATATGAAAAAAATATACATATATAACTTAGAAATAACTTGCAAGTTATTAAAAAAAAAATCCTTTCTTTCTCTCTTATGCAAAGTTGCAACTTGCTAGTTATCATTTAGCTACTTTACTGTTTTAGAAAATTATTGTAGGGTTGTGAATATTGTTTTCTGTGACATTTTGTAGTGATTTATATATCTTACTAGTTATGATAAATCAAAAGGAAATTTATGATGATCCACAAATCTTTGTCTTTTTTATATTATACTTTACTTTTTTTTTCTAAAAAGAAGAGTTTGTTGATTTCTTCTCTTGCTTCAAAGCCCCACGGTGGGTGAATTTCTTTTTCAATTTGTTATGGAAACTACTTTTATCAAGATTCTCAAACATGGATATAGTTTTATAAGACCGTTAAAGTGTCAATCATATCATCAAATTATATTCCCTTAGTTATCAAAATTACAAAACCTATAAAGGTAAAATGGTCAGATTTGTAAAAGCCTCAAAAATATTTTGGTAGCATTGGTTTTCCATAGCACCACATTGTCTTAATGGAAAAGAAAAAGCCTACCAAGCTATTTATTCCCATAATTACATATAATTGATGATGTTATATCAATCATTTACTTACAAGGAAAACTAAAATTAGATACAAACAAAATTCAATAGTAGGGTTATTAGTGGGAGTTGTTAGTGTCTCTAGATTTTATGGAAAAGTTAAAGCTTGATTGAAGGATGTCCCCTAGGGTTTAAATGTACTTTCTTTGTTCCAAAACTTAGTTTGACGTACTATTTATATTTAAGAATCAGTCTCACCTTTTTATTTCAGTTTATTTTTATTACATTATTTAAATATTTTATACATGATTATACATTTTCTAATAGTATGTATCGGTATACATTGACAGCTAGGAGTAGTTAAAATTTAGTTTATAATTGAATTCAAAAAACATGTTACCAACTCTAGATTTGTATAATTGGATTAGGTTTTATGTCTTGTTTAGCTGTGATTTGATGTTAAAACAAAGAAAATAATTAATGAGCAAATACAAAACGCCAAAAAGGATTACCAAAAACATGGAGGTTGCTAACGAACGATATTCGACAAGTTTCGACCTACAAATCGAAATCATGCTTCTTCGGTTCTTCCACACATGCAACATGGGTTTGACCATAAGCAAACCAAACATCACGATACCAAAACACTGTGCCAAAATCTGGGAAGATAACCATATATACACGATACACCCTATTTTATGGGCTTGTTTTACTTAAAAAATGTGTCCACATTTTCCAACATATCAAAATGTAGAAGACGACCATGTTCGCTAAGTAAATACGGAGTATCAGTTTTGAAGATCGTTTTATAGTTATACTCCATTTGTTATTCGAACACATCGCATTTGCTAGAACATACAGATTAAAAATAATAATAATAATAATAATTAAAATTAAAAATAAAAATAAAAATAAAATGATGCAGGGTCATCTCATGGATTTTGGTGGCCTCGTGTCATCATCACAAATAGGCCTTTAAATACAAACAAAATACACATGCAACAGTAGTACGTGAACTAATTAAATTCAAGCCTCATATTGTGTATATATCTAATATAAGTGCATGGAATTTTGTGACCATCGACCCTCGTCAAGTGGTAGCTAGCCCTGTGCACTGACACCGCTTGCACACTCCTAAAAACGGCTTTGAAGAGATGTAATAAATGATAAACACAATGTTACATACATAATACGATACATTGATGCTTAATAAGTTAACAATCGAGTATGTCTAACGGCCCATAGGGTATTAATTTGTTTAGATGTATGAAAAAAGAAACGTTGAGTTCGTTAAACCAAAAATGATTATGGTAATTTAAATGTTTAATTAATGTGTATTAAATGCATTTTCATTTTAAAAAGAAAGTTTGAGTCTATTTAATAACATTTAAACAATGCTTTATATGCATTCGTTAGACAAACCCTTGTTACAAAAACATAACACGTCTCATTATACTTGCTCATTATACTTGTCTGCTTAAACGTATAATAGTATAAGAAGTATTATGATTCTATAAAGATAATTTCTGATCATCTATATAAAATGATGATATAAATATATATTATGGCATTTGATCAACCTCATCGAACAAAACAATCCCATGACTTCAACAACAACTCGTAATAAAGTGATTACTTTTTGCATTACATACGTTCACGAGGTGTGATACAAGCAATTTCCCACCACTCCAACCTCGTGAATGTAAATAGTATTGTACTAGTAACAATTACACAATAGAGTAAATTATTCACCTTCTATAAAAACTTTTTTATTTGAATCATAAATCTATAGTCCATATGCAGAGACGGACCCAGAATATTCCAGAGGGTGTTGCACAATTTTTTTTTAATGATTTAAAGTACTAAAGTTGCCCGATGAAAAATTTATTAGAAAAATTGGGGGTTGCACGTGCCAGAAAATGACACATTTTATCAAAAATTTACACTTCATGACTTAAAATGGGGTATGACCCGTGTCACACCCGGCTCTCATGTGAGTCCGTCTCTGTCCATATGGCAGAGAGTTTAGGCCAGCTAAGTTAGTGTTACCGGTTATTAACGCTTTGCAAAATATAAATAGCTAGTATATGTTAATGTGCTCGTGGGAGCCAAAAAAGTGTCAACATAATTACGTACTGATTCATGTTATATTTGGGAGTGAAACTTTTTTTCAACATGGAGTCATGCATGCATGGACCACCCCGTTTTCATAAAAAGAAAAAGTTTATTGATTCACATGAAATAAAGGTTTTATATTAATTTTACTACAAATAAGACAGTCAAAAAAATTAGGAAGGAGTTAATGCCCTTTTCTTTATCACTTTCTGCTATGTTTCAGTCTTTCTTTCTGACCCAGTCTTCGTATAAAAGCAACCGGTAAAAAAAGAAACAGCGCCCCTCTAGCTTTTATCAGCTAAATATCAATTTGTCTGATTATATATTTTCATTTTCATTTGTGTAACAAGCAAAGAAAACAAAAGGTTTATATGAAAATTGATATTTCAATTTAAACAAAAGGTTTAATTTTTATTCCTTTTAAATCATATTCTTCAAGTGTTTAAAATTGGAGTAACAAATATTTCTATATCATCCTTTTAAAATGTACTTACTTATTTCTAACTAGACTCTAATGACGATATATTATTAAAATGGAAAGGTTGTCTAATAAGGATTAGCACTAACATCAACACTATTTGTCTTGTTATTAACAACACATTAATACCCATGATTCAAATTTCAAACTATCAAATTTGACCAATATAACTGTTATTTTGCCCCAGTTTTTTTTTTTTTTTTTTTTTTTTTTTTTTTTTTTTTTTTTTAATTTGACCAATATTGCTTTATAAAATCATCAAAAAGGACAACTCCTTTATTTCATAGAGTACCGTACTATATATATCCAGATGTGTATGTATATGGTTGTGTAGTCATGCATGCCTTATCACTAGTTATTTATGGTTGTGTAGTCAGTCATGCATGCCTTATCACTAGTAAATATCGTACAAAACTTACGTTCTTTATGCCTTCTTGTGTGTTTACAGATGTACCAACCATGTATTTACTTTGTGCACCATAAAATATAACAATGTGAATATGATATTAATAGGATAAATTTCTTTTTAAATAATATTTCTTTTACAGAATGAGAGCACTGAGTAAAATTGTGTGATAGGATTCTTAAAGAGAAGATACCTAACAAAAGCCAAGAATAAAGGAAGTTCTATTCCCTTCCATAATGTCACTGGCAATGGCATCTACGATTATGCGTTTCACTATTTTATTTTTTAGAAAACAGTACTAACAACTATTTTTTGGTTTATATGGAAATAAAAGACTAATCATCCATATTACAAATAATCTAATAATTTTGTTTCAGGCAAGAAATCTGTGATTAACGTAAGCAAATCTTTATTCAATCAAATACACGTTTTAAAGACAGCTTTTGACTAGGCCCGTAAACGAACTGAACGTTCAGTGAACATTTCATGAACCGTTCGGTAAAAAGTTTCTTTATGTTCGTTTATTTATTAAATGAACGAACATGAAAAATATTTTACGTTCGTTTAGTTAAATGAACAAACATGAACAAAAGCCGCGTCCGTTCATTTTCGTTCGTGAACGTTGGATTATGCGTTCGTTAACATTCGTTTATTTTCATTTATTTATTTATGTTCGCATATCATATATTTTAACTGTACAATTTTAAAATTTGTTTGTTTAAACAAAACAATACTTATAAAAACAGTATATTGTGCATAATTTAATTAAGTTTATGTTTGTTTGTCTATTTTCATTTATGTTTGATCGTTTATGTTCGTTTAACGTTCGTTTAGTATCTTAATAAACGGATATAAACGAACATAAACAACTCATTTTCTTAATAAACGAACATGAACAAGAAAATTCGTCTGTATAACCGTTCATGTCCGTTTATTTGTCCGGTTAAAATTAAATGAACGAACATGAACAAGGCCCCGTTCATGTTCGTCTGGTTCGTTTACAGCCCTACTTTTGACAGTTTAACATATTTATAGTATTTATAGAAAGTGTAGGGTTAAAGTGAAATATTGAATTGTTTAATGTTGAAAATTAGTTAAAGACGAAAGAAATATATAGTATAATTAATAGTTTTATTAAAACACTTCATTACTTAAAAGTGCAGTGATCTGTTTATATTGTACAAACAACTAAAAGCACATCTATCAAATTGAATAAAAACAATTAAAACACCATTATTAAAAAGTACAATAAAATTTTCACAAGATACAACATAATTTAGAATATAAAATAATTAAACACACTAACTAATGTTATTTTTAAAATACAATAAAATAAAAATTACATGTTATAATACACATTATACAAGTTGATGGTATATTTAGTTTTGAAAACCGGACCAGACCGGACCAACGGGTTCAACCGGGAACCGGTGTCGTCACCAGTTCAACTAACGAATAAAAGCCATCCGAAAACAAACCAGAGAGGACCCGTTGAAACCGATACAAACTGATAAATCAGGATCATCGAGATCTATTTCTCTGGTTAATCGTTACAGGGTACCCACGTATACTATATATAAAGGAAAAAACAAAAAGTGAAAAGTAAAAAGTTGAACTTAAAAATAGAAATGTTGAAAACATATATTTCAAAAAGAAACTATTAATACACATCGAAAACCGGGTTGACCCGGGACATTTCAAACCTGGCGGGTTGACCTGGTTTAATTTCACCCGTGTCCGACCCAATCCGTCGGGTTGACCCGGTTTAAATCAACCCGTTTTTCGATCGGAACGGTTCAACCAGTTGAACCACCCGAGTCGACTCGTGTTTCAAAATATTATGTTTAATCCTCAAATCTTCAAACTTTTATTATTTTTTGTTTATAACTCATAAACAGTTTTTATAACTAAACGATCTGTCGATATAAAATCTAGTTGCCAGAGACAGTTACTCGTCTACTTTTACAAAAGCTTTTACTTCATAACGAAATTTGTATAGTGTAAACACTTCTTCACGATCATCACTTTGAAGTTTGAACTTTCTTTTGTCTGTGTCCAAGTCTGAATAACTGAGCACTTTTCATGTTATTTTATATATGATTATCAATAATTTGTCAAATACAATCTTGACAAAAAAATGTTCAGATGGACAAAATTCGCAAACACCAAATAGTCACAGATACGTATCTCTCACTTTATGAAATCTTTGTACATTATGATAACTTTATTATGTTTAGTTTTGACTCATTTAAAAAAATAAACATAGGCTCTCTTTTGCAAGCATGGAGAAGATAGCGGTAGTAGTAGCTGTTTCTGATAAAGTATTTGGTAACGTAGTTGTATAGTCATGTTAGTAAGTGGAAATTAAATGCTAGTTGATAGCAAAAATGTTGCTAGAAGTAGCATGTTGATTTGGAGCATTTAAAAAAAGTATAAATGTTAGTTGCTTGTTTCCAAACAAGCATTTTGTGCAATATGCTAACTGTTAGTTGCTAGTTGGTTCAAAATGCTTATAAACGCTCGCTACTAAATATACTCCAAGTGGAAAATATTTTTTATAGTTCTCATTATTGTTCAATAAGAAACTTTAGCATTTTACTAGTTTTAGAACCTGTGCATGCATGAGGTTTTGGCAAAAGTATAACATGTAATAATATTTCAATAACTTTGGTTTGAAGTTAAATGTTGTGACAATTTATAAATTCCTGGTTTTGTAAAATTTAAGATTTTTCTATAAAATTATTTTAAATTTTAATACTTATATAATTATATATCTGTGCACACATGAGTTTTCACATAAGTTTTTCATTATTTGTTAATATCGATTAATATTTTTTAAAGATTTTTGTTGCACAAAAATTTTGTTAAAATTACTTGGTGTTTAGGTTGATTTTATTTAAATTTAACCATTAATATCATAATCTAGACATCATGCGTATTTAGTAGCACATAATAAATCTTGAAAAGAAAAATATGTGTCTTTATACGACAATATCGTCTATTTATATTTATTTCACAGTACCTTGTGAGTTTGTGCCTACATTTTGATATTTATATTCTTGTTAATAACAATTTAAACCGTATTAAATTTTTAAAGCCATGTGCTTGTTAAACTTATAAAGAGGAATAAAACGAGTCTTTATTGAATGTGGACACTAAAAACCAGAAACTTAAATGATGATGATGATGATAATACTTCATACATCTCAAAATATAAGTCTACTTTGTTATTTTTTGTTGTTCCAAAATTAATGTTCACTTTTAATTTTAACCAATCAAAATGCTTGTAAATGGGTGACAATAAATTTTTTATTGGTTAATATTATAAAGGACCCACTTTTCTTAAACTTTGTAAAATATGAAATTGAACATATAATTTGGGACGAATGGAGTAATAATAATAATAATAAGAAGAAGAAGAAGAAGAAGAAAAAGAAGAAGAGCATCTACAATGCAAAAAGTCTTTAAAGACTTTTTGCATTTAATGCTTCTTATGTTTAATGCAAAGGATTTTGAGGAAAGACTTTGAGTTTGCCAAGTCTTTTTACAAAGCTTTTCAAAAAGCTTTAACTACAATGCCAAAAAACCCTTTCAAAAGACTTTTGGTAATAGTAAAAAGCTATTGATGGTTTGTGCATTGTGGATGCTCTAATAATAATAATAAAAGAAGAAAATTAAAAAAAAAAAAATGTTTTCTGTATATCCTTACTTAATCGCATAAAAAGAAATAACATGAGTCGTTCGTATATGTATAATCTTGTGTATTCATTTACATGTATGGTAACTCGTACTTTTCTATAATATAGAGTATAAAGTCTAGGAGGTAATTATTAAATTTATAAATTTATTTAAAAACATGTAAACTGATAACTATATTTAAAGATAAATAATTTTTTTATTTAACAACTAAAGTTTTAATAATTTATCCTATTTACTTTTTTTTACAATTTGATTTTTATTTAGGGGTGTTCACATCAACTAATACCCACAGGAACCGAAAATCAAAACCGTACCTAATTGAACCGAATGAAATAATCGGTTTTTGGTTTGGATATGGTTTTGCAAAAAATTAAAGAGAACATAACCGAAAACCACATTCACATAAATTTATAAATTTTTATATATTTATATACATAAAAAAAATCATTAAAACTCTTTCTTAGCATAAATATAACATTTTGTAAGATTAAAAATATTTTTTTCAACAAAAAACATATAATTAAATAAAAAAAAATTATATCAAATTGCGTTATTCGGGTCAATCCAAAAACCGAACCAAATTTAAATTCATTTTTCTGTTCAGTTTCATCCAATATGAATTCAGTTTGGTTCGTTTCTCGGTTTTACTAAAAAAAAATATTTTAACCAAACCGAATAAACTGAACCGATGAACACCCCTACTTTTATTGGCAAATAAGAATGCTCAATTTTGCCACGTAGATAAAATGATACACTCACGTTAGTCCGATTGAGTTGTTTATCCCTTTTTGTCACTTTTAAGTTCCTTTATTGTATAAGAGATATTGAATTAAACTATTAAAGTGGGCGTGCAATTAAACATGGCAAGTTTATATGTTTAATCATGAGAGCGCACGATATCACACTATTATATGCCGACATTTTCAATTGTAACATGGAACTTACGATATTAGCTAGTGTTATTTTTACAGTTATATGCTAACGTTAACTCAACAACCTAATGTTACATTATGTGTGTACGTATGCTTCAGTTTTCAGTATCGCTGTTACAAATAAGATAACTCATAAGATAACTATCAGTATCATACTTACATGAGAACCATTTTAACAAAGTTGACGTTAATAAACCGTATGCTTTAATCTCTAAATTATGCTTAGCATAAGCACTTGCTATCTCCGTCTCAAATTAAATATTCACATAGCTATTTATTTTGGGATGTATCAAAATAAATGTATATTTATGTTTAAGCAATCATAAACGACTTTAGTGTGTAGATATGTTATTTGATTGGTGAAAAATATAGTTAGTGAAAATTTACTAAAACTTTATACATTATAAAAGTGAACATTTATTATTAAACAAATGAATTACATAAGAGTGTTGTTACTCACACCACAACTTTTTATTTCACCACATTCCAAGCATTACAGTATTGTACATTGTGTTGTACAGCTTGTACAAAGTGGTGTCAAATAAAATGGTGTGAGTATCAATACCCATTACATAATGTAATCTTAGAAATTTACCCAACAATTCATATTATAAAATTAGAGATGATTTGCACACTCAACCAAATGATTAGACACTCCAATTAATTGTGTTGGGACATTTATACCCTCGCATAGATGAAAGTGTAAGCACAATATATTGAAGCGTAAGCACAATAAATTTATACCCTGAGTTATTTTTACACTTTTATCTATGTGAGAGTATAAATATACAAACACAATAAATTAAAGTGTCACAATCATTTTGTTGATTGTGCAAATCTCCTTCCATCTAAAATGTACTACTCCTTCCGTCCCGTATTAAGTGTGTCCGCTTACTTCATGCACAAAGTTTTCGAAAATTCTACAAACTACACTCTCCACCAATCAAATATCATTTTTATCTATTAAAGTCTCATCTTATTGGTTGAAATAAAATATGGACATTTAATTTGAAACATCTAAAGATTTTATTATGGGAAGTGATACTTACAGCACATTTTTTGATGCACACACCACAATTATGCATATATCATGTTGTAACTTGTGCATTAATGATGTGATATTGCGATAAAAGAAACAAAAAATATAATGTAAGTATCACTTCCCTATTATTATGAACATTTAATATAAGACGGTGAAAGCAATACATTAAGCAAGAGTAGATAGTACTTTACTATATTTATGACCCAATTTGAACAACCCCACATGTTTCCAAAAGCAATTCAAAACTCTCATGAAAAACACATTCACTCACAAGTATTATGTCATTCCCTCCTTTTTAATACTCACCCCTTTCTTCACTCCCAATAAACACATTAAACAAAAAATCACTTCATTCATATATTCATAATATAAATTCACCTACCTTTCTTTCATTACAATTTCACAAACACAAAAAACCCATATCAAATTCACTCACCATGTTCATATTCATCTTAGCTTTCATATTCATAACCCCATTTTCATCATCTGCTAATGACCCATTATCACAAGCACTCTTAACCCTCAAATCAAACTTACTCATCCCACCCAATGGGTTACACAATTGGGTTTTGGATAAAAATCAAAACCCATCTCTAGAAATCCAATCTTGCAAATGGGTTGGTGTTAAATGTGATCAAGATGCTAAAAAAATTGTATCTTTAGACTTAAGTGGCCAAAATCTTGGTGGGGTTTTTGAAAAGAGTCAGTTTGATCAGTTTCTTGATTTGGTTGAGTTAAATTTGAGTCATAATGCATTTAGTGGTGAATTCCCAATTGGGGTGTTTAATTTGAGTAGTTTAGTGTCATTAGATATTAGTAGGAATAATTTTTCAGGTGTGTTTCCATTTGGTGTATCAAAGCTTGTGAATTTAGTTGTTTTAGATGCTTTTAGTAATAGCTTTTCGGGTTCGTTGCCTTTAGATGTGTGTGATATTGCCTCACTTAAAGTTTTGAACTTTGCTGGTAGCTATTTTAGTGGCCCGATACCGGGGTCGTTTGGTAAGTGTAAAAGGCTCGAGTTTTTGCATTTGGCTGGTAATCTTTTAGGTGGGAAGTTACCGGGTGAATTCGGTATGCTTGAAAGTATTGTGCATATGGAGATTGGTTATAATGCTTATGATGGTGGTATACCGTGGGAGTTTGGTAATATGAGTAAGCTTGAGTATCTAGATATAGCGGATGCTAATCTTTCGGGTGTGCTTCCGAAAGATTTAGGTAAGTTAAGTAAGCTTACTACGCTCTTTTTGTTTAAGAATCATCTTTCCGGTGTGATTCCTGTGGAAATTGGTAATCTTTTGAGTCTTGAAAGTTTAGATCTTTCGGATAATATGCTTTATGGTCCTATTCCGGATAGTTTTTCGGAGTTGAAGAATTTGAAGTTGTTGAGTGTTATGTTTAATGATATGAATGGTTCTGTTCCTGATGGTATAGCTAAGTTGCCTAATCTCGAGTCACTTTGTATTTGGGATAATTTCTTTAGTGGTATGCTTCCGCAAGAGTTAGGTAAACACTCTAAGCTTAAATTGGTTGATGTTTCGACAAATGATTTTGTTGGTGTTATTCCACCTGACATTTGTTCTGGTGGAGAGTTGAGTAGGCTTATGCTATTTTCAAATTATTTTTCGGGTGGACTTTCGTCTATTTCCAATTGTTCTTCTCTTGTTCGTATTCGTCTTGAAGATAATTTGTTTTCTGGTGATATATCTTTGGATTTCAATGTTCTTAAAGATGTGTCTTACGTCGATTTATCCGGAAATAATTTAACTGGTGGGATTCCTTCTGATATCGTTCGTGCATCGAGCCTTGAGCGTTTTAGCGTGTCTAATAACCCTAACCTTGGAGGGATTATTCCCGAAAAAATATGGTCTTTACCTGCTCTTCATAACTTCTCAGCTTCATCTTGTAACATTTCCGGTAACTTTCCTGGATTTCAGTCGTGTAAGTCGTTAGCAGTTGTTGACTTGAACGGAAATCACTTAACAGGAACCATCCCGGAAAGTGTGTCGTTTTGTGAGAATCTTGAAACGTTAAATTTAGCTGAAAATAACTTTTCAGGTGAAATCCCTGTGAAGTTAGGAACTTCAATGAAGTTAAAGTTTCTTAATTTGTCATATAATGATCTTTCGGGTGTGATTCCTACTGAAAGTACGTTCAAGTCAATGGATAGTAGTTCATTTATTGGAAACCCGAATCTTTGTGGTAGACCTCTTACAACACCATGTCATCATGGGAACGGAATATCTAAGGGAATGGATTTAGGAAGTAGAAGGAAGCATAAGGTTGCTTGGGTGATTGTACTGTGCGCAATTGTGGTGGTACTGTTGGGTTTACTTTTTGGGATGTTTTACTATCGGAGACAAAATGTCAATCGCCACTGGAAGTTGGTGTCGTTTGGCGGGTTACCAGACCTCACAGCAACTGATGTTTTAAAAAGTTTTGACTCCATCGAAACTGTGGAAACGCCATATTCATCAAATTCAGTTTGCAAAGCAGTATTGGCAACTGGGATGACGATAATAGTCAAAAAGATCGAATGGGGTACAAGAAGTTCGAATCTTTTATTGGATTTTATAAACCGATTAGGAAATTCAAGGCACAAGAATTTGGTTCGGTTGTTAGGTTTTTGCTACAACAAGAATCTTGGTTATTTGTTGTACGAGTATCTGCCAAACGGAAATCTTGATGAAAAGATTGGAGTCAAGAGAGACTGGACCTCAAAACACAAGCTCATGATTAACATTGCGAGGGGCTTGTGTTATCTTCACCATGATTGTCATCCCGCCATTCCTCATGGAAGTCTGAATGCTAGTAACATAGTTTTTGATGAAAATATGGAGCCCCATCTGGTGGAATTCGCTTTCAAAACAATATCCGCAATGGAAACAGGTACGAATTCGGTTGATGCCTAAAAAAAGCCGTTTTTCTTAAATGATTTTCTACTTTAGAATCTAGAAATCTTTAAATTTTACAGATTTTGAAATCTTTGTTTATATACTTTTATATTATGGCAGGTGAATATAAGGGCGTTACGGAACATGAGCTAAACGATGATATATTGAACTTTGGGGAGGTCGTTTTGGAGATTTTAACAAATGGGAAGCGAAGAAATGGTGGTATGAGCGTACAAAGGACACCAAAAGACATTTTATTGAAGGAGATATTTAACGACAATGAAGTGGCTGATGCTTCTCCATCTTCAAAGTCTGTCCAAGAAGAGATTAAACAGGTTCTTGAAGTGGTAATTCGCTGCACTGCCAACAAGCAGTCAGATAGACCTTCAATGGAAGATGTTTTGAAGATTCTTTCTGGTTTGAAACCCCAGAAGAAATAGTGTACCTTTTTTTGCGTATTTAAGTAGTTTTTAGTTTATATAAATGTGGATATATGGTTTGTAGAATGGCTTTTCTTTGTTTGTTGTAACGCTAGATGCGGTCTTGAAACTTTTAATGATGTCATAAAACCTACAATTGAATATTGTATATATTTTGGTTCAATTCTCCTTCCCTGGTTCTGATTCATGTTATTGCTTCTGAATGTCATTATTTACATCCGTGTGTGCTGTAAAATTGTGCATACCGCCAGTTTTCCTATCTTGTAAGATGTATGGTTATGGGGCTAAAATTGCTCTCCTTACAGGCTTTATTTCTGGTTGGGTAAGGGACGACCACTCAGTCCAGAAGCTCATGGGCGTTTGGTGACACTCATTCGAGCCAAACTGAAGCCTCGGGAGCTGGTATTGCCTCCCGATGAGCTGTTCGAGACTAAGGAATCTAGAGATTTCCTAGAGTACTCTCTCCTTTATGGATGAATGGATGTGCCAGTGTTTAAACTACCTTAAATGGTATCACCTTACCGCACTTTCCCCTTGGGTTACCCTCGAGGAACTGTTTAGTGGTCCGGTTGTCTCGCACTCCTGGAGGATGGTCGCGGTGGACGAAGACCTCGTTCGCTTCACTCTGGAAGTTGTTTATAGAAAATTTTAAAGTGCATTAATCAGGCTGTGAAGTTAAAGTTCAAAGGGGCTATGAGACGCGACATAGGAATTTGGAAGACTTCTTATATTTGTTTCACTTGTACAATTTTAGCATTTCACGTGTGCTTACTATTAGCCAGTAACGGTTTATGAAACAAGGTGTTCGTCAAATTCCAGAAATAAGATATTGTATAATTCGCGGTGTAGAATGGTTAGCATATAGTTAGGGGTGAAAACGAGTCACGCAGAGCCTGCAAAAGCTCAGCTTATTTATAGCTAGTAATAAAGTTTGAGCTCTGGCTCAAGGTCGTTTAGGCTCCGCTCATTTCGATCTTTCACCAATCCGATTCAGAGGAGCTTGGCTCGTTTAGGCTCAGCTCATTTTGAGGCATATCACTATATATGCTTGAGAGATAAGCGAGGCAGGGGATGTATTTAATGTCTACTACAGCATCATATGTAAAAATCTCAACAATTTTATCAGTAAAAAACTTTCATTTTTCAAGCTACTGAACCAAGTAAACCTATAACAATAATCTATTTGTAAATGGTACGACTTAAGCCAACTACGGCATACTTAGGCAAAGCATGAAAATCTATTGACTAAACATTAAGACAAAATTATAATGTCATGTTCTGGAAACAATGAGTTGCACATAAACAAGCATCAAACAGAACCAACACGGCTATTAAAACATGACTACTTAGAATGCAGCATGTTTTACTAAGCTTTTGCAAAATTTTACTACGTTGAAGCTTCTATTAGGCAACACCACCAAAGTTTGCCTTAGCATATGACAAAACACATCGAGTAGATTAGAAACTGAAGAGGATGAATACCCAGAAAAATAAAATAATGGGACCAGAAAAATGTAACCATACAAAACTCGGCAAAACAGCATCGTTGCAGCAAAAATGAACACTATCTATAGTTTCTCCTGCAGCAGTACTATGAAAAGTTGTATATTCAAAGCATTCAAGAAGAAATATAAGCACGTAACCCAGCCAAAACAAATTCAAAGAACTTAGATGAGCACACCATAGAATTAAACTGGAAACAAATTTGCCAATTGATGGGATAACACCAACATGAACCCCATTTCACAACTTGTGTCTATGCAAAATCTAAAACGGTCTCATCAAAATTCCCTGATAGAATAGAATCCTCAAAGTGCTTCATCTTTTTTAGGCTAAAAATTAAAAATAAGAAAACATAACATAAGCTTCCAAGCTGTCCAAGTGTTGAACTCGGTAAACAGCAACAAGAACACCTTAAAATCCAAGCTTGGTTCTGCGCCAGTGCCTGCGCTTAGCATTGTACCTGAGACACATAATAAACACATGTCAGCAAAACTAGAATAACAAAAATACCTTATCCAAACTGTAAAGAAAACGTAGAATATAGTTTTGACCTGATTTTGTTGTCAGTCCTCATGCGAATCCAATTGGGGATAGGCCTGTTCTGCCTCATCTTCTTAGCAAGCTTCTTCTTGATCATGAACGACTTGTGTGACGGCTGTATACAAAGAAGCACATTAAAGATGAATAAAACGACCAACATTAATAACAAAACTAAAACATATCATGATGCATAAGTTTAAAACCCCAAAACACATCTTGAGACTCTTTAAAGGCATGTAACTAACTAGAAAACTATATCAGATAGTGAATAATCATGTTCACAAACCACAAACTGGAGCACACGTCTCCCATAACAAGAGTCCAACATCCTATAAGATCATAAAGCTTATCTAAAAAGCATGTGTTAACTAAAGAACATTAAAAAAGCCAATCAGACATCTTGCATTAACTAAACAATCTATATATATTAAACCACCTACAAGTTCAGATACAAACTCTTCCAAGAGATAGCACGAAAACACATTAAATATGAACACTAGGCTAAATTCAATAAACATAAAACCCCCATACACAAAAACCTTGATTAGGGGAAAAAAACTAGAGACTTGTAGAGTTTTAAAAAAGATCTATTACAATCATTCACATCCAAAAAGCAAATGCAGTTAAGATGCTAGATGATATGGGTACAATAAGCACATCATTATCCAAAAAGCAATATCAGAGGTCAGTAACTCAGTATCATGTTTTAAGAACATAAATCAACTCTTAAACATACGACCCAAAGCATCAACAATCTACTTTCATCATTATAAACCAGCATAACATATATCCAAAAACTGTCTTCTTCAGTATAACAAATATAGAGTCGTTATTTTAAGTTGTACAAATCAGCAACCATATTTGTTTTTAAAAGGTGTTAGAAGTTGCTATTTTTACGCATGTTAATCGGCTTGTAAGCACACATAAAAAAAACCAAAATAAGCACTTATAACAAAACAGCACTTGTTTTGATCCTAGAATAAGCAGAGTTTGGATGATACAATATAGCTTTTAGCTTATAGAGATATTATCAATAATATAAGCAGAAAGATACAAGAATTCCCAAACAGCCCTTAAATCTGCTCATACTAACTATCGAAAAAAATGCCTCAAACAGTCACCCAAACACCCTATATCCGCTGCTTAAGTGCTTATCCATTATACCAAATCACAACATACAAAACCCAATATGCACCCCTAAAACAATTTCAAACAATGAAACTACAATACTGAGCGTGTTTCTGGTAGCTTATATGTTAGGTTTAGGGGGTGTTTGTTTTGGCTTATAAAGCAGGCTTATGGCTTATTTAGTTTTCGGCTCATAACAGAATAAGATTATAGAAACCGAAATGTTTCAAAATAAGCCACAAAAAGTGATCTTCTGAAACATAAGCCCAAAACCAAATAAGCCATTATGAGCTTTATTTAAAACTTGAAAAGCCAATAACTCAAGATTTGTGGACTATGAGCTTATAAACACAAAAAGAGCTTATTGAGTTTTCAAATTTTACATAAGCTCATAAACCAAACATATAAGCTAACACAAACAGTCCCTAAAGTAACTTAAACACACATAAACCTTAAATAAACCATCAACAAACTAAAACAACAGAAATATATTCTATTAAATCAAGTTTACAAATTATAAAATACAGATCAATCGAAAAAAAATGATGAAGAATGAGTTACCATGGTGAAAGTGTGTGTGTGTAGGTGCTCTGACGGCAAACGACGACTATGATAAAAATGATTTCTTATCACTTTATATACCTAGGGTTACCCCCTTTTCATTTCATTTTGGACTCTAGGCTGGGTGGGCTTTTCAGCCCATTTAAACTTGTTGGACTCACTTTAGTCTCAATTTATTGTTTTATGATAGTACTGTATTTGCTTTTACTTAGTAAAGTTTTTTATTTTATTTATTTATTTATTTATTTATTTATTTATTTTTTTAAGTGAAAGTAAAAATTAGGAAGTAAATATTTTCAGTCTAGTTTTAGGAGGAAACATTTTTTTTATTTTTCAAAAACAACCATATTACCCTTTGTTTGTTTTCAGACTGTGTTCTTGATTATTACTTAAAGAGGATAAGTAAATAAAATGAAGTGCAACAAAAAAAAGTTGTGTTATTGAGTATCACTTAAAGAGAAAAAAATGAAAAAGAAGGGTGATTCGGTTGATTTTGAAGTAAAATGTTTCTTTCAAAAATTAGTCTGTACTGTTTACTTTCTATTTCTTTATTAAAGAACTTGAGAACTACGTTTTTTCTTTTCTTTTTTTTAATTTTTAATACTCAATAACACATTTTTTTAACTCCATATTTTATTATTTATTTATTTTTATTTTTTTATAATTTTCCTTCTTTAAGTGGTACTCGATAGCAAAGTGAACCAGCTGCCTTAGGGCAGTTGGCCACCAACTTCCGCAAAAGCGCGCAGTTGACCAAGTTAAAGCTTAAAGGCGGGGGTTCGAATCCGGACTCCAACTTGGTCAGCCAGTGTTGCCTAGGTAATTTACCGGGATATGCCTTCCTTGTTGGGTGGGGGGCTCGGTACCAAAAAGGTACACGGAGTTGAGATGGTTCCGCCAAATACCATCGATAGCAAAGTGTAAAGTTAAAGTTATGTTTGGCAAAAATAATTAAAAAAAGTAACCAAAAATAGAGTTTTAGATGGAGATGGAACCCGGTCTAAAAAATCAGAAATTACTTTTATGAGCTAATTAAATTAACATTTGATTTTAAAAGATTACAAAATATTGTTTTTCATTTTAAGTTTCATCTTTAGAACAAAACATATATTCTTCTAGTAAAAAGAATTCTTAATCTTGGGTGTGAAACATGTCCCGACTAGTTTTGTTTAAAGTGGTCTTGTGAAGGGTTGCGACGTAGCATGACGATCAATGTTGTGGTGTTCATTATACATATATACATTTGTTGGGGCCTTTATGGCAACCCCACACATGGCAACTGTAGAAACAGCCACTGTAGAAACCACTTAGGCCGGGTCGGGTTTGGGCGGGGCGGGTCAGGACTAACGACCGTTAGTTACTGTAGCGTTATAACTAACGGTCGTTAGATATTTAACGGCTGTTAGTTAACGGTCGTTATCTTTAACATTTTCTTTAAAAATTCATACGAAATTGATCCTTCATCTCAGAAGTTCGTTGCATATTTAGTCCTCTCATAATTTACATGATTCGTCCTTCATGTTATACGTCTATTGCAAAATCAGTCATTAGTCACTAAATTGACATTAAGTAGCTACCGGCCGTTATTACACTTTCCCTATTCGAAAAACACCCCGCGGCAACGCGCGGTTTTCCAACTAGTTAGATACAAATGAAAGGGCATAGGCTAAACTACAGGATTAAACAAAACGTAATACTACCTCCGTCCCACAATAAGTGTCCACTTTGAATTTTCAAAGTCTTACTCATTCAACTTTGACCATAAATATTTTTATTTGTGTTATGTAATACGTGATGAAAAATATATGAATGGATTGAGTTTTAAATGTATTTTCATTGATATAATTTTCATCAATAATTATATTTATGGTCAAAGTTGAATGAGAAAGACTTTGAAAATTCAAAGTGGACACTTATTGTGGGACGGAGGGAGTAGTTGGCTAGAGCTAGACGATTGTTATTTGTAATTGAAATATGAGAAAACTTTTTAGTTATGTTGTTTAATTGAGAGTTAGTGTTAAAAGTACGATCTTGTCTTGCCATCACAAGAAGAATGGAAGAAAATCATCTCATGTTGAAGTAAAAGTTTGCTTCTACTTCGGACAAGCGAGATGAATCCTTCGGACTAGAGTAAGTCCTTCGGATTCGGTGTAGCTCTTGTGTATGGTATATTGCTTCGGATATCTGCAAAATAAACACGTCCGTTAGACTCGCCCCGGGAATGTACCCCAGGACCAACCTCCGGCGTGAGAGTAAGTATATGTTCTTAGTGAGAGAAAGTATGAATAAAACTAGAGAGTAGGAGAAAATTAGTTAACCTTAAATGAAGATTTCCTCTCTATTTATAGACTTTCCATATGGAGCGCCAGGCTGGTTTGTACTTAGCCCTTAATGTTCGCTAGTTTGTGCTCCATTATCATATACTTAGTGTACTTGTTTGTACTTTGATTACTGTACTTACTGGATCATCCAAACGGTGAGGTCTTCCGAATGTCTGGGGTTCTTCGGCTATCGTTAGACCTTTCGGATATTGATCTATTCTTTCCCGACACGTTCGGCCATGTTAAGCTTGATATGGATCCGGAAGGTATGTTGTATATCCGGAGGGTACATACGCCAACATGTCCCCCCAGTATCATAGTATTGGTTATGCCAATGGTGTGATACTAAGTTTAGTTTTTGCAGCTTTCCGAAGAGGTTGTAGCTTCGTCCTTCATTAGAGTTGTGTGCAAGATGCCAAAAGTAATTAATGTGTCGTTTAAGGTGCGCCGTCGTTTTTTACCGCGTCGTTTGGATTGGAACACGTATGTGTTTCGAGAGACACACGGCGTGGATGCTTGACACGTTAGCCCTACGGGTGACGTGTCTTTTCCCGCTCATTTTTTACCGTCTATAAATAGCCCATTTTTATTCATTTACACCACTGTTATTTTTCTCACACATACATACCTCCGACACATTTTATCCGTTCCATATTCCGAACGATTATTCTCGCCGTCTTTGAGGTATGTCCGAGTCCGTTTAGTATTTTTGTTGTTTTGGCTATATCTTTTCCCTTCCGGATTTATCATGTCGGAGTCTACTGCTTCATTTGAATACGATGCATCGATGCCAGAGGGTTCTCATGTTAAGAAAGACATACAGCTGAGAGAGTCTGCGATGGACGAGGCTGATGTATATGCTGTGGTGGAAGCTTTCGGCATACCGAAGGATTTACATCCAAGGGCGCCTCCGGCGGGTATGACGATGGATCAGTTGCCTGTGGATGCCATAGGTTTATACGCAGAGTATTTCTTTGAAGGTGGTCTTGCTGTCCCTTTTTCTACTTTCCTTTTAGATGTTATTAGGTATTTTAAGGTTCATATTTCTCAATTAGTTCCGTTGGGTATGCACCGTGCTACTCTTTTTGAGGTGTATTGCCGTAGCATGCACATTCCTCCCACTACTCCTCTGTTTAGTGTCTTTTATAAACTTAGCAAACAGGGTGATTGGTTTTCTTTTGAGAAACGCATTCATAGGAATAGGAAAGTATGTTTCGGGGATTTTCCTTCCTGTCTAAAGGGTTGGAAGATGAATTTTTTCTTGATCGATAGGCGGGCTATTCCATTTGCTATGCCATGGAGGCATTCGGATTCGGATGTGTCAGATCCGTTTCCCAAGGCAAGTGAGTATGATGTTGCTCATGCCGAGAGGCTTGCCGAGACAATCATTGAACCCTGCCAGATTCCGCAAGCATTCTTGTATGCTTTGGGTTTATCGGATCACTGGGAGTTTCCTGGTTACCGTCCGGCTTTGAGGGATGAGCAGGGGAGGGGTATAGCCTTTGTTATAAATGTGAATTTTTTAAATTGTGCATCTTTTTCTTGTTTTTAATGTTGAGTTTTGTTTATCCGCAGGTATCACCATGTCAAGTTATTTGAAGAAGCCTCCACTACGAAGGACTACAAAGATAGTTCAAGGGGCCCCCTTTCTGGAAGGGCATGCGCGTGAGATGCACATTACTCCCCCTGGCTTCCAATGCTGAGGTTCCAGAAAAGACTGCTGAGCTGAGGAGGGTGGAGGTCCCGGACGACAAGGTGTTGGCAGCCAAGGACAAAAAGAGGGAGCAGGCTGCCAAGTCGGGGTTGCAGAAGCCTCCCATTAAGAGAGCTGGAGGGAGTATCACTTCTCGTCTTCATAAGAGAAGCAAGGTTTTTGTTGATGACACTGTCATTGACTTGGACGTTTCCGAGGACGTCGAGAGGCCGGAGCCCATCCGATCAGTATATCCGAAAGATGTTTCGGCTGGTCAATCCGGAGGATCTAGTGCTGGTAAGTTGCGATTCGTCCCTTTGCTTGTATATTTTTAACTTTTTGAGTTTCCTTCTGGTGCTTATATATATATATATATATATATATATATATATATATATATATATATATATATATATATATATATATATATATATATATATATATATATATATATATATATATATATATATATATATATGTAGGGGGTTCGGGGGCTGCTTCCCGTCGTCCGGGGAAGGAAACCCTTGCTGAGGAAGAAGCGGATGTGGATATAGAGGGGGATGGTGAGGATGATGCCACCTACGTACCTGCGTGGACTGTGACGAAGGGGACTCGCATGAATACTGCCACTGCTTGCAGAGATATGTTGATGAATTTGGCAACCCCCAAGGAGGAAAAGTATCTGGATGACCAGGATGATGAAGAGGCTGTCCGAAGGTCGTGGCTATTGTTGGGCAAATGTGTCACTGCTCAAGCGGACGTTATCTTCCGTTTTGAATCCTTGCTTCGCGAGCATCGAAAATTGTCCGAGGCTCACCAGGTTTGTGACAAAACACTTGATGATAACTGGAAGATGTTTGAAAAGATGTCTGGTGAGTTCAATCAGCTGAAGAAGGTTCATGCCGAGTGCACCGAGGTGAATCCAGAGGGGTTGAGGAAGCTGCGAGCAGAGAATGCTAGTTTAGAGGATAGGGCTGGTCAGCTTGAGATGGAGAAAGATGAGTGGAGGAAAGTTTCCGGTGAGCAGGCCGAGAAGATTAGGTTGTTGGAGGGGCAGTTGTCTGGTGCCCAGCAGAATTTAAGTGACGGAGAGAAGGCTTATAAGGAGCTCTATTAGGAGAAGGTAGATATTGCTATAGCCGCAGGTAATGCTGAGATGGACAGGAACCACATCGTTAATGAGTTCGTCCCAGAAGCTATTCACCGTTTCCTCGGAAGTCATGAATTCCGGACGGCATTGGCAGAGCCGTTCAACTTGTTCTACCTTTTCGGATTGATTGATGGGGCTGGTTTATTTGAGGAGCCGGAGAAAGCGGCTAAGTTGTTGGGAGAAATTGAGGGGATGGATATGGAAGTCGGGGTCAAATATGGTCCGTTATATGATAAGGCCCTTTCTCATGACTATCCTTACATCCAGAAGATCCGGGAAACCATTTACCGGAAGTTTGATGAGCTGAATGCCTTAGTTCCTGACCCTGCTCCCGCTGAAGAACCGGTGACTGAGGGGCCGGAGGTTGAATCTCACGTCGAGAATCCCTCCGAGAACCAGTCTTCGGATCAGAATGCCTCGGTTTTTACTTGAAGAGTGAAGGATTAGCACATCTCCATTTTGACTATGGGCCTAGATGTTGCGGACTCTTTATGAAGCTTTTTTTCGGAATTTCTTGTGTTGGTTTCATGTTGATGTAATAGAATAGGGTATTGATGTTCCGTCCTTTTGTAGGATAGATGTTTCGGGACATTTGATGTAACAATTTTGAATCTTGAATATATATATCATTTCACTTTTTCTTCGTGTTTTTAATTCTCCTGATATTCATGTTATGTGTGTGTGTATATATCGGATGACGTAGGTCAAAGTATTTCGGCCGTACCCTTTGTATGCTCATTTGTTATATCAATATTGTTTCATGTTTGGACATATATACTGTTCGTCAAGTGACTTGTTGTCAGTTATTATCCGGACAGATTGAACCTATCGGGTCTTGGCTTTATATTATGTCACTGGGGAATGTATTTTACGGTGCAATTTGTACCCTTCGGCACTTGGCCTAAAGTTATACCCACTTGGGGTTTTATTTGACGGGGTGACCTGCACCCTTCGGCGCTTGGCCTAAAGTTATACCCACTTGGGGTTTTATTTGACGGGGTAACCTGTACCCTTCGGCACTTGGCCTAAAGTTATACCCACTTGGGGTTTTATTTGACGGGGTAACCTGTACCCTTCGGCACTTGGCCTAAAGTTATACCCACTTGGGGTTTTATTTGACGGGGTAACTGATGAGGCGAAAAATGATCCGTTTTTAGGGGGTCATTTAAGCCTGAATCCGACTTTATTTGATCAAATATTGCCCTAAATCGTTCCTTTTGTGATTTTAGGTGTTTGGAGAGTGAATTCTGGAAAAGAGGCTATTTTGGACGTTTTTGGAGCATAAAGTGAAGAAAACGACAAAGTACCAAAAATCCAAGCTGGAAATACAAGGTGACGGCGTCAAGGGTTTGCTCTTGACGGCGTCAGACAAGATGAATATTTTACCGTAGCTGGTGACGGCGTCAGATGGAGAGATGACGGCGTCAAAGTGGCCAAGATTAATTTACCGTAGGTGGTGACGGCGTCACATAGGCCGTCACAATTGGATCTAGGGCGTCCGAGGAAGTGTATGGCGGCGATTTGACGGCGTCAGATTTTACTCTTGACGCCGTCAGGACGATTTTCCTATATATAGTTTTCTAGTTTTTTCATTAAAAAAGGGGAGAAGTTTTGGTGAAACCCTAAAGACGATTTTGGTGCCTCTTTTACAGGTTTTTCAAGGGTTCCAAACCCTTGAGACCTTGCATTGTAATTGAGATAAGTATACTCTTAATTCAATCAATATGTCTATGTGTTGGTTGTTTATCTTTTGTTCTTATCTTAATTCTACTATGCTAGGCTAGATTTCTTTTGTGTTTGCTTAGATCTAATGAAACCTGGATGTTGATTATGTGTTGATTACTTGTCTATTCTTGTTCTTGGATGAATGATATTATATGTTAGGCTTAAGAAAACTGGCAGATCTCCAAATGGTAACATGCTTGAACGTCTTAAGAAACATGAACCGAGGCGTACTAGGTCTTTATTGGTTGTATTTAATGCATGAGCCACTGTTTACAATCCCTATAGTTGTGCTGGGTCATGGTGTAGGAGGAGATAAGAGCTCATAGAGTTGGGGAGTTATGTATGCCACCCCACGAATGGTATTAAGGAATACAATCCGTCATCCATACAAGTGTAACAAGTAATTGACATGTAAAAGATATCTAGGGAGTAATGAAGTCTAAGTAAACACAACTTCTCCAAATACTGCTCACAACCTTAGTTTAATATTAGCTTAATTTCATTTTCATTAGTTTAATTAGTTATAAAGTAGTTTTTGGGTTAGTTGAATAACAACTAATTCCGCCCACTCTTCCAAAACCCGAGATTTTACTTGCTTTCATAAAATATAAAAACACAAAAACAATCATCTTTCATCTTTAGAACTATTAATTAAGTTTTCTAATCCTAGCGACACTATTCCTAAGCTGAACGATCAATCCCCCGGTACTTGTCACTATACTATACTACAACGATCAGGTACACTGCCTGGTGGGGGTTGTAAGCCTCGCGAGATCCCTCGAGAGGTAAAGCAAGGTGCGATTCCCACGCATCAAGTTTTTGGCGCCGCAGCCCGGGGAATAGTTATTGTCTAGGTTAGGATTTCTTTTTATTAGGTCTACTTGCTAGATTCCTTTCTAGTAAGATTTTTATTTTTATTTTTAGGTCTTCTTTAGTCTATCTTATTTCTTCGTGCCTTTGTTCGTAACACTTTACCATCCGACATCATGGAAGGTGGTAACATCTTTGAACCCGTCATCCCACCACAACAAAACCCACCATTAGAACCCCTTAGGCCCCGAACCTTAGGAGAGTATTCCCGACCTAGCCACCAAGGCTACCGAAACACCATTGAGCTCACCGGAGCCAATGTGACCCCCTTGCGATCCGACACCATCCGGTTGGTGCAAAGCGGATGTGCATTCCATGGACTTCGTTCCGAAGATCCAAACCAACACCTTAAGGACTTCCTCAAAATCGTAGATTCCATAGACCTAGGTGTTGAAACTAGAGAGACTACCCGTTTACGCCTATTCCAATTCTCTCTACGGGATCAAGCTAGTCAATGGCTTGAGCGTTTACCCGCGGGATCCATCACCACATGGGATGATCTCACCACTCGTTTCCTTGGTCAATTTTTCCCACCGGGGAGAACTACTAAGCTTAGAAATGACATCTTGATGTTCCAACAACGTCAAAATGAATCTTTTTATGAAGCATGGAATCGATATAAAGACCTACTCCGAAAAGTTCCTCATCATGGGATCGAACCATGGCTGCAGATCCAAATCTTTTATGGTAAGGTTGACTATCAAACAAGGAAAGCCATTGATTACGCAGCCAAGGGTAGGCTAGATAGACTTAGCGTTGACGAATGTTGGAAAGTTCTTGAGGAGTTGGCACAATACGAAGAGGAAGGATGGGAGGACCCGATGCTCCCGAGCAAAGCAAAGCTTGACTATGCGTGTGCCACCCAAGAACAATTGTTGGGAAGTATCGAGAAACAGGTAAAAGAACTGATGAGTATTGAGAAACTGGCTAATGAACCCATATGGAACCCTAGTCCACTTAGGAACACGGTTATCTGCCAAAATTTTCCTGAACGCTCACGGCAAGAGGAATTCGAAGGAATAATGGTAACCTTCATGGATAATCAGGAAAAGCAAATCCAGCACCTTGAGGCACGCATGGAAAACACTCACAAAGCCTTCATGGATTTCGCAGACCAATTCATATCAAGGGTCAAAGAAAAGATCAAAGAAAATTCTATACCCAAAAAAATTGAAAAAGTCTTCGAGGTGTCAGCCTCTTTGGTATTTGACCAGGAGGACAGCTGGAAATTCTCCTCAAATGCTTTACCACTAACTACCCCCCATTCTCATAAGTACCCCCATAAGGAGAAAAGCTCGCAGATAAATTGCATTTTCGTTGGGTGCTTGCGAACCACATTCCCGATCTCATCCAAAAAATGTTCTTTTGGTTTTAAACCCGGTGTGAAGAGGCCACACCTCATAAATACCATTGATTTGAAACCTCCCATTGAACAACATCTTTCTTCTCGCGCCAACGACCCGTGCATAAGGATCAACTTGGCCAAAACATCGCCCGACCCCAGCTACTACATCACCTCTCTCCGCGACAGTAATGAGACGTTCGACCCTGGTGGACCTCGTTAACGGAATAGCTACTCATGAGTTTTACTCACGTTTAGTTATTCACGCAAAGAGCAGGGACTAAACTTGAAACTACTCCAAAGTCCACCCCACACGGGCATTTGACGGCGTCAAATTTAACCCTTGACGCCTTCAGCTCGACGAATCAGCAATATTAACCCAAGAACCAATCACTTTCAACCCATACCCCACAAATCTCACCCAAGTGTTGCTGCTACTCCGACTCTCAAACCCCCAACTCGACATCTTCCGCCTTCGATCTCTCCTTTGTAAGTAAGTTTTCTTCATCCTTTCTCGGTTAATTATCCTTAGGACCCGTCAATTTGAAAAACCCCTTTCGCCCGAAACCCCATTCTTGACCCACCATTAGCAAATCGTAATGCCATCCAATTGGTGATTTGTAATCGTGGGGTTACCATTTGATGATGTTGTCTCATCCGAATCATGCATTAATTTAGGGAGAACCCATCATGCCTCGGATTTTTTGACCCCCCACCCCTGTTTCCTGATTTAAGGAGCGTTTGGGTAATGGGTTAAGAGTTTGAAAATTGATTTTTCCCTCGCTTTTGCATGGCTTCATTTCTGGTCCATCTGACGACGTCAGAAAATACTCTTGACGGCGTCAGATGTGTCTGACTGCATAAAATTCATATAAATCTCGCGTTCTAATCGTTTCCACTCACTACATTTTTTTTAGGAAAATGAGCAAACGAACTCGCCAACATAGGGGTAGTTCTTCTAGATCTCAAGGAGTTACTTATGGGGAATTAGTGCATAGTTGGAGTGAGTTTGGTGATGTCGGCACTAGTACTAAGTATGAGGAGTTGTGTAACCACCACATCGATGTTGGGGCGGTGGTTGACTGGGATTTTCTGAGAGCTAGTGGGTTGGAGGGTGAGTTTGTAGGGAGGATCCGCACAGATGGATTCGCGGGTCCGCAATGGGAGAGATTGTTTAGGATGAGGGAGACGGTGTTTAGTGAGTTGGTACGAGAGTTCTTTGCGACTTTCCGGTTTGACCAAGCTGAGGCTAGGGGAGATATGGGGGGCACCACGATATACTTTAGGCTAGGGGGTGAGTTGAGGTCTTGTTCTGTGGCTGAGTTTGGTTGGAGGCTGGGGCTATACACTAGTGAGGAGGTTGATGGGGCTTTTCTGCTGAATCTGTTACACGGAGAGACTCAGCGGAATGAGATGAGGTGTGTTACCTTTTGGCCCACCATAGGGAATGGGGCCTACACCTCGACCACTGGGGCTGCATCTATCAGGGACCCCATTGTCAGGCTAGTTCACAGATGCATCACCTATAGCTTGTCTGCACGCCAGGGTACCACCCACCGTATCACTTCTTCGGACTTATTCTACTTGTACACCATCTTTTCCGAGGATGTCTATTGCAACATCCCGTTTTGGGTGGCCAGTTATTTGAAGACCAGTGTGGGTGAGAGGGATATCGACAAGGTTTATGGGGGGATGTTCATCACACGGTTGGCCCGTTCCTATGGTCTTCTTACTCCTCAGATCATGGGATACTTGAGCGACTGTGGGAACTGCAGGATAGTGAGGGCGAAATCCCTTAGGCAGATGAGGATTGTGATGCAGATGGGGGATGGTACCTACATATGGTACATAGGGGCTGATGATGAGGATGATGACGGTGATGATGAGGGAGTGCCCCAGCAGCATCAGTATGAGGCAGGGACGGCTGATTACTACCGACATATGAGTCGGGGAGACTGGCAGGCACACCAGGGTGTCTGGATGGGTCAGATGGACACGTGGCGAGCAGCTACCGACCAGCGCTTTGACTGGATGTATGATCATACCGTCCGCCAGATGCAGCACCTCTCCACCCGAGATCAGCTTGAGCCTCACCTGCAGATTGACCCCTTCCCAGGCCGAGAGACTGACTACCCTCCCTATGGGTACACTGGACATCTCCCACCTGGCTATGATTATCGTTTTGGTCCTCCCCCTCAGTGATCCATCTTGATGTCTGTAATTCTTGAACAATTTATTCTTGGTTGAACAATTTGAAACATTTGGTTGTAATAGTCTAGGATTCGGCCTTTGTTGGCATTGAACAATTTCTATTTCTGTTCTTTTAATTTGTGTATGAATGATTAGCTTTTAATTTTTGTTGATGAACCCATGTTTTGTGTGATTTTAATTGTTTGATTGTTATTTGCTTCCGTATGCATGTTTTATTTTTATTGTTGGTTGATCATGTTTCTCAATTAAAATGTGAAATACTTTATTATGTTGTTTGGCCTAGTCTTAACTTCAACCTAATGGTATTTTTGCAAAAGATAAGTGTAAGGGGAAACCCCAAATATGTTTTTAAGAAACAAACCGATCATGATTCTCCACAATATTTAATGAACATGTATATTCGTATTTGTTAGAGTCAAATGCTTGTATTGAGTCATAATGAAGTTCTGCAGGATTTTCCAGGAAGTAGGACAAGGTTTTTCCAGAAATTTTCCGGAAACTTAACATAAAGATTTCTGCAGGTCCATTCTGACGGCGTCAGGCAATTGCTCTTGACGGCGTCAGGAGTCAAAAATCTGGAAATTTTACCCGTTTTGTTTTTCTAACGGAGTCTTATGGTTTTTGTGAATTATTAAGTTTTATAATCTCCAGGAAATCTGCAAACTTCATCCCACAAGCATTATATCTTACTTTGTTTTCTAGGATTTAGTAACTTATATAGGATGCCGCCGATTTTACGCGAGGTTGCCTTGTCTACTTTTGTCAGGATTTACAGGTTATTTAAGACAAGAAGATGATTTATATTCTGGAAGGGAAGCTTTGATTGTTCATTTTCTTGGAGGAAGATTTGACCTGGCCAACCTAAAATCCATACCGAGCGAATCAGGGGAGTATTTGATTTCATTCTCTTTACTTTTTCACTTTTACATTCTTTACTTGAACATTGGGGACAATGTTCATCCTAAGTGTAAGGGGAGGGTAAAAAGATGATACCTTACATATGCACTTTCGCTTGAGTTTGTTTTGTTTAATAGTAGATGTGTAATAAAACTATGAGAAATACTTGTTAGTGCAATTTTAGCGCCAAATTTAAAATTTTTTACAACATTTAGGAGTGAAACTTTAGCCATAGCAAGCGTCTCATGGATAGGAGGTTGTATGACTAGCACATAACCGTATATTCAGAAAAATTTTCCACCCAAAGATGTGAGGTTCGCCTTTAGTTTTGATAGGAAAAGCATTTATTATTGGTGCTTATGAGTGTACCGGTAGCATTTAGATTCTAGAACTTGCGTTAGTGATGCATCCCGAGACCGCTAGTGAGACTACATTCGTGTGGTAGGATTTACTACATGATAAGAGGCATTAGGATCACCCTTGTGTTAAACCCGTATTATAATTACTTGACCATTTAAGTCATATTACTTGGCTAGTTAAGTCAACTAATTTTTCCCACACCCTTTGCGTTGTACTCATTTTTAGTACACGATACCCCTAGTACACCCCTCCGAGCCTATCTTTTCGTTTCTAACTTTAAGCATTTTACTTAAAGGAAGAATTTGTTACACCCCACTTAAATGTACAACCAAATCGCCTTAGCCTTCCGTGTATGCGCTCATTTTTAGTGCATTATTGTTATTTGTTAAACCCTAAGTTAACTTTCTAATTGATTACATGGTTGCTAAGTCGAGTCATATCCTTGTACATATTGTTTTGGGACGATTGGGACTCATGGGTAAGTACTTATTTTATGGAGTAATGGGGAAGAACATCATATTATTACCCCCATATGTACGTTAATCTTAAAAGTGCTCCAAGTGTTTTGATTTTCTTAATTCGAGTCATTAGAATAGTTTAATGTAAAGTATGTAAAGATTCAAGTGTAAGGGGATTGCTCAAACCCCTATGATGTATTATTTTGGATGGTAGGGTAAAAGTGTATGTAAAAAAAAAAAAAAAAAAAAAAAAAAAAAAAAAAAAAAAACGGACTACCATCCTATTTTCATTCTATGTTCATTTTATGTTTTTGTTATTTTTCATTTATTAGCTTAAGTCGAGTCTAGTCTTGGCTTAGCAACGCCATCTTGTACATGTAATTTACTAAGATTGTTAACTCGCCACCAGTAAAATTCCCTTTATCCAACAAAACCGTGTAATTCATATCCCTACACCTAACGTTATAACCCTTTTAAAAGACCTATTTGATAGTTTATCCTAGGTGCTTACGCCATGTGGTGGAGGTTTGATCCTTTCCCAAGCCTATGGTAATCTATTTTGTTATGACAGGTAGTGAGAGATATCTTCCATTTCCATATTGTTATATTACTTTATTACACCCGAGAGATGTGAGTATCTAAACACTATTTGTGAGGTGCTTGTGTATGACCTCCGTGCTTGTCTATTGGTCTTTAGTGGAACGATTATTTGTTGTAATTACTTTTATATTAGTGTTAAATGACCCCTAACTTGTCTTTTGAGTAGAATAAAAGCTCATTTGCTTGAGGACAAGCAAATCTCAAGTGTAAGGGTATATGATGAGGCGAAAAATGATCCGTTTTTAGGGGGTCATTTAAGCCCGAATCCGACTTTATTTGATCAAATATTGCCCTAAATCGTTCCTTTTGTGATTTTAGGTGTTTGGAGAGTGAATTCTGGAAAATAGGCTATTTTGGACGTTTTTGGAGCATAAAGTGAAGAAAACGACAAAGTACCAAAAATCCAAGCTGGAAATACAAGGTGACGGCGTCAAGGGTTTGCTCTTGACGGCGTCAGACAAGATGAATATTTTACCGTAGCTGGTGACGGCGTCAGATGGAGAGATGACGGCGTCAAAGTGGCCAAGATTAATTTACCGTAGGTGGTGACGGCGTCACATAGGCCGTCACAATTGGATCTAGGGCGTCCGAGGAAGTGTATGGCGGCGAGTTGACGGCGTCAGATTTTACTCTTGACGCCGTCAGGACGATTTTCCTATATATAGTTTTCTAGTTTTTTCATTAAAAAAGGGGAGAAGTTTTGGTGAAACCCTAAAGACGATTTTGGTGCCTCTTTTACAGGTTTTTCAAGGGTTCCAAACCCTTGAGACCTTGCATTGTAATTGAGATAAGTATACTCTTAATTCAATCAATATGTCTATGTGTTGGTTGTTTATCTTTTGTTCTTATCTTAATTCTACTATGCTAGGCTAGATTTCTTTTGTGTTTGCTTAGATCTAATGAAACCTTGATGTTGATTATGTGTTGATTACTTGTCTATTCTTGTTCTTGGATGAATGATATTATATGTTAGGCTTAAGAAAACTGGCAGATCTCCAAATGGTAACATGCTTGAACGTCTTAAGAAACATGAACCGAGGCGTACTAGGTCTTTATTGGTTGTATTTAATGCATGAGCCACTGTTTACAATCCCTATAGTTGTGCTGGGTCATGGTGTAGGAGGAGATAAGAGCTCATAGAGTTGGGGAGTTATGTATGCCACCCCACGAATGGTATTAAGGAATACAATCCGTCATCCATACAAGTGTAACAAGTAATTGACATGTAAAAGATATCTAGGGAGTAATGAAGTCTAAGTAAACACAACTTCTCCAAATACTGCTCACAACCTTAGTTTAATATTAGCTTAATTTCATTTTCATTAGTTTAATTAGTTATAAAGTAGTTTTTGGGTTAGTTGAATAACAACTAATTCCGCCCACTCTTCCAAAACCCGAGATTTTACTTGCTTTCATAAAATATAAAAACACAAAAATAATCATCTTTCATCTTTAGAACTATTAATTAGGTTTTCTAATCCTAGCGACACTATTCCTAAGCTGAACGATCAATCCCCCGGTACTTGTCACTATACTATACTACAACGATCAGGTACACTGCCTGGTGGGGGTTGTAAGCCTCGCGAGATCCCTCGAGAGGTAAAGCAAGGTGCGATTCCCACGCATCAGTAACCTGTACCCTTCGGCGCTTGGCCTAAAGTTATACCCACTTGGGGTTTTATTTGACGGGGTAACCTGTACCCTTCAGCACTTGGCCTAAAGTTATACCCACTTGGGGTTTTATTTGACGGGGTAACCTGTACCCTTGGGCACTTGGCCTAAAGTTATACCCACTTGGGGTTTTACTCTTTTCGACAACTTGTGCCCTAATGGAAGCAATTTTTTCATATGGTTCAAATGCATCGGACGTTTCATTGATGTGAAAATGGCTCATGCCTTGCAATAAATTCTGAAATAACAAAGTACATAATGGGTTACATAAAACATTTCTTTAGGTTAATTGCATGCCAAGTTCGAGGTACTTCCACATCTTCCATGGTTTGGAGCTTGTACGTGCCGTGCTGATAAGCCTCCGTTATCCGATAGGGGCCTTCCCAATTAGGTCCCAATTTTCCTTGATCTTCCACCCTGCTGGCTTCGTTCTTCCGATATACGAAATCTCCCACTTTGAAAGCTTCGGGTTTAACCCTTCGATTGTAATACTGCTCCACTTTCTTTTTGTACTTTGCTTCCCTTATGGCTGCCATTTCTCACTGTTCTTCTAACAAATTTAGGTTCAGATTGATTTCGTCGTCATTGTTTTCGAGATTTGCCATCATGGTCCGGAAGGTAGGCATACCGATTTCCGCCGGGATGACTGCCTCACTTCCGTAGGTCAGACTAAAGGGAGTTTCTCCGTTGCTAGTTTTCAAGGTGGTCCGAAAAGCCCATAACACGTTTGGTAATTCATCTACCCATCCGGCTCTTTCTCTTCCAAGCCGGGACTTAAATCCCTTCATTAGACTTTTGTTGGCTCTTTCGACCAATCCGTTGGCCTGGGGATGAGCCACAGCCGTGTTGATTTGTGTAATATTCAACCTCTCGCACCAACTTTTGAACGGATCTCCCACGAAGTTACTTCCGTTGTCCGTGACGATTATCTTGGGTAATCCGAACCTACAGACAATGTTGTCCCACACAAATTTTTTGACTTCCTTACCGGTTGTTTTAGCCAACGGTTTCGCTTCCATCCATTTTGTAAAATAGTCTATCGCCACAATAACATACTTAACTTTTCCTGGAGCTTTGGGCAAAGGTCCCAAAATGTCAATTGCCCATTGGAAGAAAGGCCATGGCGCCATGACGGAGGTTAATACCGTTTTTGGCAGCTTAGGAACCGGAGTGTGTATCTGGCACGAGTCACATTTCTGGATAACCTCCCTGGCGTCCCGGTGCATGGTTGGCCAATTGTAGCCTTGTCTCATTAGTTTGGCTACAACAGATCGTGGTCCGGAATGCATGCCACATGCCCCCTCGTGTACCTCGCAGATGACATAATTAGCCTGGATGGGTCCTACACACCGTAGCATCGGTCCTAGATAGGATTTCCTGAATAGTACTTCGTCGATCAGTGTGTAGTGACTTATTTTCATACGAAGGTTTCGGGCTTCATTTAGGTCCTCCGGCCATATTCCTTCTTTTAAGCATCGGAGTATGGGTAACATCCAATTTTCCTCTTCTTCTTCTACTACTGTACTGATTATCTCTTCCTCGGTGGATGGTTTCTCCAATACTTCCACCAAGATTTCTTTCGTTAAGTGATTGAATGCTACGGACGCTAATTTGCTTAGCACGTCTGCTTTCTGGTTCTGTGCCCTCGGAATATTCTTTATTTTAAAACGTTTGAAGCAAGCAATATATTCTTTAGCCTTAGCGAGGTATTTGGTCATGCTTTCCGTGTATGCAGTGAACTCTCCGTTGATTTGACTTGCCACCATGTTCGAGTCCACCCTTACGTCCAACGCTTCTATGTGCATTTTCTTTGCGATTCGTAGTCCGGCAAGGAGTGCTTCGTATTCTGCTCCGTTGTTAGTGCCATTGAAGTTCATTCGGAGGGCATAAGTGTATTCTTCTTTTTCCGGACTGATCAGTACTAGCCCCGCTCCGGAACCATTTTTACTGGAAGCTCCATCGGTATACAAGATCCAATCTTCGGTTTGGGAGATATTGCATATCTCCTTACCCTTCCTTTTTGGATCCGGATAGATGGTGCCGATGGGTACTTCATTGATGAAATCGGTTAACACTTGTCCTTTGACGGCATTTCTGGGTACATAGGTGATGTTATAAGCTCCTAATTCCACCGTGTATTTGGCCAATCGTCCGGAAGATTCAGCTCTGTTTAGTATTTGCTTGATGGGGTAATCCGTTATGACCTTGATAGGGTGAGCTTCGAAATATCGCCTTAGCCTTCTAGACAGATGTAGCAGTGTTAAGGCCAGATTTTCAACCGGAGCATACCTTCTTTCGGCATCATGCAACGTCCGACTTACGTAGTGAACAAGGATTTGTCGTCCTTCTCTTTCAACCATCATTACCCCACTTATTGCCTCCGTTGCTGCCGATAAGTATAGATACATATCTTCCTTTGGTTTTGGCGTTGTTAGGCATGGTAGTTCTAGGATCATCTTCTTCATTTCTTGAAAAGCTTTTTTGGCTTCCTCCGTCCATTGATATCTTTCTTTATTCTCTTTGGTAATGTTCTTCAAAGTTTCAAAGAAGGGCAATGATCTTTCAGCGGATTTTGGTAAGAAGCGGTTTAGTGCAGCCAACTTGCCACTTAAACTTTGCATTTCCTTTAGTGTTTTTGGAGATTGCATATCGGCAATTGCTCGGGTTTTCTTGGGATTTGCTCTAATCCCTTCGGAAGTTATCATGTATCCGAGAAACTTACCTTCTTCCACTCCGAAAGAACATTTCTTGGGGTTTAATTTCATATTGATTTCCCGGAGGTTATTGAATGTTTCCGCGATGTCGGCCAGGAGCTCTTTCTCCGATTGGCTTTTAATGACCATGTCATCTACATATACTTCCAAATTCTGGCCAATTTGAGTCCGGAAGGCGGAGTCTACCAGCTTTTGATAGGTAGCTCCGGCATTTTTCAATCCGAACGGCATTTTGACATAGCAATATGTCCCATGATCAGTATAGAAGGCTGTTTTTTCTTCATCTTCTTTTGCCATTTGTACTTGGTGATAGCCTTTGTAGGCATCTAGGAAACACTTATATCGGAATCCCATTACTGATTCAATCTTCCAATCTATCTCCGGCAGCGGATAGTAATCCTTTCGGCACGATGAGTTGAGATTTTTGAAATCGATGCACATCCTCCAACTCCCGTCCGGCTTTTTTACTAGCACGGGATTGGATATCCAGGTTGGGTTTCGGACGGGTCTGATTATCCCTGCTTTTAACCATTCTTCTATATCCTTGTTTATAGCTTGGTTCTTTTCTTCCGAAAAGAACCTCTTCTTTTGAGCAACAGGCTTGTCTTGGATATTCACATTGAGTTTATGTTCCGCCTCCCATCGGGGAACACCAGTCATGTCCGAAGGTTCCCATGCAAAAACGTCTTGGCTATTTTTGAGCAACGTAATTAGCTGCCTTCTTCCTTCTTTTGAGAAATTTTTTCCTATTGTCACCAGCTGCTCCGGGTAAGCTGGATGAACCAATATTTCTTCTGTTTCCGCTGTTCCTCCTTCTGTCGCGGATTCTGGAAGACCTTCAAACTTCATTTCTTTTTCCATCAAGAACTTTTCTTCTAGCTTCCTGCATTCAGATATGATGACTGATCGGGTGACTAAAGTGGCTATGCCTCTTGGTGTTGGGAATTTCATCATGGCATGTATCGTGGAAGGGATAGCTCTCAATTTCTTCATTCCTGAACGTCCCAGTATTATATTATAGGGTGAGGGGGATCTTACAATTGCGAATACCATAGTCGTTCGGCGATATAGTCCTTCGTCTCCGAAGCACACCTCCAGCTCTAACTTTCCCAACGGATTTATTGCTTCTCCGGCGAACCCGACTAGCGGTGTGTTCGTTTTTGTTAGTCGGGACTGGATAGAGGGGTCAAGGTTGAGAAAGCAATGTTCATACATCACTTCTATTGAAGCGCCTTGGTCTACGTATATCCTACGTACAGTATACCCTTCGATATCTGCTTCCACTATCAATGGTTCTTCTGAAACATTCCCAGGGAGTATGGGAGGGAAACTTATAGGAGTGTTCATCCAATCCTCTTCCTGATCCATGGTTTTCCGCTTATACTTTCTTGCCGGATATCGAATCATGTTGATAATTCGTCCTTGGTTGGTGTTATTGTTATTTCTCTGAGGTGCTCTCTCCCTTTGCTGAACATCTCTGATCAAGTGGTCTAGTTTACCCGTCTCCATAGCCTTTTTGAGCTGTTCCTTTAGATTGTGACAATCGTTAGTGAGGTGACCCTTTTCCCCATGATAGTCACAATATTTGTCCATGTTTTCTCTGGCAGGTCTTCCCCTCAACGGAGGTGGTGCCGGAAGTCTAAGATGGTGTTTAGTTGCGAGGATTTCTTTGGGAGCTTTCGAGAGTACGTTTAAGTTTAAGGGCCGGACCTCCCTCCGATTTGCATCATTGCGGCGGTAATCCGCTCCGTACTCATTCCTGTTTGGATTTTCATTCCTGGTTTGCCTATAAGGTACATAGTGATCATTTCGCCGGGGTCGGAGTTCCTCCCGATGAGTATCTCGCCTACGATTCCCTCAGAATGAGGATCGCTGCGTGTTCTGGTCATTCCGGTTGTATGAGTTGGAATTGTAATCTTTTCGGTAATTATCTGTTCGTTCTCCCCTTGGCACCTCGGTCAACCGATATGCTCTCTCGGAACGAATGAAATCATCTACCCTCATCATCATTTCGGTTACCGTCCGGGGAATTTTTTCAGAGAACCTCTTTGCCAGCTCTGGACATTTGCAACCGTCCATAAAAGAAGATATTTGCATCACCTCCGGAACTCCAGAAATACGACTAGCTTCATCGGTCCAACGTTCCTTGAACTCAGACAGGGCTTCGTTAGCTTTCCGGACGATCTTAGTTATTTCCATGGGGTCTCGGATACATTTTCTTCGCAAGGCAAACCTATGCACGAATTGTTCACACAAAGTGTCCCAGTTGTCGATACTTCCTCGGGGAAGGTTGTCGAACCATCCTCTAGCCGCATCATCCAGAGTTTGCTGAAACATCATACACCAAATGGGCATAGGCCAAGCACCTTGGTTGGCAGCTCCTTCGAACCTGGTGATGTGATCGTCCGGATCGGCGGATCCGTCATATAACTTTATGTGGGAGGGCATTGAGTATTTTGCATTTTTAGGTCCGGTGAAATCAATTATCCTTCGGGTGAACGGGCTCTTGGATGCTGCCTTGAAAGGCTTGGATAGATCGTCCATCACTTCCTCTTCTGTTTTCTGTGCTTCGACATCATGAGATTGGGCGGCTTCGAAGTCGAGATGGATAGGTTCGATCGGCGTTTCGCCCGAAGTATTGTACTGTTGGATGAGAGCTTTTAGGGTGGCAATGTGGTTTTGGATTTGTTCCATGTTACTGGTTTGGGTATTGTTATCCGGACGACTTCCACTCCCTTCAGGTGTTGTTGGGGTAGGACCTGTCATCTCTTAGCTTAGGTAGAGTGAATGACGGGTCCCACAGATGGCGCCAATTTTTTGAAGTAAAAGTTTGCTTCTACTTCGGACAAGCGAGATGAATCCTTCGGACTAGAGTAAGTCCTTCGGATTCGGTGTAGCTCTTGTGTATGGTATATTGCTTCAGATATCTGCAAAATAAACACGTCCGTTAGACTCGCCCCGGGAATGTACCCCAGGACCAACCTCCGGCGTGAGAGTAAGTATATGTTCTTAGTGAGAGAAAGTATGAATAAAACTAGAGAGTAGGAGAAAATTAGTTAACCTTAAATGAAGATTTCCTCTCTATTTATAGACTTTCCATATGGAGCGCCAGGCTGGTTTGTACTTAGCCATTAATGTTCGCTAGTTTGTGCTCCATTATCATATACTTAGTGTACTTGTTTGTACTTTGATTAATGTACTTACTGGATCATCCGAACGGTGAGGTCTTCCGAATGTCTGGGGTTCTTCGGCTATCGTTAGACCTTTCGGATATTGATCTATTCTTTCCTGACACGTTCGGCCATGTTAATCTTGATATTGATCCGGAAGGTATGTTGTATATCCGGAGGGTACATACGCCAACATCTCACGAGCGAGATGTTGGCCGAGGGTGTCGATAACTGTAGGCCGTCAAAGAGAATGCTCTAATAATACTAGACGTTATTAGACGAGTACCCGTGCAAAGTAACAAGATTTTATAACGAAAAATAATCGTAGCTACAATATCTTGGATAAGCATTATGTGTAACGTTTATTCATACAACGTAATATAATCAAAATTTATAAAATACATGGAACTAATCTGAATGGTCTCATCTTTTATATAATATAACCATTTCAAAAAAATGGATTCATACCGTATTTAGTAATAATTTTATTTAAAAAAAGATTATTTTCTTATTAGGTAACATTTTATATTTATCCATAACACAAGTAGAAGATAAATATAAAAAATATAGATAAGATGCAATTAATAATAGGATTAAAATTTTTAAATAATTATCTTTAATGATAAAAAAAACTATAATTAAACATCATAAATCAAACAAAACAAAGATTAAGTTATTTGTTTTTTAATAAATAAAAATATATGATTCAAAAAATTAAATAAAAAAAATTAAAAACACTCGCACGTGCGCGAGCATTGTAACTAGTTAGCCATAGAAACTAATAAGTAGTACTTAATTCTATTTTTTTATAGACATAAATGCATATGTGACATTGTAACATCTCATTTTTCAAAACAAATGCAGTGTCTAAAAGAGATTGGCTTCAGAAATATTGAAAAGATATAGAAACATGGATATTATCCATACTCCATAAGAGTCCAAAGAGCGAAGGAATGACTCTATCATAGGCGAGGGGTCCACTACTACTATCAAACTCACACACATTATGATTCACGAGAGCATACCAAATGCACCCTTAATTCATCGGATATCAGGATATGTAATGAAACATACCTATTAGCGTTTTTAGTGGAGTTTGTTTCTCACAATCCAAATTAAGAATTATAAACTTGTTTCGTATATATTCATTATACTTTACTCAAATTTAATAATTTTAACTTTATGGAAAGCCGTGCATACTTTATAAGTCGTATATATAGAGATGTAGAATAATGAAAGCCTGATATTGTGTAACACGTTATTGGAGTCATGACTCGTGTATTTATGTGTGTACTTACGGTGGAAATTAGCTGATCCTCTCGTGAAAAGCTCAGGATTGAATCGATAAAAAGATCGAATAAGCCGAGCCTAAATGAGCTCGAGCCCGAGTTCAAGACTAAGTTTGAACTCGTTTAATAATCAATCTCGAGCCCGAGTGTTATATATAAAGCTCGATTAGGCTCGCAAGCCTAAACGAGCCCTAAAATTATATTCGTATATATATTTTCTACATATATAATAATGTATAAACGAGTTTGAAAAAATAAACGAGCTCGAGCCTAGTGTGATTAATAGGGCTGTAAATGAACTGAACGTTCAGTGAACATTTCATGAACCGATAGGTAAAAAGTTCGTTTATGTTCGTTTATTTATTAAATGAACGAACATGAACAATATTTTACAATCGTTTAGTTAAATGAACGAACATGAACAAAACTCACGTCCGTTTATTTATGTTCGTGAACGTCCATTATGCGTTCGTTAACGTTCGTTTATGTTTATCTATTTATTTATGTTCGTATATCATATCTTTTAAATGTATAATTTTAAAACTAGTTTGTCTAAACAAAACAACACTAATAAAACAATATTAGATGCATCATTTAATAAAGTTTATGTTTGTTTGTCTATGTTCATTTATATTCGTTTATATCCATTTAGCGTTCGTTTAGTGTCTCAATGAACGAACATCAACGAACATGAACAACTCATTTTCTTAATAAACGAACATGAATAAGAAAATTCGTCCGTTTAAGTGTTCGTGTTCGTTTATTTGTCCGGTTAAAATTAAATGAACGAACATGAACAAGGCTCCATTTATATTCGTCCGGTTCGTTTACAACCCTAGTGATTAACGAGCTTTCGAGCTTTATTTAATTCAACATATTATATAAGTTAGTCGAGCCCGAGCCGAGCTCGAGCTTTTGAAAATTTTCACGAGCCGAGCTCAAAATATGAGGCTTGAAATGTGCTCGAACTTTATATATATAAACGAGCCGAACTCGAGCTCTGGCTGGCTCGGGCTCGGCTCGGCTTGTTTCCACCACTATGTGTACTTATTAATAGTTAAATCCAACACTTTGCTATTAATAATAGTGTTTTTTGCTTGACGTACAAAAGAGACGCTATGACTTTTTAAGAGAGCAAGGGCGCCTACAAATTTCATAGGTGTCATCACATTAACATGTACCTTATAACACCCTTAGAGCACAAGGTGTAGTCGAAGAAGGCATGCTCGTTGTCCGACGTGGAAGAGGTAACGGCGAGCCATTCCTCTTCATTACACCAAATGTGCCTTGCCGTTCTTCCTGTTGCGTTCCTCCCCGTGCCGACGAAGAGGTGAGTTTCTGACATTCCATTTTCTTTCTTTCTTTTCTTTTTTTTTTTCTTTGAATATTAGTTGTATAATTTTGATGTTTTTTCAAATGTATGTTTACATTTGTGAAAGTAAAATGTATTTGTAGTTTCAAATAGATAGTTTTTTTTGTAAGAATGTAATGTGTAAATGCTAATGCAACTATATTAAAAATAGGATTGAAATAACTTGAAACAACATACAATTATTTTACAAATACGATAACAACATTAAACTAAGAAACGGAAATTAAAAACCATAAACTACCATACGATAATAAAAACTACGATTCAATAAAATGAATCATCAGACACATAGCCCTCATGACTCGAATAGGAGGCACTTGAATCGTCCTCACTCGATGGCACAGGTGGAAGTCCCTGAGCCCATCGCCATTCTGCTCGTCTGTTCTTCCGATCCTGTTTCCCTTTGAGGTACGCCTCACGCTCCCTTTCCTGACGGTCTTGCTCAGCTTCAAACTCCAACAAGACTTGCATATCCAGCTCATACTGTTCTTCCTCAGTCAACTGACGAATGATGGGTTGGTTTTCAGGTGGAAAGTTTGGTGGTTGATTGTTTGGTGGTGGTATGTTTTCTGGTGGAAACATAACTGCTGGTGGAGTTGGAGGTGGTGGGTTGTCATATTGGAACACCGGAAACAGATCTTGTGGCGGAGTGTTTTGTGGGGAATTGTCTTCAGGTGGTGTGTTGTAAAACGATGCATTTTCAGGTGATGCGGTATGAGACATTGTGTTGGAAGAACAAAGGAGAATTCTTTGACGATTGTGGGTGTGAATTGTGTGTGTATTCAGATTTTGAATATGTATTTATAGAATGATTTTTGGAAGTATCCCGCTCTCTAGTTTGAATTCAAATTTAAAATTACCCCGCCCTCTATTTTGAATTCAAAATTTAAAATTACCCCGCCCTCTGTTTTGAATTCAAAAATTAAAATTACCCCGCCCTCTGTTTTGAATTCAAAATTTCAAATTACCCCGGCCTCTGTTTTGAATTCAAAATTTGAAATGTATCCCGCTTTCAATAAACCCCTATTTATACCATGCAATATCATTCAATTTTATGTTAACTATTCCGTATCGTGTGTATTTCTTTTCCGTATCGTGTGTATTTCTTTTCCGTATTGTTGTACTGTTGTGTAATGTTCCGTATTGTTGTAACCGCCCTTTTATGTGAATTTGAATTCTAAATTATCCCGCTCAAATGAAATTTGAATTTTGAATTTGCACACGTTTTTATTGTTTTGTTTGAAATTTTGAAATTTGAAAATTTAAAATTATCCCGCTCAGGTTTTGAATCTTAAACGTTTATACACTCCTATATAAAGCATACATTATCATACAATTTTTCACACACTTCACTTTCTAAAGAAATTTACTATGGCAAATCGTTGGTCTATTGAAAAAGAATGCTGGCTAGCCGAGATGTGGTAAAACGTTCACGAATTCCATGCCAGCGAAGGACCTTTTTGGCAAGTCGTAACAGAAAAGTTCAATGAACAATCAAACGGTCCTTTTCGTAGCAAAAACCAGCTAACGGGTAAGTGGGCAAGAATGAACTCTGATTGCCAAAAATTTCATGAAATTTACTTGAATTTGCAGCCTACACATGGGCCAGATGTTCGTCTTGAAGATGCAATGAACGTTTACAAAGAACGCAATGGTGGGAAAGATTTCAAATATTTTCAAGTGTGGTTGATTTTGAAGGACAACTTCACCTGGAACAGATATATGAATTAATGGCCTTTGTATTCCTATATCGTGTGTTGGTTTATGTTAAGTATTTCCGTTTCGTTTGTGATGTTATGTTAGTTTAAGTTTCAGTTTGAATAAAAGGCTTAACGACTAGTTTCTCCAATAAAATTATCTAACGGCTAGTTTCAGTATAAATAGCATCTTTACTCAACTTCTTATTGTCAAACAACTAAAACTAAATTCCACACACACACACACTATGGCTAACCAACCAGCTGAGGTCCAAACAAGAATACATGCCCGATTACGCAATGAACAAGAAAATGAACTTAAGTTGACTAACAACTTATTAGGTGAGATAGCTCGTATTATTCGACAAAGGGAGTCTCGTGCTCCAGAGGTCAAAAGGTAACGTGAGCTGCCTCAAGACCATCCAATAGTCATGGTCGGTGTACAAACCCTTTTAAGAAATGATGAAACAGATTTGGAACTTCAAGCCGCATTGAGAATGGTCAAAGAACAAGTATTGCAAGTTTGGGAAGAAAAGTCAGCACTCATCGATAATTATAAGTCTTTATAAATTATTGATGATGTTGCATATCGTATTTATCCGTTTCTTTATTTTCATGTCGTATCGTATTTTTTTTTCCGCAAATCGTATGGTTTTTTTTTGTATTGTAACTTTTTAATTTGGATGAAATAAAATTAATATGTTGAGTTATTTTTAAGTATTTGTGAAATGAATTTAATTTATTTAATGAAATGAATAAAAAAATAAATGTGTAAGTGGTGAGGCCCTAATGGGGAAGTTGAGGTTTGTTGTTTAGTGAGGAGGTGGTTTGTTGTGAAGAGTTGAAGTTGAGGTGTTGGGTGATGTGGCACACGTGGGACCCGAATGAGGAGATAAATCTCTTTGACTACACCTTGTGCTCTTGGAATATAAACACACGAGAATGGCGCCGGCCGCCGCGTTGCGGGCGGGCCTGTCTTTTGTCTAGAATAAAATCGGCAAGGTTATTATAGCTATTTATTTCCTTGTATTCTGTGGGGGTGTTTGCTATTAATGAGTAGACCTGCATACATCTGTTACGGATACATGCATAATGCCACCGTTGGTCTGACACAATGAAACGCCACCTGAAGTGAGAGCAAACTTTCTTATGAAATTACTAAGTTCAATAGTTTGAAAGTCCGAACGATGTGTAAAATGGTCATACAAATTAGTAATTACTGATACAACTAAAAACATATATGAACATTTGCTTCATAAATATCACTCTTAATTTCCTCGTTTACAACAAATGATAGTTAGATTAAAGCGACCGAAACAATATACTTAAATATGCAATCAGATACAATGAACAAAGCGCTTAAATCCTTGTAAATCTCTCGGCTGTCAGGTAAACTGACACTCACTAATGACATATGCCATTACAAACTATTTTTGTGACCATCTATGCTTTAAAACTTACCATTTATTCCGCTGGCATTTTTTCGTGTCTTTTTTGTTGCATCACTGGCCTCTTTCACCTTGAATGATTTTGGGAATAAGAGCTGAGACGCTGCAAACTTTTTTCGCCGCGTTTCTGCTTCTCTTTTAACTTTATCAATGGAGAGGCAGAACCTGATAAACAGGAAAAGGGGTATGTGAACAGACAATTATAAAGGACACCACCTCACACGCATAACTTAATCAAAATAGAAAGGTCAATTCAAAATTGTATATTTAATGGGTTAAGCAAGAAACTCCAAATGTAACATTTTTTTGGATGAAGAAGAGAGGTTGTGGAAGAATATGGAACCTTATGGATGAAGGTGGAAGAAAAGTGTAGAACATAAAGAGACCGACAACAAAATTTTGGGTTGGGATTTGCACATGACAAAGAATATCCGGAGTACTCTGTCCATCCAGCTCCAGCAACAACATCACCCTAAACTTCTGCACACCACTTTTCACATGTAATAAGATTGATGCTAAACCACCAACTTATATTGACCAAGGAATGGTCAACAAAGTCAAATAGCCTAGATCAATGCTCCGGGTAATAAAAGGTATCACCAGGTCGTTAAATCCCGTTGAGGTGTGAATTGTAACTTTAACGTACTTGTGATCGGGTGATTATTCACAGAAAAGGGTTATGATCAGAATTATTTGGAAATTATTAACAAATATAGCTTAGGAAAGCTACGTGATTGATTACGGGAATTTAGATTACAAGGATTTGAGCTAAAACCTAAAAACGTACGTTTAAATTAAAAACATATACAGACGAACAAAACAAAAAGTACAACTGATGGACGGAAAGGGTTACAAGTGTAAAATTATTATTTTTACAATCCTAATAAATAAAGAAAATTTTAAGAAAAATAAAAACTATTTTTACACTATTTAATTATTAATTATTAATTAATTACTAATTATCTATTTATTACTAATTAAAATAATTAGAATTATGAAAAATAATAAAAAGACTTAGAAAATTAAGAATTTTTTTTTAAATCTAAATAACCATCACTGGAATCCTAAAAAATTATAAAAAGTTTATTTTATGTATTTTTAAACTAATTTACTAATTATTAATCTAATTACTAATTAATTACCAATTAAACTAATTAAATTATAAAAAATAGAAAATGAACAGTAAAACTTCTAGAAAAATTTATAAAAATGTTTTAACTTAATAAAAGTTAGAAAAATTATAAAAACTAGGTTATACCTTATAAAATCTAATTATGCTAATTAATTACTTAATTTTAATTACTAATTAATTAAACTAAAATTAATTCTAAAAACCACTAAAAGACAAAATAAAAATCTGAAAAATTTCTAGAATTATTTTAAACTAAAAGAGAATTTATAAAAATATAAAAATGATATATTGTTTATAAATAATCTAAAAAGAAAATTAAAATGATAAATCCTATTAAATAGAAGCTATCACTATAATTAAAGTTGATGATTTTTTTTGGTTTTTTTCTTTTTCCAAACTAATTATATACTAAAAACAAAAACTTTTTCTGAAAACACTTTTCTTACAACCCAAAAATAATCACTTTGAGTGCTTATTAACCCAACAGTTGACTTTTGTTGACTGTGGAGGTTATTTAGCTCAAATGAAGTGATGTGGGGTCCACAATGGTGAATATTGGTTTCTCTGAGATGTTTGATCAATGTTGAGTGAGTTTCAATCAATTAAGCATAGAAAATAAGCCACAAAATAACAAATAAGCACTTGCTTATTGCAATCTGACACAGATTTGGGGACAAGGTTTGGGACCAAATTCAAGTGGGGTCCAGTGGTCAAATGGTCAAATTCTTGGTCACTTAATCATCCCTGGTAGGAGGGGGTTGGGAGAACCCAAGTAAGAGGTGTGGGACCCACTGGGTTAACCACAAAATACCACCAAAGTTGACTGAGTGGAACTGAGACTGCTGAAACATGGCAAATGCTTGCCCTGCAGCTCACTTCAAGGGGCAGTTTAGTCCAATAAAAAATTTCACAAAAATATAACAATGGTGCAGATCAAAAGTTCAGCTGATAGTGTAAACACACACAAAGTCTCAGGTCCCAATTCACAACACACAAATCTAATTAATTCATGCCATTTTGGCAAAAAACTGACTTTACACCTTTTGACTTTTTCAAATAACTAACACAATTGACTTTTATGAACTTGTGGGTGAATTTATGACTGATTCTAGTGTTAATATGTTAAAATAGTGTTATCTAAGGTAGTGGTAACAACATTGAAGCAGGTTTGAAAGGTTTGGGATCAAAGATCCTATCAGTTAACTCAACAGAAGATTATAAGTGATATTTTGACTTTTAGCTATGGACCTGCCATTTTTATGCTTGTTATGATCTGTTTATCACCAAAAAAAACATGTATGAGCCAATGAGATACCAAGAAATCAACTAGAACCTAGGTGAATCACTTAATCCAAACACCCCTTAAAGCTCAATCTGTTTTGAGATTGTGAGACAGAGAGCAACACAGATGATATTACCTATACTAAACCACTTTTTTATTAGTTTTAAAGTTTATGTGGAAAACTAGAAGGGGGGTTGAATAGTTTACCGCTTTTTCGATTCTTATTTAGCTTAAATATCCTTTGAGAACTTGACATTTGATTAAAGATATAAACACAACTTAATATGTTTGATTCTTTGAAAATACTTTACATGTAGATAACCATTCTAACTTAACTTGTTTTATACTTTGAAAAGCTTTACTTGTAATGATTCTAACTTTGCTTGTTTAGTTCTTTGAAAAGCTTTACTTATGTTGAAAGATATAGGAACAATATTACTTGTTTTGGTTCTTTGAAAAGCTTTATATGTGATCAACAATTCTAACTAAACAACAACATATAATAAGCAAAGATAGAGAAAGAAACAATCAAACCACAACACGATAGTTTATCGTGGTTCGGCTACAAGGACTCTTTTTCCTTGCCCTACATCCACGCCCCGAGTTTCCAACTCGAGAGTTATAAACACTAATCAACAAGCTCCTTTCACCGGCGAAGAAAACCTTTACAACGTCGCTTACACTTTTACCGACACTAAGCTAGATGTCGAGTTCTTTTACAAGGGTACAACTACTCCCATTCGTCGCTTACACTTTTACCGACACTAAGCTAGATGTCGAGTTCTTTTACATGGGTTCAACCACTCCCGTTAGTTCTTTTACTAGGGTACAACAACTCCCAACACTATTTGTATTTTGAGGCCTAAAATACTAACCTATAACTTCTATATACAAGACACACATGAAGTATAAACTACCAAAGCTTATACATGACCAAGCTACCAAGACTTGCAACTTTAGAGTTGAATCTTGTAACTTCTTGAATGATCTTGTGAAGTCCCTTGCTACATAAGAGAATCACAAATCAAAAGGTTACTGAGTTAGTTGAGAGAGTATGTGAATATATGTCCTAAAGGGTTAGCCAAAAATTAAGTTATGGCTTGGTATTTATAGCACACTATACTGCATGCTTGGCGGATCAGGCGGAACCCTCAGATGGGTTCCGCCCGTGTACCCCCAGGGTGCCACCGGGTCTGCAGTAGGTTTATGCAATAACTCTTCAAACCAAACAATGTCTTGTCTCATAAATCCTAGCAACCAAACAATGTCACATCACATTACACTAGTCAAACACCAAACTTGCAAGTCACTACAAAGTTAGTCAAACACATAAATGCATATTGACAAAACTTGCCATAAGTATGATGTGACAATTCTATTTAAAGAAATAAATATGATATGACAAGACACTTTCTAATTCAAGAAATAAGAAACAATGTTTAGTTTAAAAGAAAATGTAAACATTAGTTAAACAAGACTTAAACACTCAAAGTGATAATTTACTTTTAGCTAAAGTTCATACTTTGTTATTAACAAAACTTAGCAAAGATCGTAAAATATAAATAACGTTTTTAGGCGATATTTGTATTAACAGTTTATATAAGCTGAAAAATACACTCTTTTACAACAACCACTACTTATAATAACTTATACTAATTAACAAATAACACCTAAAAAACCTGCTCTAAAGTGTTATTGGAAACAAAACCTAACTTGATTACACAAACAGAATAATTAAGAGCTAATTGAGCTAAGTAAAATACAAACAATCAATATCATACACTAGAGTATAAGGAAGGTGTGGGAAGAAAAGCTCACAGTGTGCTTTCAGCCCAAAAATCATGAACCCAGAACCATATTACCAATCCTATTGAATCCCCATGGATTCACTAACCCAGGGCCATCCCATATCCACCCTGCTCCATGCTTGTCTTCTCTTTTCAATTATTATTTTTTTATTTTCTGTTTATTTATTTCTTATATTATTTGATGAAACTTGAAAATGCAAAAAAATGGGAAACTTGAAATTGTGAAACAATACTTGTATTAATACTGAAAAGAGTACATTACAACTGAGAATTTTGATTGAAATAAAAAGGTACAATGCTTAAAAATACATTAAAATTACTAAGGAAAAAACTAGTCTACTGCTCCAGTGCATCTCTTTCCTTTTATACAATCCAATTAGGGTTTCTGGGCACACCTTGTCTTATCCCAGCTGCTTTCTTAACCATTGGATATGGAAATCCAATCTTGGCCGTTTAAAAGTATTGGCGCCAAAATCCCTTTTGGAGTTTTCTTTGATTATTGAGGCCAGGGAAGCAATTTTGGAGGGTAGTGTTTGGTTTGGAGTACCAAGGGGGGGGGGGTTTGAGTGTGCAGGTGGTGAAGGTAGGGGTGATGATGAGGGGGGTTTGGCTGGTAGCAGGGGTGAAGTGGTGATGTGGAGATGGTGGGGTAGAGTTGGGTCAAACCAGGGTTTGACCTGGTTATTATTATAAAGGACGAGGGAGTTTATATTTGTGGAGTGGGCTTGGTGGTTATGGGCTTGGATTGGGTGTGGGCTGGAAAGGAGGGAGTTATAAGGTGGTGGACTTGTTTCTTTATGGATTTGGATTAAAAAGGGAGTGGTATATTACATTATGTCCGGTTGGTTTTGTATGTTAAATTTTACAAGGACCATTTTGTAAAATACCAAAAGATGAGGGACTTATATTGCAACTTTCCAACACTTATTATAAGGACCACTATTGACAAGTTTGAAAATCATAAGGACCAATTTTTACAATTTCCCAAAATTTGAACCCCGAGGACCAAAATTGACATTTTCCAAAGTTTAAAAAACTTTTATCCAAGGGCATTTCTTGCCAAGTTTCATATTCCAAAGGACCCTGAATGATTTTTCTTTCAAAAATATACCACCAGGGACCAATTCTGACAATTTCTGAAACTCCAAGGGCCTTTTATTGCAATTTTGGATTTTGAGGGGTAGAAGTGTAATTTTCTCAAACTTTTTCACCCAAGGACTTATTTTGACAATTTTTGACTTTTCTTTGCCATGGGTTGACTTTCCTTTCATTTTAAACTTCCAGGGACTAGTTTTGCCAAATTTTGAAACTTGAGGGACTGAAACTGCCAATTGTGCAAACTTTGTTCATTTTTCATTTGTTTTTAAACATTTTGCATCTAAAACATATAAAACACACTTTTGGGATAAATTGTGTATTTTGATGCGTTTTTTGGGTGTTTTTGGATGTTTTGGCAGTCCAGATACGATAAAAATGATGAGTGTTTGAGCACTCATCATAATACTTTTAGTAAATCAATCTATTTCATGTAAATAGTCTCATATTGATCAAAAAATAATACTTTCAAGTGATAATTTAATCTACATTTAGCACGTACATAAGGACTTTCATGTAAACAATCAAAACAGCTCGTCCGCTATAATCAAAATATATGGATTGTTAATACAAATATCGCCTAAAAACGTTATTTATATTTTACGATCTTCGCTAAGTTTTGTTAATGACAAATGTAAACTTTAGTTTCTAAGTAAAACATAATCTTAGTTTTAAAGACTTGCATAAACTAGACTTTTGCTACATTTTACATTTCATAAAACACAACACTTTTTATTTTCTAAGAATAGAATTGTCACATCACATTTATGGCAAGTTTTGTCATTATACATTTATGGAAAGAAATGTGTTTGACTTACTTAGATGTTGCTTGCAAGTTTAGTGTTTGACTTGATATTATGTGATGTGACATTGTTTGGTTTGCAAGAGTAATGAGATGTGACTTTGTTTGGTTTGCAAGATTTATTGCAAAACCAACTGCAAGCCCGGCGGTACCCTGGAGGTACACGGGCGGAACCCTTTTGAGGGGTCCGCCTGATCCGCCAGACCTACAGAAGGTTTGGCTATAAATATTGAGCCACAAGTTGAATTTTGGCTCATCACTTGACATCATATTTTACACACACATTCATTTTTTCATCTAACCTCTTAACATTTCATATGTGAAGTTTCTTTTTGTAGCAAAGAGATTCACGAGCTTACTAAAAGTAACAAGTATTCAACACAACGTTGCAAGACTTGTTAGCTTAGCAATTGTGTAGACTTGTGTAGTTTACACTTCATTTGATTGTGTATTTTCAGTAGTGATCGGTTAGTATTTTAGTCCTCAAAATACAAAGTGTATCGGGAGTAGTTGTACCCTTGTAAAGAACTAACGAGAGTGGTTGTACCCTTGGTAAAGAACTCGACATCTAGCTTTGTGTCGGTAAAAGTATAAGCGACGTGTAAGGTTTTCTCCGCCGGTGAAAGGAGCTTGTTGAGTAGTGAAAGTAACTCTCGAGTTGGATACTCGGGGCGTGGACGTAGGGCAAGGAAAAAGAGTCCTTGTAGCCGAACCACGATAAATACTCGTGTTGTGGTTTGATCGTTTCTTTCATCTACTTGCATGTTATATATTGTGTTTGTGTATATATCTTTGATCAAACGGAAAGTTTCAAAGCTAACTTAACAAGTTAAAAAGTTTTTAATCGGTAAACTATTCAACCCCCCTTCTAGTTTTCCACATGGATAATCATGTTCAGGATTGCCACCACTTTGAATTAAGCAAGTACTAGACCTTGCTAGTTTTAAGTACTTATTTATTCTCAAATAAGTAGATAAGTAAGTTTCAATAGTTTTCATATTTTTTGTCTCTTATATAGGGTATTTCAAGTTGCCTAGTTTAAGAGCCTATCTGGTTATCGCAATTTTTACAACAAATTAAAAGTCCTAACTACCATGTTAAAAACTCCTTATCTGATACGCAGTTGGTGCAATAATTAAATTATGATCAAAACCACATTTTCTCTTATGTTTATGTGTCCAACCTGCTTTTGTACAGAAATGGCTATGGCAAGTGACCATGATCCACGCATCGACCCCTGCGACTAACTAAACTTGTAGATTGAATTTCACCTTTGGTTTGTAACATGATGCACTCTGAGGGGGAACGTATGAGGTAAGCAACACTATCATAAAAAAAGTGGTTGGCTTTAACATGATAGAGGAAAGGCTTATCATATGTGAGTAACTTACGATGACGCATGACTCCTCCCGAACTAACCAGGCAACCGGGTGCGGTCAATAGGTCAACCCAGGAGAAAGTGCAAGATAACCGGTGAAGAATAGGGTTTCCCCGGGTCGTTATGTCCCAACGAAGCGTGCAAAGGTATTTAAAACGGATTTGTGATCGGGTGAATTTGGACAGAAAGGTAAGGAATTTGGTTTGTGTGATTACACTAAGGAAATACGGATGAGAACGATTTAAACAAGTTATATTAACAATAACGTGAAACCTAGTTAACCTAAAACGTAATCTAAAAATTTAAAATCAGAATTTGCTTATAAATAAGCAGAAAAATAAGCCAAACGGCTTAAATAGAAGCTATCACTTTATTTATGTTTTTGGGTTTTCTTTATCTTACAAACTACTTTTACTAACGTAACTGATGAGGCGAAAAATGATCCGTTTTTAGGGGGTCATTTAAGCCCGAATCCGAATTTATTTGATCAAATATTGCCCTAAATCGTTCCTTTTGTGATTTTAGGTACTTTGGGAGAGAAATCTGGAAAAGGAAGCAATTCGGACGTTTTTGGAGCATAAAAGTGAAGAAAACGCCAAAGTCTTAATTTTCCATGCTGGGAACAGTAGGTGACGGCGTCAAGAGCAAAATTCCATGATGGTCCGGTAGAGATTTGACGGCGTCATGAAGGTAGGGCGTCAAGAGTAAAAAGTCATGACGGTCTGGAAATGATTAGTACTTAACGGCGTCAAATGTAGATCAAGGCAGTCCGAGAAGAGTTTTGGCGGCGAGGTGACGGCGTCACCTAATTGGTCTTGACGCCGTCAGACCCATTTTTCTATATATAGTTTTCTAATTTTTCACATTTAAAGAGAGAAGTTTTGGGAGAAACCCTAAGTACGATTTTGGTGTAACTTTACAGGTTTTTCAAGGGTTCCAACCCCTTGATACCTTGCATGTTTAATCAAGATAAGTGTTCTTCTAATTCAATCAATATGTCTATGTGTTGGTTGTCTATATCTTGTTCTTGTCTTAATTCTATCATGCTAGGCTAGATCTATCTTGTGTTTGCTTAGATCTAATGAAACCTAGATATTGATTATGTGTTGATTACTTGTTTATTCTTGTCTTGGATGAATGATATATATGTTAGGCTTAAGAAAACTGGTAGATCTCCAATTGGTAACATGCTTGAACGTCTTAAGAAACATGAACCAACGCGCACTAGGTCTTTATTGGTTGTATTTAATGCATGAGCCACTGTTTACAATCCCTATAGTTGTGCTGGACATGGTGTAGGAGGAGATAAGAGCTCATAGAATTGGGGAGTTATGTGTGCCACCCCATGAATGGTATTAAGGAATACAATCCGTCATCCATGCAATTATAACAAGTAATTAACGTGTAAAAGGTGTCTTGGGAGTAGTGAAATCTAAGTAAACACATTTTCTCCAATTACTGCTCACAACCTTAGTATAAATTAGTTTATTTTCATTTTTAGTATTTTATTTTGATTGCATCTTAGCATTGGGTTAGTTGAATAGCAACTAATTCCGCCCCAAATCCTTCAAACCCGAGATTTTAAATTGCTTTCTAAAAAATATAAAAATACAAAAAGAATCTTCCCTCACCTTTAGAACTAGTATTTAGGCTTTCTAATCCTAGCGACACTATTCCTAAGCTGAACGATCAATCCCCCGGTACTTGTCACTATACTATACTACAACGATCAGGTACACTGCCTGGTGGGGGTTGTAAGCTTCTCAAGATCCCTTGAGAGGTAAAGCCTGTTGCGATTCCCACGCATCAGTAACCTAAATTTAAAAACGTAAAAGTTATTTAAATAAAACGCGAGTTAAAATTAAAATAAACGCGAGTGAGCGAAATAAAAAGTGAAATTTGAGCTACGCTAACCCTACGAACATGAAAATTATATATTTATGATCCTAACGATAAAAGAAAATTTCAGAAAAAAGAAAATTATTTTTTTGACTTTTTAAATATTTATTATTAATTAATTACTAAATAAACTAAATTAAATTATTAGAAATACTAAACTATTTTAGAAAATTATGAAAATTTTTAAGAAACTTATTTAACTGATAAGAAATACAAGAAAAATAAAAGTTGGAAAAACTACATTAATAAGCTCTAAATAAGCTAAACAGTTAGCTTAAGCTATTTATGATAATAAGTATATAAAAGAGTTGATTTGTATAAATATAACGAAAAAAGTACCAAGGGCGCCTGGTTTGTGATGTTGTGTTTGTGTGCATGCTGTCCTAGAGGTCGGGGGTTCGAATCTTACTCCCCACCTTTTTGCAATTTTTATTTTTTATTTTTTTCTTTTTACAAAACTACTTTAACAACAAAATTAACAACTTTAATAAAATCAAACTTCTAAAAACTCAAAAATAAGCTCTGTGGGAGCTTATTTCCACCACAGATCACAAAATAAGCTAGAATGGGATTATTGGACTAGAACAAGCTATGCACTAAACTAACTACTGAGACCAAGGCTAGAATAAGCTGGAACCAAGTTAGATAAGCTTGGAAAAAGCCAAAGAAAATAGAAAAGCAACTAGATTAAGCTAAAAAAAACACAATAAGCTATTCCAAGGACCACTGAACCAAACAGGCCTGAGGAGGCACTTGCAGCCCTCTATGGGCCCCACCTGGGTGATCTAGGGACCAAGTGAAATGGTGACCTGATGAAATGTCCTGAGGGTCTTTCCAAAAAACCCACAAGCTCAGGATAAGCTCATGTATAGACCAGGAAAATGGCTAGGGGAAAGAGCTTGGTCACAACTGAACCAGGTTATGGTTCAGTTTGGAGTTTTTGAAATTCCACAGGCCACAAGCTAATCTGAGGGTTGCACAAGCTTGGAAAGGATCAAGGTAAGTTAGATAAGTTCAAATGAACAAGGTGGTAAGCAGGAACAAGCTTATGTAAGATCAACCAATCATGAGCTCAACTGCTTACAAGAACATGAACATCAATAATCTCAAATAAGCAATTGAGCTCAAATAAGCCACAAGCTTATAAAAGCTGATGTAAATACACAAACAATAACAACAATAACTACAAAAAATCAACAACAAGAAAGAAAAACAACAGATTTAAAGTCAATCACTCCAGCTCAGCATAAGCTAATACTAACAGCATGCAATCTTAAACAAGTCAAAAGATGGCTTCTAAATAAGTAGAAGATAAGCAGAAACTAGCAAACCACTTCCTAAGTCCTAAAGACTACCTAGGTGGCTACCCAAACCTACAAAGTTCCAACCCTAAACCTAATTAATGAGCAATCTACAAGCTATCTAAATTTCCTAAAAACTGAGGAAGCAGGGGAATGTTCTGCCAAACAGTCCACTTTGGACTCAAATCTAGGTGAGCAAAAGTACTTCAAACTGAAAAATGTCTTTTTGATTTAAGAAAACCAGCTGCCAAGGATCACAAAACCATAAAAACCTTGCAATTTCACCCAAAAATGAACCCTAGGGACTAAATTGAAATCAGTCCCATTTTTTGTATATGCAAACTTTGACTATTGGAGTTTTTGCAAGAGCTTGACTTTGGTGAATTTCTGATCCCAATTTGTTGAATGATAATGATATATTATGTTATATTAAGATGAAATTAAGCTATATGGACAACTATGAAACTGAAGTACAATATTTGGTTATCCAAAACCTTGACTGTTAACACTAAAGGTTAGATCAAAGATAATTTTGACTATTTTCCAAATGACCAATGAGTTTCAATGTTTGACTGTGCTATAAGCACCTATTGCAGCATGTTTCAACAGAAAGCAACATCAAAAACTAACAAGAACTAAGCTAAAATTCTTAAACCAAACACTCCCTTATGCACCACTAATTTGAGTTTTGTTAAGCAAACCTACAATTTAAACCTTAAACTTGAATTCTAAGCTTATCTTAACATTAAATAAACATAAATAAACTGAATTAAGCACTAGATTACCCAAGCTACAGTAAGTTACAAAAATTAATGAAAATGCTTACAGTTGCTTTCCAAGTCAAAAATATGAACCAAGAACCATAGTATCCACCTAAAGCCACCCCTGAGGCAACTAAAACCAAGTGCCATCCATTTTGAGCCCTGCTCCAACTCCAATCTTCCTTTCTTCTGATTTTTTATTTTCCTTGTATTTTTCCTTTTTTTTTTTCTTTTTCTGAGTTTTCACTTTCTATTGCTTTTAAACAATTCTAATAACCTTTAAAGAACATTCTGAGACCAATTTAGATGCAAAAGAAACAACTAATAAGAAATATAAAACCTTAAGTAGAATACGATTTTCTTGGAAACTTGAACAATACTTAGATTAACTTAAGCATTTAAAGTACAACTGAAATGAAGTTTGAATTACAGAAAACATACAAAGGAGGGATTAAACTGAGTTTACAAGGCAAATAAGCTAAACTTCTACTAAAACTACATTATTCTACACTACTGATACTAACTCCTCTTTCTTGGCTTCATTATTCATTTTATAGCCTTCAACATGGTTCTTGGACTTTTCCCACATTGATTCTAAATCGTAGGATGAATATATTTGATCCTGGCCTTCAATTTAATTTTGGCGGGAACTTTGGTATTAGCAATTTGGCCGTTTCCCTTTGGCAGGGGTGTTATTTGGACTGGAGTACTTGGAGGGGGGGGGGGGGTGAAAGTAGGTAGTAGGGGTTGGAGTGTGGGAGAGGTAGTGATGATGGGAGTGCAGGGTGGTATTGCAGGTAAGGTGGAGTGGTATTTGGAGGGGAGTGGTTTTGAGGGAGGTGGGTTTGACCTAAGGTTTGACCTGGGTGGGATTATTAAACGGGGTAAGGTTTGTTTGTGGAGTGGGCTGTTTGGTGTTGGGCTTGGGAGGTAAGAAAGGGTGGGCTTGGTTGGTTTTGTTGGATTGGTTTTTGGTTTTAATAAAAACTAAGGATCCGTTTGGTATATTTAGTAAAAACAACAAGGACCAAAATTGCACAATTCTGAAAATTGAGGACCTGATTTGCCATTCACCCAAAGTTCTCAAAAGGGCTAAACCTACCAAGTATGAATAACCCAAGGATCCTTTTTGCATTTTTTTCAATTCTAGGGGTATATTCTGTCAATCTTGCAAACTTCAAGGACCAAACTTGTCACCCAAGGATCATTCCTGCCATAAAAGATTAGTATAAGGACAAAATTTGTTTTTCTCAAAGTTTTAATATCCCAAGGACCATTTTTGACAATTTTGCAAAGTACAGGGACTAAACTCGTAATTTTGTGAAACTTTGCACCAAAGGACTAAATATGTAACTTTGTGATTTAAAAGGGCCTTTGGTGACTTTTTCAAGTTTTTAGAATAACCAGGGACTAGATTTGATACTTTTTGAAAGTTAAGGGACTGAAACTGCCAATTATGCAAACTTTGTTTATTTTTCAATTGTTTTTGATAATTTTGCATCTGAAACATATAAAACACAATCCTGGGATATTTTCAGTATTTTGATGCAATATTGAGTGTTTTTAGATGTTTTGGCAGCTCAGAAAAGGTAAAAATGATGAGTATTTACACACTCATCAACGCAGTAAGTGGCTACTACTTTCATAGACAACATGAGCGCTGGCAACTTGTGGCTGTAACCGCGGCAGCACTCCTAAATAACAGTGTAACAGTAGCACATTAGCATAAGGTGACATGGCATATGACCAGTGTTTAAATAACATTTCACGTCTACAACAGTAAGACATACATATTACCTCCGTCCTCGCGGCGTGGTCGGTCGCGCCATGCACTGGTAACCCGAGAAGTTATTGCTGCAGTTCCAACCACTACCGGAATATGCCGTTGACTTTCAAGAACTCCCAAAGCTTCGTTCCATGATTCGAGTCTACAATGGTGAAAAAAAAAGTTACACGGTCAGCGATACATTTAAAAAGGTATATAGTAATAAGTTAAAGGCATACATTTAAGAAGGTATGTACTCAATAAAGACCGAAACATAAACGGAGGAAGGAAAGATGTTTCTATTACCTGGGTTCCGGCATCACGGTTGTTTGTCACCTGCACCTATAAACTGAGAAACCGGTACCCGTGTTCCAACCTTGATCAGTGTTTATTTATGGTCAACTCTGTCACAAATACACGTTGGCCACCACAAAACATCTACACACATGAGACATATGAACATGTTGTTGCAATTGTAACAACAAGCCTGCAATACATTTTTTTTCATAATGGTTCACATGAAATACTTAATAACTTTAACTTGCTGATATAAGATGCTGAAAGATCTAAATGCAATACAATTCTTATGTGCCAATGGCAATGAAACATGACACTATCATCATTATCTATCGTAAACACGTATCTAGCATACAAAGACCAGAAAGGAACTCCACTTTTGCAGCAAACTCTACTGATAGCAATACGGCTTTCAACCAATAATGACCGTGTATTTTCATAATTACACAGTTATTTGAATGTATAGAAAGGATAAAAATAAAATGAACCTGATTAAATAAATGCGACTGCAACATTCTCATAACATGTTAGAAATCTCGTGTAGTTGAGCCACCTCGTCCAGTATTCTCATTGTTATGTTGTCGTTAATACCTACGTCAGCCATAGGCCAGAAACATTTATTATAACTGAAAAAACTCACTATATAGTAATATGGAAATGTAAATATATATCGGCACAACTACCTTCAAGAACGGAACTCCTGTAGCGGCTATTTGCAGAATTGTAGGTTCAGGAACCGTAACACCGCTGATACTTCTAGTTTATGGGACCATAACCACTGCTGACTTTTTATTGATACCTGTAACACGTTCAACAAAGGTAACCTTTTGTAGAAAATATAGCAATTAATCATCTTAGTACAACTGATAAATTTATTGAAGATGCGTATGTATGCAATGAAGAATTCCAGTTGTTACATTCTCAACAACAGAAGGAACCGAATATGTGGATGTCGTTGCGCAGCAGTAGATAACGCAAACAGAGTTTGGCTTCTAGAGGTATTAAACATGCTTATTACTGGTGATTTCGTTTCTTGATGACTGGGCCACCTGCATTTCCTGTGTTACGCTTGAAAAGTTCTTTCCGTGCTGACTTAAGTGATTTGGTTTCTTGATAACTGATATACTTCACACTTACAACAGGTTGAATTGCATTTGCTTATTTAAGTAATGTTAAATGAGAATCAATATCAAAAATAAGAACTGTATATTATAGTAGTGCATTGTTGTTTTACCATGGCTTACATTCTTGTCGATGAAAATGAAGGGGCATGCAGTCCGTCTTCCTTACAATCTCCATTTCGTTAGCAATTTGATTTTAATTGATTCATCTCTGTTCCCGGGTATAAGTTTGACTATGACGTTCGCTCCCCTTTTACTACACAAAATAAAACTCATCATATAAAAAATTAGTCACCTCTAATAACAATAAACAAAGAAAAAATATTGGGTGTATATACAGAAATCTTTATCATAGATATTTTTTGTGTGCCTATTATTAAAACTTTTGAGCCAAGGCAATCTAACTTGAAGCAACAAAGAATGCCATAGATATTAACAATTAATCCAAAACCCATTAATCACACAAACTAACATTTTCTACATTCTCTATAGCAACTACCTAAACAGATTCGAAGGGGTGTTTGGCATTGCTCTTAAAGTTGTGAATAATCAGTTCCAAATTTATCTAGTGCAAACTTGATATCAACGACATGATTGTAACAGATTATGTATGGTTGGCTGGCTCGGTGCACTAATGATAGTTGGGGCTAAAAAAATACACTTTGAAGAGTTGTATGGGTATTTTATCTGGTGCTTGAGCCATTAAGACCAAACAAAACAAATATGGGTTCGCCACTATTCAAATCATCTAAGTTTATGACCTGAGTTTGCAAGCATGAGGCACATCACCAAGTATCACCACCTCTGCTACCTCTGTATTTTATGCTATTTTTCAGCAAAGGCTGCAGCCTTTGAGTTCTCAGCTTTCATCGAAAGTGTCATAGTTTGGTCACTACATAAAAACAAAAAAATTCAATATTAATATTGGCAACAGTATTTTAATTTGTTTATATTGAATAAAACTCTAAAAAATAACATGTGCATACCTTGAAGTCGAAAAAAGATCTAATATTAATACGGATGATGACAATCTGATCCGTTTATCAGAAAAAGGAGGCCATGTATCTAAAATGCTGATCTTAACTAAATCCTTTGTATCGGTCAAGCACGTATGGTGATGAATAATTAATTAGGCTCAGATCCGTAACTGAAGTGTTTGGGTTAGCTTATTTAATGGGCTTTTCGGCTTACTGAGATTCGGAGAGCTAATTTTCGCATAAAGAATCAAATTACCTGAAATTGCAGGAACTGAAATGGGTCGGCTAAACAGTTGAACTGCTGTTGGTCACATTGGTTTTTGATTCACCTGCATTCATCACTGTACGAATTAATTAATAGGTTCCAGCTTTCAAACATACACTTTAGAGATTTATGTTTCATAAAACGTCGTAAATCACATTAATCATAAAAACCATGTTATTTCTAAAATAAGACAGATTATAATGTGAAACCAATTCTTAGTATAAAATCCTATGGTTTGGAATTCTGACAAAAATATCCGTTTTGACCATATCCATTTTTGTTCATTCCTTCTAGCAATAACGTAGTCTGAAAGTTGTAAGGTACTTACTTGCGGTTGAAAACTTGGGGAGATAAATTGGAAAGACTGATACTTTTTGCCATCAGTTGAGAACTTTCCTTCGATACCACACTCATCTTATCTACGGTGAAATCAAAGTTTATTGGCATTCTGAAACATGCCTGTCAATGGTACATATGTACCTGCAAATATTAAGAAAGCAATACACATGAGTTCTTCCAATCACCTCAACCCCACAATATTATAAAAGAGCAAAAAGAGGCCATAAGCCTAATAAATAAGCTGAGGTAAAAACCCCCAATACTTAGATAATCACTTACGAAATCCCAATCCCAAACACCCCTAATTTCATAAAAAGCCTTAAATTAATATGAACCCCCATTTCACAGAAAGCACAAAATTAAAGGAAAACCTAACTTTTCATTTTCATCTTCTTCTTCACCAAAACCTCTAAATTTGAAATCCGAGAACATTAAATATAATTAAACCTACAACTGGCTACAACAGTTGCATAGTAACCTGTAACAACAATTTAAGAAGGAAAAAAAAAAACATAACTATAATTAAAAGGTTACATACCTTTGCGAAATTCCATCCTTCGATCATCAACTCGATGTTTGTCCATGTAATCAATATTGATCATGGAATAACATACAAAAAATCCCAATTTAGGGTTCTTTCTACATCTATGATTTGAGTAGGCGTACGTGTGTGTGGGAAAGGTCTGGGTGTGGAAACTTACGGATTAGTAAAGGTAGGTTTATGATAAACCTTAGCCGGACTGGACTGGGATGGAATGGGTCACGCACGAAGGCTAAGAAGCTAGGCCTAATTTTGGCGGGAAAATGGAGGGCAATACGGTGTCGTTTAGATCCTTAATTATATATATAGATAATTTTTCAATAAAACTCTTAAAAAAATAATAATAATAATAAAAAAAAAAAAAGTTCATGGCACCTATAACTTGATTGGGCACTGCGCTGCCATAGGTGCCAAAATGGCATAACACGTGATACTAAGGCTAGTAGGCAAGGTGACTACACCTTCACCATACACATCAGCGCCACGTCAACTTTCTCTCTCTTTCACTTCTCTTCACCACTCTTCACCTTTTAGAGGGCAAGGAACCTATAACTTCACCTTTCATTAAATACCCACTTTATAAAAATATACCCCACTAAATATCTTACACACACTCACACACAAAATAAAAAAATAATACTACGTAAAACAATTGAGATGGGACCATTATTCTTCTTTTTCAATTAGTGAATCTTTCACCGAATATTGTTTCGGTACAAGTGCATAGCGCGTGATCTATGTTGGAAGGCAAGGAAATGATGCGTGATGTGGGGCCCTTAGGTGAAAGTTTCACACCCTTGCCCTTCAGTCTAATGTAGTAATGTTGATCGTTGAGTATTGACCATCCAAATAAACATGCAACATTGTAATGTTCCATACGACACTCCAACATACAAATACAGTAACAAATATGAAATTAACATCTTAATTTGGTCCCACAACACTTTCTAAGAAAATTAAGCTTTTTTTTAGAACGGCACTAAGAAAGTTAAGCTTTTCTTTTAGAACGGCGCTAAGAAAGTTAGGCTTGACTTTGACCATGACAAATAGGTGTACACCTATGCAATTACCAAGAGTCTTCTTTATTATTTTGTGTTACATATAGATAATAGAACATGCATACCAAATTGTATACTCATTTGGTCCATATTCATGACTACTATACTCTTCTTAACATTACTCTCTTTACATTTTAGCACTTCATCATCACAACAAGCATGGATCAAGGCAGGTTACTGGTCCACCACTAGCTCGTTCCCTATTCCAAATATAAACTCGGGTCTTTTCACTCACCTCATATATGCTTTCGCGTACATAAACGCTTCTAACCACGAGCTCTTTTTTCCCCTATCGGACGAATCATACATATCCACATTTGCATCCACTGTCAAAAGACACAACCCAACGGTTAGACCAATTTTGTCGATATGGACAGAAAATGGTCGCCCTAAAAGCTATGAAAAATCATCCAACTTTTATAAGATGGCCGAAAACCAATCTCATCGAAAGATTTTTATACAATCTTCTATAAAGATAGCGAGGCTTTACAGGTTTGAAGGACTTGATCTTCATGTCAGCACTTTATTGAATACAACGGGTAACATGACCAACTTAGGGACTTTATTTGATGAGTGGCGAGTTGCTATAGATTCTGAGCTGAACGTAAGTACTAGAGATCAAAAGAAACTGATCTTGACTATGGCGGGCTATTATGTGCCTGAACTAGACTCATTAAGTTACCCGGTTGACTCAGTACGAAGGAACTTTGACTGGGTGAGTCTTAGATCATATGATTATCATACATTTTTCACGGTTGAATTCACGTACAATTTCACAGGTGCCCACACAGCTCTATATGATCCCTCTAGTCAGGTCAATACAGATTATGGTATAAACGAATGGGTCAAAAGGGGATTACCGGCTAATAAGTTGGTGCTGGGCTTAGCATACCATGGCTATGGATGGACCCTTCTGGACCATAATGATAATGGCATTGGTGCACCGGCTAAATCTGGGTCCATTATAGGAGATGGTTCGCTGAACTATGATTATATCAGGAAGTACCTGACAGGTTACAAGATTGATCCTGTGTACAACTCGACTTATGTGATAAATTATTTCACTTTTGGTTCGTTATGGGTAGGATTTGATGATGTTGAAGCTATTAGAGCTAAAGTTGCATATGCAAAAGAAAAGGGGCTCCTTGGTTATAATGTGTGGCAGGTCCCTAACGACTACAATTGGGACCTCTCGAAAGCTGCTGGTAAGTAAGAAGGTAACCAACTTTAGTTTAATTTTGTGCAATATATTAGTATACATCTAGCTTGGTAAGAGCTTGGTTATATAATATAAATTTTTTGCAGCTCAAGCAATAGATAAACCCGGCCATTACAAGAAATTGTTGGCAATTACCTTGCCCGCGATCGCTTCAGTTATACTGCTACTAGGCTGCATAATTTTTTATCGAAGAAGAAGAGTGATTATAGCGAAAGGTATGCCTTTTACATTCTAGTTTCAAAAGGAATAGATAAATCTGACTATTGTGGGTCAAATTGCCAATGAATTTTGAGGTTTTCTTTGTATGGAGGTATTGTAGCTAACAACTATTCATGATTGACATCAATATTGAATATGTAATTTTATCTATTTGACCTCAAAAGTCAACTTATATATCTCATGTTTATTCTACTATGATTATAATTTAGTAGCAATGACAAAATCTTGCAACTTGCAAAAATGAGGCTAAAAATTTCAATTTGCTTAAATAGTGAAAAAGATGATGAGCAGAGGCAAATCTTCGGATCATAACCAGCAAATAATCAGCTTTGCTGACATAAGTGAAGCTACAAATTGCTTTTCAGAAGAAAATAAGCTTGGCGAGGGTGGATATGGACCTGTTTACAAGGTATTAATATTAACATCTTATATTCTGTTTGCATAAAGCTACACTTAAGAGGAAAATATGTGTAACAATTCCCTATCTTGCGGCTAAGCATCATTTTATTTTTCACCAGGGTAAATTATCAAATGGACAAGAAATAGCAGTAAAAAGACTCTCGCATAGTTCTAAACAAGGGCTCGAGGAGTTCAAGAACGAGGTTATGTTTGCAGCAAAATTACAACACGTCAGTCTAGTTAAACTCTTGGGGTTTTGCACTGAAAAGGAAGAAAAGATGTTAATTTATGAGTACATGCCAAACAAAAGCTTAGACTTTTACCTCTTTGGTGAGCAGTTAATTATATACACGTATGGAGCTTTTTCTACTTCAAATTCTCTAATAAAGTAATAACATAAATTGGCATTTGTAGATCCAAGGCGAAGGTCTATGCTGAACTGGGAAAAATGGGTGGAGATAATAGAAGGGATAATCCAAGGACTCTTGTATCTCCAAGAGTACTCGAGATTAACGATAGTTCACAGAGACTTGAAAGCAAGCAACATTTTACTTGATGCACATATGAAGCCAAGAATATCAGATTTTGGGATAGCAAAAAGCTTTCAAGACAATGAAACCGAAGCGAGTACAGACCGCATTGTTGGAACCTAGTAAGTGTGCAGAAAAGTTGGTATTACTTTGTAATACTAGTAGCATCTTCATAAATTTTGGTTTTTCATATGTGCTAATATATTAAGAGCAAGGCTTGGATCAAGTAGTTAACACCCTTGCCTCTGAAAACAAAGGTCAAGGGTTCGATCCTCACCCCTTTTAAGGACGGAGATCCTTTTCTACCTTCGGTAGATCATGAAGCAGCCTCTCTACCTTATGTAGGGGTAAGGTTGTCTACATCTCAACCTCCCCCATACACCGTGGAAGACGGTATTGGGAGTTACTTCACTTTTAAATGTGCTAATAGATTTAGACCGAACATGATACGTTTGGGACTTAACAGTATTTTTGGTGCAATGCAGCGGATATGTTCCTCCCGAGTATATAAAAAAAGGTACATACTCAAGAAAATATGATGTCTATAGCTTTGGGGTTCTTCTTTTGCAAATCATCAGCGGAAAGAAGAACTATCATGTGTATGGACCACAACAAAACCTAAGTCTCCTAGAATATGTAAGTTACTTTTAGTCTTTTACAACCGTATCTTGTTAAAATAATTTTGCACAATGATGCTTGAGTTTAACAATGAACAATTTCAGGCATTTGTTCTATGGAAAGAAGGTAGTGGCATGGAGTTCATAGATCCTTCATTGGATGACACATCTTCAACATACAAGCTAATAAGATGCATGCACGTTGGCCTGCTATGTGTCGAGGAAAAGTGGATACATAGACCATCAATGTTGGAGGTTTCAGCCATGTTAAGAAACGAACATGCTAACGTGCCTATACCTAATCGACCTGCTTTCTCAACAAATAAGGATGAAGAAAAAAGGAAAGGTGCAATGATGGAAGTAGTGGGTTCTGTTAATATTCAAACCATTTCCCAACTTCTTCCTCGTTAATGATTAGAAAATTTTAACAATGTAAATGTACTTTGTCATTGTATGGAACGAACTTGTGTTACCATTGTAGAAATCAAGGGAATATTGAAAGTATAATTGATCAAATTCAATGAATTACAGAGATTACAATACATTAAATAAAAATGGACTAACCTAACCTAACTACTAAACAGGTCAGCCAATAGGGCCTTTATAACCCCTCTCAAACTCACTATGCTGCAGCGGTTAATATTGAGAGTTGTCAAACAGAAAATAAGCTAAAACTGAAAAACAAATGATAAACGGAGTATCCTAGAGTGGAAACTCGGTGCCATACGGAGTCTCAAACCGATGCAATCCAAACTGTTATAAGGCGACAACAGTCAAGTCTAAAACAAACTAAAGTCATTGCAGGCAACATAATTACGCAGATGAATGAGAGTAGATTTAGGCAGGCTGTCAAAAATCAGATCAGCGCAACATAATTATGGAGTTGACGACATATGCAGATTCAGACAGATGCAGACATGCAGATGCAGAGCAGATTTTGACAGACAGAGCAGAACCAGGCAGAACCAGATGCAGAACCATGTGTGAAACCAGATGCACAACCATGTGCAGATTCAAACAAATGCAAACATGCAAACAGGTGCAAGCAAACAAATTCAGACACACATATGCAAATAAAACCATATGGAACCAGATGCAGAACCACAAGTGTATTCAGACAGGTGCATACAGAGCAGACAAAACCAGACATATCGAATCAGGCTAACCAGATACAAAACCAGGCAGTACCAAACAGAACCAAATGCAGATAGGCAGAACCAGAGCGGAACCAAATGCATAACCAGGTGAAATTAGATAGATGTAGAACTAGACATAACCCGATGCAGAACCAGATGCGGAACCAAAACAAGTTGATGTCGAGATGCAACACATAACTACTTAAGACTTAGTCTGGTTCGCTAAGACTATTGCATCACCATCACCAACACAAACTAATTCCTAATTCAAACCAATAATCCATTATAACCCAAATAAACATAATCGTGATTACCAAATACCGATACTGAAACTAATACTAATACCAATAATAAACACAACCAATCAAACCCGAACTTCGAACAAACCAATTCAAAATCCGATACGAACGTGAATACCAACCTATTGCTGCTAGAAACTAAAAAAATCCTCATCACCACATGCACGGTTTTTAAACTAGTTAAACCTATTCAAATTCATGTTCAGGGCATATATCATATTCCAAGGACGGAACTTTTAAGGGGCAACCCCCCCCCCCCCCCCCCAAAAAAAAAAAAAAAAAAAAAAAGCGGCAACTACTGTAAATATTATAGGCTTTAGGGGGTAATTTTTTTGAGAATACAAACAAATCTCCGATTCGGCCTCTCCAAAATAAATTCGGCTCTCCTAAAATAATTGTTCAAGTTCCGCCACTGTCATATTCAATGTTCAAAAACAACCACATCACTGGCCCACTGATTCTTTTTTCATATCCATTGTCCAAAAAAAATACCAATCAATACATTCTTTGAATTAATTAATGTATTAATTAATACAAAGAACATACTCAAATATGAAAAGGGAAATGATTGTGTGATGGATTACAAACTTACGGCAACGAGCGAACAAATTAAGTTTCACACAGTGGCAGACAGTAAACAAGATCTAGCCCATGTTAATCAACAAAAGGTGTAGATTGGCGGGAACACCCTGACCCCGGGTGCATTTTGGTACTAGCCATTGTCCACCCCACATGGAATAGCTCCGGGCAACTCTCCTGGCCTAGTAGGGCACCAACTGGAGTGAGCCGAGACTCTCGGACTCTTAAGCTCTTATCCACAAAGTCTTTTCGGTGAGCCCATAAAGTTTGCGGAGATGGGTACCTATCTAAGAGCAAAGTGCCAGAGATGAGATTCGAACCCGAGTTTATTGACTTAAGAATGAAAGTCAATGCCCCGGTGGTTCTAGCCCATGTTAATGTCGATTTTTTTCTTCATCTTCGACCTAGCTCTTGATATAAATCAAGGGAATACTGAAAATATTATTGATCAGATTCAATAAATTACAGAAATTACAATACATTAAATAGAAATGAACTAACCCAACCTAACTATTAAATGGGCCGGCCAATAGTTCCTTTATTATCTAACAACCATATTACTTGACAATGAGTACCTACAGGGCGATAACCATTTAAACCTAAACCGAACCAAACCAGATTTAATATTCGGTTTTCGGTTTGAATATGGTTTTGGCAAAATGTTATATAAAGCTTAAAATATTTAAATTGAACCAAACAGAAAATCGAATTCACATAAAATAAAAAATAAAAATGGTGGACTAAGTGATATTTCTATCGGTTAATGAAAGAGCCCAATGCAAAAAAATACATGTTGGGTCTTTGAAAAAGTTCGTATCATTTTTATAATAATTCTTTTTAAGGCAAAGATAAGCTTTATCTGTTTTTACAATACAAAGGTCAAACAGAAAAAGAAGAGTAAACTACAAAGATGGTCCCTGTGGTTAGCGTTTACTTTCACTCTTGGTCATTTGACTTTTTTTTTGCACATACAGTCACTAACTCTGAAACCCTTAACACTCATGGTCCCTTGACCAAACGGACGTTAAATTTGACTGTTAATGGCTCTCATATGACAGTCACATGAGGGTATTATTGTCATTTCGTCTTCTCTTTCAATTTCTAAGTTAAATAATTATTTCTTTTAAATTCTAATACAAAACCACCATCAACACTATCCACCCTACACCTAATTTTTTTCCTCTCATCACCACCACCATCATACCCTTCGCCAACCACCACTGCCTCGACAGCCGACCACCTTCGCTACCATCATACCCTTCGGATCAGATCTGGCCAAACAGCCACCAACACCATCGTCATACCCCACTTTATCCTATCATCACCACCATCATACATTCATACCCCCGTCACCAGCCAACCACCATTATAACCTCGTCACCATCATATATCCACCATCAAACACACTAACCCTAAACCCATATCAAACACCCGCTACCACAACCACTATCAAACACCATAACCCTAAAACCCATATCAAACCCCACTAACACAAGCACCACTTCAAACCTCTAAACCATTCTGGGATTCACTCACCACTGAGTCACCTGAGTCACTCAAACCAACCCCACCAAAATATCTACGACCCAGATATTAAAGCAACCCCACCTGACTCACTCAACACCGAGTCACCACTTGTTCAGTTTGGTTTTGCTTCTCTTGCTACTTGGTTCGTTGCGTACGTATCTATCTTCCATTATTTAATTTTTGTATATCATCAATTAAACTCATACTTTTCAATAACCACACAATGTGTCGATCGGATCTGGGTTTAGTGGGTTTTGAGGACGACCAGCCTTCATCTTCTAAATCTGGAGTAGGTGTGTTGAATTTTTGGTTAAGGTTACTGCGAGTTTTGACATTTTTGGTGTGATTTGATTTGAGGTTGGTTTGGGGTATTTGATTTGGGGTGATCTGGTTATTGGTGGTTAACAAGTAAAGTTAATGTATTTATTAAATACTTGAGCAAACAAAGAAAAGAAGGGGAAAAGACAATTTTACCTAGGGATGGCAAAAAAACCCGAACCCGACAAGGAAACCTGAAACCCGAACTTTTTGGAACGGGGCGGGGCAAGCTTATCGGGTTTCGGGGCGGGTTTTGGAGCATTAATGGGGATTTTTAACGGGTTCGGAGCAGTGACTGGGGCCAAGCATCCCCGCCCCGCCCCGCCCCGATATAATATATATACACGTTATAAATTATATATTATTTATGTGTATGTATGCAACTTTAGTAAATAGTATATCAAGTAAGTTATTATATTTAAACATTTGGTTTAGACATTTAAACAGATGATTTAAGCTAATGTTTTTGCATATTAAATGAACGAAGACTTCCTTTCGTGAGTTGTTTCAAAGGAAGGAAAAGACCAAGTCAACATTAAGTTTTTATTATTTTGTTTCATGGAGAAGATTGTAAAAACTGAACGATCCTTGTTATGTCTAATGTTCAAGTGTTTCTTGTAATGTGTGACCGGATAATTTGAAGTTGTTTTGTTTAAAACAATCTACGTTGAATTCGTTTTGCTTAAAACATGCCAAAGAAGTCACCCCATTAAGGACCCGATAAGATCCCCAATGGGGATCGGGGCGGGTTTGGAGGAGTATCGCGCCCCAATGGGGCACCCCAATAAGATCCCCAATGGGGATTGGGGCGGGTTTGGAACACGTTTTGGTAATTGGATTCGGAGATGGGGATGGCCGCCCCGCTCCAAACCCGCTCCATTGCCATTCCTAATTTTACCCTCATGTGCAAGTCACATGAGGGGTGTTTAACAGTCAAGCTTAACGTTGTTTGGTCAAAAGACCATGAGTGTTAAGGGTTTCAGAGTTAGTGACTGTATGTGCAAAAAAAAAAAAAAAAAAAAAAAAAAAATTCAAAGGACGAAAAGTGAAAGTCAACACTAACCACATGAACCATCTTTGTAGTTTACTCAAAAAAGAAATATTACTTCAACGATATAGAAAGGATCCTCAAAACGAGGAACCAACATAAAATAACATAACTCCTGTAACGAGATAAAACAACACCACAATCATTTTGATAATATTTAGTTTGATCTGTTTTTACCAAGAAGGTCTACGGTTCAAGCCCAGTTTGCTATGAATAAGAATTGGCTGACGAGATTTTACAAATGAGACAAAATGACTTTTCTAATACATCAATGGCATAACACGTGATTCAAATGTTGATCATAACCATCCAAATAAACATGCAACGTTGTAGTGTTCCATACGACACTCCAACATACACAAATAAGTAACAAATATGAACTTAACATCTTAATTTGGTCCGACAACACTTGCTAAGAAAATTAAGCTTTTTTTTTAGAACGGCACTAAGAAAGTTAAGCTTTTTTTTTTAGAACGGCACTAAGAAAATTAAGCTTGACTTTGACCATGACAAATAGGTGTACACCTATGCAATTACCAAGAGTCTTCTTTATTATTTTGTGTTACATATAGATAATAGACCATGCATACCAAATTGTATACTCATTTGGTCCATATTCATGACTGCTATATGCCTATATATATACTCTTGTTAACATTACTCTCTTTACATTTTAGCACTTCAACATCACAACAAACATGGATCAAAGCCGGTTACTGGTTCACCGGTAGCTCGTTCCCTATTCCAAATATAAACTTGGGTCTTTTCACTCACCTTGTATGTGCTTTTGCATACATTAACGCTTCAAACCATGAGCTCGTTTTGTTTCAGTCAGATGAATCCTATATATCCACATTTGCATCCACTGTCAAAAGAAACAATCCAAAGGTTATACCACTTTTGTCGATATGGACAGAAAATGGTAGGCCTGGAGACTATGAAAATTCCACCAACTTTTTTAAAATGGCTGAAAACTCCGCCTTTAGAAAGAGTTTTATAGAGTCTTCAATAAAAATCGCGTGGTTTTATGGATTTGAAGGATTTGATCTTCATGTCACTTCTTTATTGAATACCTCAGGAAATATGACTAACGTAGGGACTTTATTTAACGAGTGGCGAGTTGCTATAGATTCTGAATCGAAAGAAAGTAAAAAAGATCAAAAGAAACTGATCATGACTATGGCTGGTTATTATGTGCCTGAACTATGTTGGAATGTTAATCCACAAATCTTTGTTAATTATCCAAGTCCATCTGTTTTCTGGTTTGGGCCGCAGGCCAACAAACCCAATAGATGGCAGTTACATAGTATACGGTTATTTAGTTAGGTTAGAACGTTTTAAACATTGTGTCATTTACTTTATTGAAACCTGCCTCTTCTCTAAACGTTATCATGTATCAAGGCAACGGTTCATCTTGTATAAATAGTATAGGATCCTGTAAACAATAGTTAACCCATTTATCAATATCAAGTTTATTATGGGTTCAAACCCCCATCTTCCTTGTTTCTTTATTATCAATTCTTGATTGATGTTTGCATGAAGTGTTGTTATGATCATTCGATCCTGGAATCCTCCCATACAACCTGTGAAACAAACTAGACTCATTAAGTTACCCGGTTGACTCAGTACGAAGGAACTTTGACTGGGTGAGTCTTAGATCATATGATTATCATACACGTTTCACGGATAAATTCACGTACAATTTCACAGCTGCCCACACAGCTCTATATGATCCATCTAGTCAGGTCAATACAGATTATGGTATAAACGAATGGGTCAAAAGGGGATTACCGGCTGATAAGATGGTGCTTGGCTTAGCATACCATGGGTATGCATGGACCCTTCTGGACCCTAATGATAATGGCATTGGTGCACCAGCTAAAAGTGGGTCTATTATGGGAGAAGGTTCGCAGAGTTTATATCAGGAAGTACCTGAGAAGTTACAAGATTGATCCTGTGTACAACTCGACTTATGTAATAAATTATTACACTATTGGTTCGTTATGGGTAGGATTTGACGACGTTGAAGCTATTAGAGCTAAAGTTGCATATGCAAAAGAAAAGTGGCTTCTTGGTTATAATGTGTGGCAGGTCCCTAACGACCACAACTGGGAACTCTCGAAAGCTGCTGGTAAGTAAAAAGTAACCTACTTTAGTCAGATATATTATGTGCAATATATTACACACTTAGCTTGGAAAGAGCATGGTTATATAACAACAAATTTTGCAGCTCAAGAAAAAGATAAACTCGGCCATTACAAGAAATTGTTGGCGATTACCTTGCCCACGATCGCTTCAGTGATACTGCTACTAGGCTGCCTAACTTGTTACCTAAGAAGAAAAGTGATTATAACAAAAGGTATGCCTTTTACATTCTATTTCAAAAGGAATAGATTGTTCTTGATTTTAGTGTCATCAAATTTTAGGTAATTGCGATTTAATAGAGACCATTGGGGTATTATATTATGCTTGGATACGAGTTAGGAAAGTGTGGAGTGCAAACTCGTTTGAGCTACTGTGTTTCCGACCATGCATGGTCAAGGGGGCTTCACCCCCTTGCGGAAAGCAGGTGTGATTGTTGGTTTTGAACCAACTTTAACCGCCTATAACTGAAAATAATCTATTTCTTAACACCATCCTGAATTTTGAGGTCTTCATAGTGAACAGGACTTCCCCATACCCCGGTTCGGCGGGATTGGGTATTGTTGTTGTCCTACTAAACAGGTAATGCAGGTAAAAATTATTTCTTCAGAAGGTAGGATGATTGACATCAATATTAAATAGTAAGAAATTTTGTCTATTTGACCTCAAAAGTCAACTCATTTCTCTGTTTATTAACTATGACTATAATTTAGTAGCAATGACAAAATCGTGCACCTTGCAAAAATGACCCTAAAAAATTTCAATTTACTTAAATAGTGAAAAAGATGACGAGCAAAGGCAAATCTTCGGATCATAACCAGCAAGTAATCAGTTTTGCTGACATAAGTGATGCTACAAATTGCTTTTCGGAAGAAAATAAGCTTGGCGAGGGTGGATATGGACCTGTTTACAAGGTATTAATATTATCATCTTATATTCTGGGTACATTAAGCTACACTTAAAGAGGAATTTATGCGTATTAATTACCTGTCTTGCGGCTAAGGATCATTTTTATTTTCACCAGGGGATATTATCAAATGGACAAGAAATAGCAGTAAAAAGACTCTCGCACAGTTCTAAACAAGGGCTCGAGGAGTTCAAGAACGAGGTCACGTTTGCAGCAAAATTACAACACGTCAGTTTAGTCAAACTCTTGGGGTTTTGCACTGAAAAGGAAGAAAAGATGTTAATTTATGAGTACATGCCAAACAAAAGCTTAGACTATTACCTCTTTGGTGAGCAGTCAATTATATACACATATCGAGCTTTTTCTACTTCAAATTCTCTAATAAAGTAATAACATAAATTGGCATTTGTAGATCCAAGGCGAAGGTCTATGCTGAACTGGGAAAAATGGGTGGAGATAATAGAAGGGATAATCCAAGGACTCCTTTATCTCCAGGAGTACTCGAGGTTAACGATAGTTCACAGAGACTTGAAAGCAAGCAACATCTTACTTGATGCGCAAATGAAGCCAAGAATATCAGATTTTGGGATAGCAAAAAGCTTTCAAGACAATGAAACTGAAGCATGTACAGACCGCATTGTTGGAACCTAGTAAGTGTGCACAAAAGTTGGTATTACTTTGTAACAACATTTTCATAAATATTTGGTTTTTCATATGTGCTAATAGATTCAGACTGAACATGTTACGTTTGGGACTTAACAGTATCTTTGGTGCAATGCAGCGGATATGTTCCTCCTGAGTATATAAAAAAAGGTACATACTCAAGAAAATATGATGTCTATAGCTTCGGGGTTCTTCTTTTGCAAATCATCAGCGGAAAGAAGAACCATCATGTGTACGGATCACAAGAAAACCTAAGTCTCCTAGAATATGTAAGTTACTTTTAGTCTTTTGCAACTGTATCTTGTTAAAATAATTTTGCACAATGATGCTTGACTTTAACAATGAACAATTTCAGGCATATGTTCTGTGGAAAGAAGGTAGTGCCATGGAGTTCATAGATCCTTCATTGGATGACACATCTTCAACATACAAGCTAATAAGATGCATGCACGTTGGCCTGCTATGTGTCGAAGAAAAGTGGATACATAGACCATCAATGTTGGAGGTTTCAGCCATGTTAAGAAACGAACATGTTGACATGCCTATACCTAAAAGACCAGCGTTCTCAACAAATAAAGATGAAGACGAAAAGAAAGGTACAGAGATGGAAGAAGTGTGTTCGGTTAATAATCAAACCAATTCCCAACTTCTTCCTCGTTAGATATTGGAAAATTTCCAACCAATTAACCAACTTACACATCTTTGTCGTTGTATGTAATGAACTTCTCCTACCAATTAACCAATTTACTTGCACTAATCATGTGACCCTCATATATTCTTCATCAAGATATCAAATCAAGCAATATACTTTTAGACAAGCATTTCGAAGCTCATTTAGCTGATTTTGTTCTCGCACGACTTATACCATCTTAGGACACTCATGTAACTACTGATCTTGTTGGGACATTGGGCTACATTCCACCTGAATATGGTCAAGGTTCAGTTGCCTCCTATAAAGGAGACGTGTGTTGGTATTTTAGTGTAAACTAAATTGTGTTTAATATGTAAATAAAGATCGACACTTAGTTGCAAGTGAGGGTCGATACTTAGTTACATATTAATGGGACTAACGAGGGTTCAAAGGGGAGATGGTACGGCTAGGTATAGCAGTTAGTACGGCTGGTTATGTAAGGAACTGCTAGGCTTGTATCGAAGGTACTGCTAGGCTTATGAAGGTACTGCTAGTTTATAAGCCTGCTGCTACTTCCTGTAACTGTTTTACAGTTATTGTCCTTTTGTAAAACCGTTTCTATAACCATTTTGGGACCTATAAATTATCCCATGTATTCTCAATTGAAAAAAACGAAAAAATGGAGACAAACATAGAAATATACACAACGAAAAGTGTATTGATCAAAACACCCTTTGATCATAATTTTCTGCAAACATACATACATACTTATCTTGAATCGAATTCGATTTTATCCGATCATAACTTGGTAGCCACTCCATTTTATTGATCTGAAAGTGTACATACACGACTTCGGATTTCTATCGGGTTACAATTTATTCACCACAAACTACTCATATAAACAACAAAGATCAATAAAATTCAGTGATGACGCATGGTGATTCGATTGGTGATAGGACATCCAAGTTCGTGAAGTTGGTGAATTTTGAAAGACAAGATGGGTATATGATCTTGGAAGATGGTATAAAAGTATGGACATTTGTACGTCAATTTTATGATGTTGGAATCTGGTAACAAGTACCTTTGATGGGGAAAGACGTAAAGAGTGATGCAGTAAGGTTACTTGGTATGTATTTATAACCGAATAACAAAGCATCTGGTATGTTTTCTTTCATCTTCTTTCTTATGCCATATGAATTAAGTCTGAATTGCATGTCACTTTTGTTTGTTGATACGTAAAAGTGATTGGAATAATTGGTAACTTTTGTTGGAATAATTGGTTTAAATTATTGGTCAAAAGTTTCTGGCAGAAACATGAAATGTTTAGTATAATGGTGGACCAATGAATATACAATTCAAAAGGCTAAGTGGTGGAGGAATCAAGTGGGTTTTCTTATATTGTAATTGAATGATTATGAATTGGCAGTTTGCATATCATGTTTGTTATTCAATTATAAGGAATTGGTTACTTGATATATAATTGAAAGATATTTATTTATTGAAGTGCTTGATATTTTTTTTTTGTCTTGATAAACTTGGCAAAGTAATTGGAAAAGATAAGGCAAGGTACAATTTTGGGTTTAATTTTATAGACCGGATGTGCATGTGGTATTGGATTATTATATTCCATCAAGTTACATTGTAGGATGGTTATTTAATAATGTAAGTCTTGGCGGTTACCACTCCAGTTGGTTTCCCGAATTGTGTTCGCAAATATTATTATATCTTCAATTGGTTTTCATATCTGATTCCTCCTTGTGGATCTTGCTTTATTTGATTATATGATAATGATGTAATCATTGGTTGACTGAGTAGTTATTGTGTTTTAATTGAAAACTGTGGAATTGGTGTTTGCAACTTCAGTTTTATTTTCGAGAATCACATGGGAAGACAAATAAAGATTTACTACTATTTGTGATTTGAATTTTATGTTGATATGTTTCAACATAAAAGGTTTTCAAATCTTCATTTCTAATGTTGGGTAGAAATCATAAATGGTGTGAATCTTGGATTGTGTTAATGATTTTGTCATTTAATGCGTGATGTACTTCCTCTTATTGATTCATGCATATAATTGGTTTGAGATGGGATGTATTATCTCATTTGCATGAATTGTTACGCATGTATATATTGACAGATATCAAAAACCATGTGACATGTGATATCAGTTTTGAAAATATGTCTTGATGCAAACTAAAACCAAGGGAAACTCGTCCTTGGATTGTGTAGGCTTGTCGTTAAAGTTTCCACTATAAGTGAACATGGGGCATCATGTTTGCTGAACTTTTATTGGACGGATATAAGTTTCCCTAAGTTATTAATCAAATGATTTGTTCTAAACATACGTGGCTCAAGTTTGAGTACGTTGGTTACTATCATGTTGATTAATTGTTTCACTTCCATGTTTGCAATAGTTACATTTTGTGTCATCCGTTGATGTGTTATCAATATTGTGCAAGTACCTAATTGTCTATTTGATTGCTTGGTTAATATAATCATATAAAAGGCCTGCTCAATAGTACTTTATGGAATTTGCTTATTCTCCATCTCTAGGTTATAAATATTATGTCATTAATTTCATAGATGTTCATCACGTTATTGCTATGTTTGCTTATTGCATGAAAAGGATGAAGCTCTTGTTAAATTTTGAATTTATAACAAGAGGTAGAACTTCATCGAAAAGGGTTTGGTGAAAATCTTATGTACCGATAGTGGACATTGAAAGAAATGGTGATTTCAATGTTGTTTTATTCTGGGTTAAGTGAAGGATCCTGGGGTTAAGCCATGTTAATGGCTTGTTACTTGCTAAACCGTATTCCCGGTAAAAAGCAACAAAAATACCTCATGTGAACTTTGGCACAAAAAGGCACCAAACTTGATTTTCTCAAGGTTTGGAAATGCAGGGCTGTGGTTAGGCTCGCGGAACCTATAAGGAACACTTTAGGTGAAAAAGGTATAGATTGCATATATATTGAATATGCTGGAAAACTCATATGTTTATAGATTCTATATATTAGAATCAAATGAGTATGTTTCGGTGAACTCGTTGATAGAGTCACGAGATGCAATCTTTGATGGAGAAAGATTCACATCTATACCAAGGCCAAGGGACATGATTCATAGTTCGAAGGCACCGGTTAAGACCGAGAATGTTCCATCGACTAGCACTGAACCAAGAAAAGGTACAAGAGTTAAAAAAAAAAACCAAAACTTTTGGTGATGATTTTCAACTTTACTTAGTTGAAGGTTCTAGGGATGAAATTAATTTCAATATCAATATTGTTTCAATATTGATAAGAATTCAATGACATATAGTGAAACAATGGCTTCTAGGGACGTTGCTTTTTGGAAAGAAGCATTCCAAAATGAGATGGATTCTATCTTGCAAAATTAAGTTTGTAAGTTGGCTGATTTACCTTCTGGGTGTAAACCATTGGGATGTAAATGGATCTTCAAAAGGAAAATGAAGGTGGATAGTACTATTGACAAGTACAAGGCAAGGTTGGTGATCTAAGTTTTAGATAAAAGGATGGAATCGATTATTTCGATACTTATACTCCTGTTGCCAGGATATCTACTATTAGATTGTTATTGGTGTTATTGACATTCTTGAATGTGATGATGATTCTGGAAATGGAGTCATGATATGCTTATATGAAGATGACATTTTGATTTTGGTACATACCAAATCAAGTTGATGAGACAAAGGAATTCTTGTCATCTAAATTTGCTATGAATGACATGGGGGAGGTGGAAGTGATCTTAGGTATCAAGATCATTCGTGAGAACAAAAGGTATCTCATTCTCTCAATCACATTACATTGAGAAGTTCTTGGATAAGTTCAATTTCAAGGATTGTTCTCCCATAGGTACTCCCATGGATCTAAATCTTAAGATATTACCAAATAAAGGTAAAGGTGTCTCATCTTGAATACTCAAAAGAATTACATCGTTAATGTATGCCATGGTAATTATAAGGCCTTATATAGCATATGCGGTTGGAAAGCTTAGTAGGTTTACTAGAAATCCTAGTACATTTCATTGGCATGCTTTGGGTTGAGTATTCTAGTACATGAAAGGAACGGTTGATTATCAATTAACTTACATTGGGTTTCCTTCGGTAATTGAAGGCGTTTGCAATGCAAGTTGGATATCCAATAAAGAAAATCATTCTTTTACATTTGGATGGGTGTTCCTTCTTTGGGGAGGTGTCATTAGTTGGGCATCAAAGAAACAGACTTGCATAACAAACTCAACTATGGAATCTGAGTTTGTTGCTTTGGCAGCAGCCAGTAATGAGGCTGAAGTTAAGGAATTTGATTTATGAAATTCCATTGTGGCCAAAGCAGATTTCTTCTATTTCTATCAGGTGTGATAGTCAAGTTACTTTGGCTAAGGTTTATAGTCAAATGAATAATGGCAAGTCAAGATACTTAGGTGTGTGACAGAGCATGGTTCGTGAGCTCATAATGCAAGGTGTCATATTCGTTGAGTGGGTTGTAACTCATCGGAATTAAGCTGATCATTTAACCAAAAGGTTATGTAGAGTACTCGTGAAAGGATCAGCTGTGGGATTGAGGTTAAAGTCCATATGAAAACTCTCATGTTAAGATACCCAATTCACCACCTAATATGACGTTAGGTGCTGAATTTTGAATGTGGAAAGCTTAACATCTAGAGTTTGGAACACAATATAAAATGATCCCAAAGGTATGTGTTCGGATCTGTAAGTTAAGGAAGGTTGAAGAGTTCTTCTTAATAGTTCTTTTGAAAAATTGCATTTGCAGGTGTGAGATTAAAAGAACTACCTATTAAGTATGAAGTTTAGCTGCTTCAACAAGCTGGGACTTGGCTTTGATATACTTATGAAGGATAGGGACACAGGCTAGTAAAATAAAGTATCAAGTAAGAATTAAGTATGTAAAAGCTAATGTGTATATTATCTTCAGGTATTCAATAGCAATACTACAAGGTTCAATCTTTCGGGAAACCTTGGTATTCGAATATTTGGAATGCGTAATATACTAAGATGAAATTCAATCGTCTCGACATTTCATTTAAGCATTAGTTTGATTGTTTGTGGTGATAAGTTAGTTAATTTATGATTACACTAAAATGGGGGAGGTTTGTTGGTATTTTAGTGTAAACTAAATTGTGTTTAATATGTAAATAAAGATCGACACTTAGTTGCAAATGAGGGTCGATACTTAGTTACATATTAATGGGACTAACGAGGGTTCAAAGGGGAGATGGTACGGCTAGGTATAGCAGTTAGTACGGCTGGTTATGTAAGGAACTGCTAGGCTTGTATCGAAGGTACTGCTAGGCTTATGAAGGTACTGCTAGTTTATAAGCCTGCTGCTACTTTCTGTAACTGTTTTACAGTTATTGTCCTTTTGTAAAACCGTTTCTATAACCATTTTGGGACCTATAAATTATCCCATGTATTCTCAATTGAAAAAAACGAAAAAATGGAGACAAACATAGAAATATACACAACGAAAAGTGTATTGATCAAAACACCCTTTGATCAAAATTTCTGCAAACATACATACATACTTATCTTGAATCGAATTCGATTTTATCCGATCATAACTTGGTAGCCACTCCATTTTATTGATCTGAAAGTGTACATACACGACTTCGGATTTCTATCGGGTTACAATTTATTCACCACAAACTACTCATATAAACAACAACGTATACAGTTTCGGGGTCGTTCTTTGTTAACTTCTAACAGGAAAAAGACAGGTGAAAATGAAGATGGAAAAAAGGAAAACTGAAGTTATTGATTCGTTTATTATTATTATTATTATTATTATTATTATTATTATTATTATTATTATTACTTTTATTAACAATAAATAGGATTTTACAAGAAATTGGTGGGGAGCCGAGAAACCAACTGGGCCCCCACACCTCTAGCAATAGCGAAACCAATCCTATTAAAAATATGAACGGCAGTCTACGCTCCAATGTCTTGAGTCGTAGAGAAACGTCGAATACGCTTTAGAAGAGTTACTGCATCTTTCTCAAGTTCTCCAAAAGAGGAGAAAGAGAAGGGGAGGAACCCATATCCGATATCCACACATTTGGCCTCATACTTGACACGTTTACGTTGTGCAGCTTCAATAACCGCACGACCTGGCATAAAATCAATCATACCAGATTGCGTCAAAGGTGACGACCCCGTATTATTATTATTATTATTATTATTATTATTATTATTATTATTATTATTATTATTATTATTATTATTATTTTAAAGGCTTGATTTGTTTATTTTTAATAAAGAACATAGTAGCGAGTTGCTACTGGAGTACTGGTTCTTGAGAACGCGTGTATTTGTTTGAACGAGTCACCTAAGTTGAGGCCTTCGACTTTCTTGGCTCGATAAGATCCGTCTCGAGACATAGTGTTAACAATTTCTTGGTTCTTTTCTTTTTTGGTTGTAAATAGGATGCATGGGTAGAGGAACAAGTGAATACATTTGGAATTTGATGAGTATAATTTTAAAATTATAATTTTTATTTCTTTTTTGTTTGAATTATTATTGTTACTTTTTTAGTATTGATTTAGGTTGGTTGATGTTGATGAACGGGTCAATGCGATACACGCTGTGTTTGGGGAAACCAACTATAATTAAGGGGGTGTGCACATGAAATGAAAGGTGGAAGAAGTCAAGAAGACAAGACACAAATGATGATTTTGCCTTCACGTAAAAGCTACGTGAGAGTTGTATAGTAACAGCTATTGACTAACAACCTTTTTAGTTAAAGGGACCAAGAGAAGCAAAATTGAGAGATCATTGGGGGATGTTTGATGCATTTATTTTGAATTTTGGACAAAACATGTATTTTGGGTACAATCTTAGATACGAATGATTGTATTTTACTCTTAATATAATAGCTTAACTGTGGATACTAGCTAGAAAGGAGATATATGATATAATGTAAATTAAAAAAAAATCATTAAAAGACAAAAAAAAAAAAATATTGATAAAAAGTATAAAAATTTCAACAAAAGTTAGAAAAAGGTATCACTAGATTTTTTTGTGTTTTTCCTACAATTAAGTTTAAAGTGAAGTAGGTAAAAGTTTAATTATAATGACACAAAAAAAATGTAAGAAAATTTTTTTGTTTTTATGACACATATTTTTCACAAAAATTAAATCTTAAAATTCCGACCTTTTGCTCACACTTTTAATAAATTAGAAACTAAAAAGTTAGATTCATTGATATTTTTTCGCTAGAAAGTAAATTTCTTGTAGATTTTTTATTTTTATTTTTATTATTTTTTATTATTTTATTTTTTTAGCAACAGTATATTGTTAGTTAAATCCAAGAAAATACCAAGATAACTTTGCTATGAGCCTATGAATGTTGAACATGCAACATTGCGCGTCCCATACGACACTCCCAACATAAATAGGAACTTAACATCTTAAATTGGTCCCGCAACACTTGCTAAGATAGTTAAGCTTGACTTTGACAATGACAAATAGGTCACCTATGCAATTACCAAGAGTCTTCATTATTATTTAATATGTGTTACTGTTACATAAATACATAATAGACCATGCATGCCAAATTATACGTATTCTCATTTGGTCCTAATTCATGACTACTATACTCTTTTTAACATTACTCTCTTTACATTTTAGCACTTCCACATCACAACAAACATGGATCATAGCCGGTTACTGGCACACCGGTAGTTCCTTCCCTATTCCCAACATAAACTCGGGTCTTTTCACTCACCTCCTATGTGCTTTTGCATACATTAACGCTTCAAACCATGAGCTCTTTTTGGTTCAGTCAGATGAATCATATATATCCACATTTGCATCCACGGTCAAAATAAACAACCCAACTGTTACACCACTTTTGTCGATATGGACAGAAAATGGTAGCCCCGGAAGCTATGAAAATTCATCCAACTTTTATAAGATGTCCGAAAACCAAGATCACCGAAAGAGTTTTATACAATCTTCAATAAAAATAGCGAGGCTTTACAGGTTTGAAGGACTTGATCTTCATGTCAGTACTTTATTGAATACAACGGGTAACATGACCAACTTAGGGACTTTATTTGACGAGTGGCGAGTTGCTATAGTGCACTTGAGGGATTAATTCACATCTGGTAATGGGTTTGGAGGTACGGAGTGTACACCCATTTGGTCACTAAATACCCTGACTCATATAGTGGTTATGTAGAGATTCAACTGACAGTAAGATCCTACTGATGGATCCTACTGCTAGTATTATGATTCTACTGATGGATCCTACTGCTGAGTTGTTTCTGCAGATATGCTTATTTCTGCTGATAAGCTTGTTCCTGCTGATAAACTTGTTCTTGCTGTTTAGCTTATTCTTGCTGATAAGCTTATTGTTTCTGCTGATAACCACTGATTCCTACCATTATGGAAACTATTATGGTATAATTAATGGGCCGTTAATTATACATAATTCAATGGGTTAAGGTTTGAGTAAACTCTATTACAAATAGAGGTTATAACAGATTTGCATGTACAATTATCAACACAAACCCTAAACACTTGAATACGATTATGTTCTTGATTTGTGCCTAAAACAAGAACATCACTTGGTCTTATCCCATAGAGATATTCGTGTAACCCAGGCATAGGGTCGAATAGTTTCTATTGGAAAGTGATAACACGATTTCAAGTGAATATCCGATACCATTGATTATCTTAACCCTAATCTGGAACACTTACAAACAAAGAATAACTAGCAATCAATAGAAACTATTAGTGATAATCAATGGCTGCTGCTATGAGACAAATGGCTGCTAACTTTTCCAAGTTGAAAAAGTTTGAAGGTGTTGATTTCAGAAGATGGCAAAAGAAGATGCACTTCTTGTTGTCAAGTATGAATGTGGTATATGTTCTGACAACTGAGATTCCAGAAGATTATGGAGAAAATGCTACTGTGGAACAGATGAGGGCAAGATGCAAATGGGAGAATGATGATTATGTCTGCAGGGGTTTAATTCTCAATGGTATGTCTGATTCTCTATTTGATATTTATCAGAATGTTGAAACTTCTCAAGAACTATGGGATTCCTTGGAAGCCAAATATATGGCTGAGGATGCATCAAGTAAGAAGTTCCTTGTAAGTAATTTTAACAATTACAAAATGGTTGATTCTAGACCTGTCATGTAACAATACAATGAAATTCTTAGTATACTTGGTTGATTCACACAACACAAGATGAACATGGATGAGGATATTTTAGTCTCTTGTATCATTGATAAATTACCTCTTTCTTGGAAAGATTTTAAGCATATACTGAAATATAAGAAGGAGGAATTAACTCTTGTTGAGTTGGGCAGTCACTTGCATATTGAGGATTCACTCAAAGCACAAGACATTGACAAGCCAAAGAGTAGCAATGCTACTGGTCCATCAGTTGTCAATATGGTGGAGCATAACAACTCCTCGAGGAACAATGACAACAAGGGCAAGCGTAAGCATCATGATAACACCAAATCAGATCTTAACAAGAAACCAAAAGTGACTTGTTGGAAGTGTGGTAAAACTGGACACTTCAGGAAGGATTGTAAAGGTGGTAAGATTGGCAATAAAGCCAATGGATCAGGCACAAGTGGAGGGAATGGTAACACTAATTCTCTGAAAGGTCAGAATATATTTAATAAGTCTTTTGAGATTTATTATGTTAAATATATATCTGAAATATATTTTGTGCAGGATGATGATGTTGCTTGGTGGGTTGACTCTGGTGCAACAATTCATGTGTGTAAAGATAGAAGCTGGTTCAAGATTTATGAGTCAATGAATGATGGTTCTATTCTTCATATGGGAAATGAGTCAACAACCCTGGTGCATGGAAGAGGATGTGTGGATTTAAAGTTTAATTTTGGAAAGATTGTTTCTTTGTTTAATGTTTTACATGTTCCTGATATTAGAAAGAACTTGATTTCTAGTAGTGTTTTGAATAATTGTGGTTATAAACAAGTTATTGAATCTAATAAGTTTGTTTTATCTAAACATGGTGTGTTTATTGGTTTTGGCTATTTGTGTAATCAAATGTTTAGGCTTAATATTGTTAATGATATTGGTAATTCAGCTTTTATGTCAACCTCTAAACTTAATGATTCAACCATATGGCATGCAGGACTTGGCCATGTACACTTTAAAAGAATGCGAGATATGTCTAAGGATGGGTTAATTCCAGCCTTTGATATGGACACTGAAAAGTGTAAAACTTGCATGATGACCAAAATTACTAAGAAACCTTTTCAAAGTGTAAAACGTGAAACTAAAGTTTTGGAGCTGATTCATAGTGACCTATGTGATCTTCATGCTACTCCCTCTTTGGGGAACAAGAAATACTTTGTGACTTTTATTGATGCTTCTAGGTTTTGTTACGTTTATTTGTTACATGCTAAGGATGAAGCATTAGATAAATTTAAAGTATTTAAAACTGAAGTTGAATTGCAACAAGGGTCTCTAATCAAAAGATTCAAGACTGATAGGGGAGGTGAGTACATGGACACTCTGTA